>JAPKLW010000079.1:11136-67251 GCA_026898455.1 Plectranthus barbatus
CAACAACTAAAATGCAATCAAGCAACATCTAAAGAACAATCAAGCAACGACCTGAATACAATCAAGCAATGTTGTGAATGCAATCAAGCATCTTTCACACTTTTTCACGTTAAGAGTTTTTTCACTAGATCCGCTCCCTGTTTATATATATTTATTTATTTTATTATTATGGGTAGGGATGTCAATCGGGCTAACCCGTCGGGTTTCGGGCCAGTCCTATCGGGCTGCGGGTTAATCAGTCCGGGTTGAATCGGGCTGGAATTTTTTCGAGCTAAAAAATCTTGACCCTAACCCTAACCCATCGGTTTTCGGGCTAGCCCGTCGGGCCAATGAATTTATTAATCATTTTTTATTTTTAAATACTTTCACTCTTTTAATATTTTAAATAATAAAAAATAAACAAAATAATACTTATCTCTTATAAAAAATGCATAACACATCACAAATTTTTAGATAATGATAAATTTAACTATTAAAAACACTATTTTTTATTGAAGCAATATTATTAAATTCAAAAATAAATAAACTTAACTATATATTGAATACTATTTGAACTAAATATAATTATATAACATAAAGCTTAATTAATAAATATAATAATCAATATTAGAAGTAGATTTTAGTACTATAATTATGATAATTATATTAATAAAAAAATAATCGGGTTAATCGGGCCAACCCGTTGGGTTTCGAGCTCAACCCTATCGGGCCTCGGGTTATTCGGTCCCGGGCTATTCGGACTAAATTTTTTTCGGACCAAAATATTTCGACCCTAACCCGTATTTTGGCTCGGGTTAATCGGGCCAACCCGCAGGTTTCGTACTAAATTGACATCCCTAATTATGGGTTGGAACATATAGCAGGTTTTATATATATTGACATCTTTTTGTGTTTTGTAATGTTTCGATTTATTCAAGCAGTTATAAAAAAATTGTTTATAAACAATATTTAATTTTTATTAAAATTTTATTAAAAAATAAAAAAAATCACATTATCATCACATGATTCGAATGTGACACCATGTTTCTATTTCTAAATATTATTTTAATGAAGAAAATAAGTAAATATATGTAAAAAAATTTCAAATATAAATATTTTAATTATAAATAAAAATATTATTAAAATGACTAAAATATAAAAATAAAAATCCATTAAAATTAAATTAGAATATATTTTAAAATAATATAACATGTTGTTGGGGCCAGGCCCACGAGGCTCAGGCCCGATAAGCGCAGTAGCGCAAGTGATAACTTGACCCAAGCAGCAAGCCCACCAGGAGCGACAAAAGAGCGGAAAAGCGCCTAAGTCAGGAGGTCTACACCGAGCCCCGAGGCGCTCCATTTCTCGGTACCGAGCACGCGAAAGGGTCGGTGTCGAGATGCTTCAAAGAGAGAAACCCTAGTAGCCTGGCGGCGCGCGACCGTTATGAACCCTAACTGACCTCGAAAAACCTGAGACTGTTCCGAGAATTGCAGCGAGCCGCGGGTCGTCGACGTCTAGGGTTAGATTATACGCCCCCTCCCCAATCCTGTCTATAAATAGGGGTGGAGAATCCATTTTTTGTATCAAATTTTCCCATTACAAAAACTACGTTGTAACGTTGCAAATTTTGCTCCGGATCTGATCATATATTACAGATTGCCATCTCATTTTTCTCGTTTAATTATTGTTTTCTTTTGATTCGTTCATCTTATCGTTGTTGTTGCATGTTATTATCTGACAAAGTTCCAAGAGCTCCTATTTTCCGAAATTTGAACCTCAACATTTGGCTTCCACTGTGGGGCTCTTGGGGCTATTTTTCAGACTTAATGGCAGGTAACAATGAAAGAACGAGAAACCAAAGCGGGAATCTGATCGAGACCCCCCGACCGGACCTGGAGGAACTCACGAGCTCGTCCACATATATGAGTTGGTCCGGCGAACTCTACAAACTAGCGGTACACACAGGCCATTCCCCAGATATGCTGAATGTCGTGCTAATACGTCTCGCCAAGGAATCCGAGGAGAACAAAAAACTCGTGAAGGAGATGGACACCCGAATTACGGAGCTGCACGCCACAAATCACTCACTGTGAAAAGAGAATCACCAGCTCCGCCAGGAAAAGGAACGAGCTCAAAGGAATCAACCGATCGTCGAAGAGCCTCCTAAGGGCAATAGACACGCCGATACCCGTAGGAACCTCGCACAAGAGCTGGACAACATCATCGATGTCGACCCGCCCAATGGAGAGAACCCTGGATGTGACATCTCGGGGGCGACCATTATCCGACCGACCGAGCGCTTCCCCACCAAACAGCGCAGAGTGCCCGAGCTGAGGAGCGAATACGAGAGGCAACTTGAGGCTCGAATGGCAAACTTCGAGAGGTTACTCACCAGGATCCCAGGTGTGATAGCTACGCAGATTCACCGTTCACGCCCGACATCACCCATATGGACGTCCCGGCAAGGTTCGTGCCTCCATCGTTCCTACTGTACGTCGGTAGAACCGATCCTGAGGACCACGTGGCCCTATATAAACAAAAGATGCTGACCACATCCATCCCCACCGACCTTCGTGATGCATGTATGTGCTGTTGGAGTATACAGTAAAGCAAACTTTTAAGCGAGCTTTGTCATGTACTTAATCTCCTGTAAATAACTGAAACAAACGTTATCACATTGTTGCAATCTCATGATTGCATGTATATCCATTTATCTTATATTGTAGACAATGTGGTGGGTGCATCGTCCCACTGAAGATCGCATTGTTGGGTTCCTTATAAGATATAAAACGTATTCACAACTGAGATAGTTCTGGATAAACTATCGTTTTAGGTTGTAGTATAAACTTGAGATAACTAGTCTTGGTTATTAGTTTATGCTAGTGCGTGGTGTCGCTTGAATGGATCGCGGTGAGACGTGTCCTTCTGTTCTGACTCTATGAAGAACCAAGGTCTCGGCGACTTTGATAATTCTTAACCCTAGATGTGATATTTAGATATATGCAAATGATTGTTTGTTACTTTGACTTACCATGGGTGAGAATCAAAATGATGATTCAATATGCTCCGTATCTTGGGTAACAACATTATTTGTATGTGTTTATATAGTCACATTAGGGCACCGTGTCCTGGACATCCAGGTTGATGACATCCCCTTAAAGAGCTCATAAGTTTTATCGTATTAAACCCTGCAGGTGGAATTTATTCCGATACGATAATAATGTTGAGCGGGTACTACTTAAGGATTAAGATATTAATTAATTAATGCTGTCAGAGCTTTTAATTAATTAATGGATGTGCGTTATCTTAAACACGGGAAATTAATTAAGTCAAATAGAAGCCCTGATTCACATCGAGATAGGATGACAGTTGCAACATTAATTCTCTAGTGGAATGAATTAATGTTATAAGTTCAATTTATATTCTGGGCTGAATATACGTGTTTGGACTTATGGGAGGCCCAATCCTATACCTTCTAGAGATCCCTGGTCTGGCCCAACTAGAAACCCTAGTAGATGCCTATAAATAGGATCTTATGGTTGAGAGAAAAACCTAGTTGTCAGTTTTCATAAGCTCATGTGTTGAGCGACGGTTAGGGTTTAGTTCTCTCAAACATTGTAGATCTAGAGTTTTGGATTGACATCTACGATTCGGAGGATTGCTGTCCACCCGGTATCCGATCGTGGTTCGTGGGACACAGGTTAGAAGATCTCCAGTGGAATCAATCTCTAGATCTGTAGATCTGGTAAGGTAATCACTGATCTAGTCGATTTATTTTAATTAAACCATGTATGTGTACGTTTGGTAACCAACATCGATCGTGGGGACGATCCGCCTTCACCGGCGTGTTCCTTCAATTAGTATCAAAGCCTCGTTCGTGGTTGTTGGCTCTGCCTGAAACGTGCAGTTGGTTTATTGTATTTTAAATCATTTAAGCATGTCGTCGATGTTTTATATATTTTGTTGTTCCTCGTGGCTCCCAATCTTTTTTTTGGTTTTTGGTGCGATGGTTTATTCACGATTTATAATCATTTTTCACCATGAGAAAATCCGTGGTTAGTATAGGAAATGATGTAATTTTATTTCCTATAATTTTTTGTAAAATATGATGTAATTTGCTGCGAAAAACGAGCCCAAGAATCGAAGAACACGAAGAACAAACATCGACAGAAAACTGCCAAATTGCAGTCGCGCAGGGGCTGTTCGTGGCTCAGACACGGCCTATCTGTAGGGATTATATATTGAAAGCATATATGATTAAGTGTTTTGTACACTGGTCTTCATATATGTGTTGCCACAACAATACTCGCTATCTGATTGAACAAACGTACAACGAACCATAATATCCTATTATCTCGCCTATAGGGATGATCATATGGTGTGTAGGAGATCACAGAGGATCATATGAATCGTTTGACCTAGCGAGATATAAACAGTAACACAGTTGAGACAGTCCCTGGATAGGCTGTCGGTCTAAGCTGCGGCACATCGGTTCATAAGTGGGCTTAATCTAGCTACTTGATGTGTCGGCACATGGTTAAGTATTGATGGGATCAACAGTGGGATGTGCCATTCTCATTGACATATGAATAAGCCAGATCCCTGACATACTTCTTATGATCTTAAACCTAACTGAAGGATACGGGGCACACACAGATTGACCACACTTTGATTTACTAGAGTGGCGAGTCTTACATGTACTCTAATACTTGTATTTTGGGTGTTGGCAATTTGTGTGTGGCCTGCTTAGTCTGGACGTTTAGGTAAGCATATCCGTTTCAGGATGGTGATATTCCCTGAGGAGCTCACAAGGTTCATTATGCTAAACCCTGCAGGTTGAATAATTTAATTCAGGCATAAGTGAAAAGGAGTGAGTGGTATGACTCAGGAAATAAGAGATTAATTAATTGTGGCTGATTGTCATAAGCCAAATTAATTAATGAATGTCTAAAACCTTAAATATGTGGATCATGTTAGTTTGGTGCAACCCGTTCCTAATAACGTGGTAATAAAGGGGCGAGTCAGCATTGTTACCGTGGTGAAGGTTAAAACAATGTTTTATTAATTAATTATGTTCTGGGTTGAACAAGGAATGATTAATTAATAAAGAGGGCCCACTTTATTATTTGCATCTGGTCCCTGGTCTGGCCCATGAATTGCTCACAGCCCATTAAGGTTAGGGTTTCTCCAAACCCTAACACTATATAAAGGCCTTCTCTATATCAGATCAACTAGGGTTTTCAGTATATTGAAAATAGAGAGAGACGGCGGCGGCTATCCGAAAGGGAGGAACTTGATCGATTTCTCCAGATCTCGGATCCAACTTGGTAGACAATCCTCACCAGATTTCCAAGGAGCAAGGGAACAGATCAGAAGATCAGATCTGTAGGAACAACTATCCATCGCCGGCGTTCTATCTCAGATCTAAGATTATTTCATCATTATTGGCTCCGATCTAGATCTGTAGATCAAACGGTGAAATCAGGTATTCTCTAAATCCATCCCCTGCAATTAATTTTGTAGGAGCATGCATAGGTCGCATGATTTATTTAATCGAAATTTATTCCTGGTACCCTAAGAACGATCCTTGGCAAGTATTTAATTAATGGCAACTCGTGTTGTCCATCGTAGGCTCAAACCCTACAATTGGTATCAGAGCGAGGTTCATGTTCTTAGGCTCTATCTTGGATAGATTGAAATTAAATAAATATGTATGTTCATGGATGGATTTAAATTGTCGTGGATGTTTTTGTTCTCGTGGCCTTCTCATTTTTGGATCTATTTTTCACCACGAGAAAATCCGTGGTTAGATTTGACAGAAAATTATGTAATAGATTTTAGATCTACTTTTTGTAATTTTTTTTATTTCAAATCTTGAATATTGGAGAAATTGAGATCCGGAGAAGAACGAGAAACGAAGAACAAAGAAGAGACATGGTTCAGCAGTTCAGCCCCTTCACCCACCAGATCTCGCCGGCGGCGGCGACGGCCACCACGGCAGCGGTGTCAGGTGGGTGGCGGCGGCAGGGTTCCTCCCTGCGGCTGGGCCGCGCCCGCTTCACAGCTGCTGCGTGCGTGCTTTCGGCGAGGCTTCCAGGCTTGCAAACATCCGGCTGTAAGGGGACGGCCGCGCGCGTGAGAGGAAGCTATTGCAGGCCGGCGGTGGCGCACGAGTTAGGCCGTCGTGCGCGCGGTATTCGGAAGGGGTGGCGGCGGCTAGGGTTTAGCCGCGAGTCTGTCCTCTGCGCACGGACTTCTCTGTTCGACGGGGAAGGCGAGTAGACAACGATGGTGGTGGCTGTTGTCGGAGATGGAGGCCGCGTGCGAGCTCTCTGCGAACGCCGGCGAAAGGCGAGGGAGCTGTCGGGGCTCGCCGCGCGCAAGCCACTTGCGCGCGGCGGTGGTTGCTGCAGAGCAGTCCTTGGCTAAGGCTGCTGCTGCCTCACGCGACTCCTACGACCGGCAGCGTGGCTGGGCTGAGGCTGGCGACCGACGAGTGTGGCTGGGGTGCGCTGCGACGGTTGGCGATGAGTTCCGGCCGTAGGCGGCGGCCAGAAAGGCGGCGCCGGCGGTTTAAAAATGAGGTTGGCGGCTGCTGTGCAAAACTAGGGTTTCAAACCCTAGGGTTTGCCTGCCCGGGCTGTAGCTCGGGCTCGTCGGGCCGGAGGCGGCCCGCTGTTCTGAAAATTATGGTTTTGCTGTCCTGTTTGGGCCTGAAACCCTAATTGAAGCCCAATTGCTGTTAATGCAAGTCCAAATCAGATTTCAAGTCCAACAGAGGCCCAGTTTGAAGATCTGTATTGGAATTAAATCTTGTAATAGTTAGATTTAATTTATTTCAGTTGTAATCGCATCTGAGGGGCCACGAGAATTTATTTATTTATTCTCGTATTGATGTGATTTATTGTGTGCGCACTAGTAAATAATAGGAAGCATGATTATTTGCTTTAATTATTTACTGTTATAAGCATGGTGCAATTTAATTTTTGAGCATGTCTTATGTGATTTATTTTATGTTTTAAATTGTGTCTATAAATTCCGGGATCATATTAATTTATGATGGAATTTTGGGTATGACATAATTTATGGCAACATAAAATAATGTGTGCGCATGAAACCTTTAGAATTAAAATACTAAACTGGATTTTGGTTCTTTTCTAACCAAAATCATTAGACCTCCACAAATACGACCTCTCATTGGAAGTGGGGCATCTCGAAGCGTAAACGTCTGCTTGGGCAGCTTGCGTTAGAGGTCTCTCACCAGTTCCAATGCGATGAGGTTTCCAAATAAAACACTTATTTTAAGATGAGAAGTGGGAGCCTCTGAGCAAACGTCTGCTGGGGCAGCTTGCATTGAGTCAACTTTCACTGGTCTCTAAGATTAATCTAAGTGGGATAACAAAGGATGTAAAGGGCATGCGGTATGGGTTGAGTACGTATGCTAAATCGCCTTTTATCATCCGGAGTTAGGATTGTGGTTACTTTGGCTTAGATGTTGCCTGGAGTATAACTCTTTTGAGATGTCCCTGCTCCGGATAGGTGAACATGGTCTTGAGATCTCCAATATTAATTTCTTTTGCTTAAGATACCTGGCATAAGATACCTGGCATGTTAAGAAATTAAAGGACCTATTTTGGTCTGGTTGAGCGTTTGCTGTAAACGTTTGCTGGGGCAGTTTGCAGTGAATTAGCTTGGGCAATTGGAGGAAACAAATTGTATTATTTTTATCTAAAGGTTACTATGCATATTTGTTTCAATTGTTCGTAGTATGTGCTTACTTTAATTCGCTTATTTGTTTTTAGATATGTCTATGAATAATGTCATTAATATCCTTGCTCAAAATCCTCTCAATGGTCCGAAATTCCATGAATGGAAATGTAATTTGGATTATATCCTTGTTGCGGAAGAACACAAGTTTGTCCTTACTGATCCTTGTCCGCCAGTCCCAGCTGTTGATGCTACTGCCGAGCGGCAGCAGTCTTACAATAAGTGGATCAAGTCTAATAATGTAGTGAAATGCTACATGATGACCACTATGAGTAAGGTACTGCAGCTGCAGCATCGGTATTATGATAAGGCCTGTGAGATTATGGATAATCTAGCAGCGACTTATGGGGAGACGGACAGAACTGTCAGATTCAATCTCATGAAGGAGATTGTGAGTAAGAAAATGTCTGAAGGCAGTTCAGTGAGAGAGCACGTGGTTGCCATGACTCACCTCATGGATGAACTAACGTTGCATGGTGGTGGTATTGATGGGGAAGCCCAAGTCGATATCATACTAAACTCTCTTCTCAAGTCCTTTGAAAACTTCAGGTTGAATGCTGTGATGAACAAGAAGGAGTATACTCTTAATGAGTTACTCAGTGACTTGATGGTAGCACAGTCCCTGATGGAACCCGAAAAAGCAGTTTTGGTTTGTTCCGGTAGCCGGTCTGCTGCTCCTAAACGAGCAAATACTAAGAGAACGGCTAGGAACAAGAACAAGAAAACTGCTGGTGGGTACAATGGAGTTTATGCTCCAAAGAAAAAGGCTGGGAAAGTCAAAGGAAAGGGCAAGTTTTACCGTTGTAGCAAGATAGGACACTGGAAAGCAAATTGTCCAGGCGGACAAGGTACATCATCATGTTTAGTATCAATTTTCTACTTCTTGTGAGTAGTGGTTACTGTGAGTACTAATCATATTTTGGCTGCGCTATGCAGAGAATCAAGCTGATGATAAGGCTTGAGGATGACGGGACTACCAACTCCAAGGAAGATGCTAGAGATTGTTCTCAAGCTGTTGGAGTTATTTTCTTTAAGTTTATGTTAAAACTCTGTTTTAATTCAACATCTTTTGAAGAGATATTGGTTTTGTTTTGATAAACAATTTTCTTCTATTGGATTATCAGTTATTCGATAGAGTTTTTCTATCATGATGAATAACGGTGTTTTCTATCATGGATGATGGTCTCTTCATTTCTTGATTACATAAACTGTCAGTGTTCTAAGGTATAATTTTAAAAGAATCTCTATAGAGATAGATTACATCAGTCTAAGCAGTTTTAAGTAATTCATGGAATTATGGATTCAATCCAAGTATTCCTAAGAATGGTACTTATGACAACTACTTAGAGGTATAAGATGGTAACCAGACCTTTTAATAGGCGATTGTATCTCTATAGGTTATTTCGTGTTTGCTCTGGTTTGTTGGTTTGAGTCTACTTCCGCAGTTGCCTTAACATGCATTGATACTGTAATCATTTAAGATTTGGATATGTTTATCTAGTTCACTACAAGTCTTAGTCTCTTGCTTTAATCAAGAGCGTTCAAGACTAAGGTAGAGAATGAGTTAAACAAGACCGTAAAAAACATTATGGTTCATTCATAATGGTATATCTTAAGTCATGGGGTTTTACAGTACCTAGCAGAGCAAAGGGATTGCATCCCAGTTAACAACGCCTATTATCCCTCGATTGGGATAGTGTAGGTAAAATGAAATAAGATTCTTTAAAAGTTTATAAGTTATGCCAGCTTTGCCAAATTTTTGTTTTTGGGAAGAGCGCCAAAAGCAGTTGTATGTTTGCTTAATCTAATGTCTTCTAAATCAGTTCCATATACCCTAGCAGACCTTGACTCTGTCAAAAGGGCAATGATGGGTAATTCGGCTATTAAGCTGATATAGGAAACTGATTGGTCTGAAGAAAGGTTTAAGCTAATACTGCTTTGTGGGCTATTCCAGGTAAACGATAAAGATGGTTGCTTTGTGTATCCTAGGTACAAGCAAGTTGTATAGGATAAAACCATGAATCCGAATGTGAGATTGTTCTCTAACGCTTTAGAGAAGACAATTCAAATCCATCAGGAAATACCCCGTGACATATTGAGCATACCTTGGAAGGTATGGTACAAATTGCACGGTCACCTATGCAAGGTGGTAAACCAGAAATTAATGCACCATTAACTGACAACATAAAGGAGCATCATTGCAGTGGGAGGTTGCCTTAACAGGCTTAGTGGTACTAGTTCATGGAAACAGTCACTGGACTTGTTCCCAGTTAAACGAACAACATCTTACTTATCCCTTAAAGCGCAACGAAGCTGTTAAGACAAACAATGAAGTTTAATGACTTTAAGTCATGGATTCAGAAATGAATCAGTAAAAGTTATGGTTGTATATCAGGATCAGTGATTGCCAAATAGCTTACCAGCTATAAGAAACTGATTGATATACAAGAAAAGTGCACGAATGGCAACCTAGTATATTTGAGTATCTAGGTTAGTGAGTAAGGTATGTTTCACAACAAGACCTTCTCACTGGTTGCAACTGTTAAACCCATTCGAATTCTTTTAACCATAACAACACATATGAATCTAAGTATCTGGAAGATAGATGACGTCATCCGTATTTTATAAACGGGTACCTTGATAAAAGGTGATGACATCTGTATGCGACAACCAGATAAGTTATGTGCAGCATCATGTCTCGAAGCCAAGGTAGTTCAATTATGAACTTAAAGGAGCTTCAAGGTCATGTAATAGACATTTCGATATGGTCTATCGAGAATGAGAGTTTCATGTACCAGTTGTGTGTCAGCGGAAGAGTGGTTTTCTTTGCACATTATGCAGATAGTATTTTAACATTCGGAAACAGTGTGGAGACATTGTCAGGCATAAAGGATGGTTATCCGAACAGTTTCAGAAGTGGGACTTATGAGATCTTGGAACATCTTTTGAATTAAGGTCTTGTGTTGTTACAAGAAAAGGATGTTCAGGTATCTCAAGTCGCTTAAATTGATTCTGTGGTAAGTCGTTCATAGCAAGAAAGATTGTTATCTTTCTATATTGTAAATGAACGAAGTTAGATATCTGTACTGTTATAAGCATGTTAAACAGATATCAGTTCAACTCTGGATAGGCACATTGGTTAGTGAATGAGCCTTGTGAGTTGATTGACATCGGATATTCAGGAGGATCGTAAGGAAAGGAAATCAACCTCTAACTATGTGTTGGCCTTGGAGGAGGAGTTATAGGAATCTAACACAGAAGTGTGTTGCAGATTCCGGTATGAAGGCTGAGTTTTTGTCAGCTTCATTAACTTCGCAAGAAGCAGTATAACTCCGGTGTTATCCTCCAGAGGTGTGTGTTCTGGGTTTGCCTCATAAGGTCACATGCAATTGTGATCATGTTGGTGCAATGACAAACTTTAGGGAACCCAAGACTCACAAGATAGTTTGTCTGGTCAATGGATATGTGTGTAAACGTCCACCCACCGTGGCTTGCATATATATTTGTTGGGCTGTTGGAGGTTGCATTAAACATTGGTTTTGAAGGTTTCCATGTTTTATGATTCAATTAATGTGATTTAAATGCTTACGTGTTTGCATTTAATTTATTTCAGTTATCATCATGTCGTTTAATCTGCTTATGATTGTTCTCTATCATAACAAGCTTATTGGTCCAATTTGTTTGGACTGGAAATAAATCTGGATATAGTACTGGTTGCTGAAGAGTACATATTTGCACTCAAGACACCTACTCGAAGTCTCTTGAACTCTTACTTCCACTTGAAAGTAATCATGGGTAAGAAATAGTACTTTGTTGCTGAGTTTCTTACTGGCTTGATTATAGTGGAGGATCTCACGGGTAAGAGATCACTGACTCTGGTTTCTTTTGAAGCATCATCTTCTTTGTGTAATGACGGTTAGAAGAAGAAGTCACAAAAGAAAAAGAACAGTGGGAGTAGTGGGAGCAAATAAGTAATACTTTCTGGTAGTATGACATTTTTTGGTGGTGTCATGAAACTAAAGGGAAAGTGTTACTGATGCAACCAGTCTGGACATTACAGATATAATTGTCCCCTCTTAATGAAGGGTAACTCGCCTATGTCTTCTGTTTTAGTTGTGGAAATATGTCTTATGGCTTGTTCTACTATCTCTTGGATAGTAGGTATTGGTGCCACTAATAATGTTTTTTTTCTCTGCATGGTTTCATGCAGACAAAACAACTAATGAAGGCGAGATTACCGTAAGCTTGGTAAATGCTACTAGAGTGGTGGTTGTTGCAGTGGGAGATATACACTTAATCTTTTTCAGATTGTATTGTAGTATTAAAGAACATTTTAAACGTGCCTAGTTTTCAAAAGAATTTTTTTAGCTTTGAAAACTGTTTCTGGATAGATATTCGGTTATTTTTAATAACGATAATGTTATTATGTGAAATAACTCTTTTATCTATTCTGGCATGTTGGAAAACTCCTTATATACTATTACTTGTGTGTATCATTCTGCAACTGAAACTCATGCATATTCATCATTTAAAAGGATAGTTTCTTCTATGTTGAATCAAACATATATTTGGCATCTAAAACCGGGTCATGCTAATCTGACTAGGATCCAAAGACTGATAAGTCGTGGATCATTGGAATTTCTCCAAGTTGAACCATTCTCAGTCTGCGAATCCTAATTGGAGAGTAAGATGACATTTAAGTCTTTTTAAGGCTATGGGTTTAAAGCCAATGATCTGTTGAAAATGATTCAATCTGATTTGTGTGGGCCTATGTCTATTCAAACAAGAGGTGGTGTTGAGTATTTCGTGACTTTCACGGATGATTACTCAAGGTTTGGATACATTTATTTGATGCGCCGCAAGTCTGAATGCTTTGACAAGTTCAAAGAATTTAAGGCTGAAATGGAGAATCTGCAAGGTAAAAGTATCAAGTCACTACGATCTGATCGTGGTGGTGAACACCTCAGTGCTGAATTTAGGCAATACTTATTGGATAATGGGATTACATCTCAATTGTCTGCGCCTGGTATTTCGCAACAAAATGGCGTAGCAGAGAGAAGAAACAAAACTCTATAAGATATGGTGAGGTCGATGATGAGTTATGCCACTTTGCCTACTTTTGTTTTAGGGTTATGCCTTGGAAACAACAGCGTATCTTCTGAAATTAGTACCTTCTAAATTAACTCTAAAGACTCCAATAGAATTGTGCACTTGGCGAAAGCCTTGGTTAATACCATATTCTGGTTTGGGGTTGCCCAACATATATGTTGGATAAGGAAGTCGATAAGTTGGTACCTAGAATGGAAGTACGGTTGTTTATAGGATATTCTAAAGGTACGAAAGGCGATCACTTTTATAGTCCTAAGGAATCAGAGGGTGGTGGCTAATACCAATGCCCGATTCTTGCGGGAAGAATATATAAGTGAGCATGAATCCAAGAGTAAGATCATTCTTAATTAGTTGAGAGGAGACAATTGTACACCGAGTGTACTAAGTGTCATACCACAGGACACTGCACAACGTGTTGATTCTGGTGTATCTACACAGGTACTGCCTTGTTGTAGTGGGAGAGTTGTTCAATTTAATCGTTTCATGGGTGTGGGAGAGTCTTCGGATTTGGTCCACATTGGTGAATATGAAGCGAACGATCCTGAACTTACAAAGAGGCAGTTCAAGATATAGATGCGATGTCTTGGCATAAGTCTATGAATTCTGAGATTGAATTTATAGATGCTATGGATGGATACGACCTTCTGACCTTCCTAAAGGCAATATAGCCATTACGTGTAAATGGGTCTATAGGTGTAAGAGAGGATCTGACGGAAAGGTCATCGCCTTTATAGCATAGTTGGTGGCGATGGGATTCACTCAATTAGAGAGAATCAGTTATGATGATAATTTCTCTCCTGTAGCCGTGCTAAAGTCGATCTGTATTCTCTTATCCATAGCAAATTACATGGACTCTAAGGTTTGGCAAATGGATGTTAGGACAGTTTTCCTTTAATGGAAATCTGAATGAAGACATTTATATGCGGTAACCTGAAGGTTATGTAAGGAAATGCTAAGAGCATCTAGTTTGGAAGTTAAAGAAGTCTCTTTATGGACTTATACAAACTTCTAGATCTTAGAACATTCGTTTTGACGAGGCAATCAAATCCTTGGATTTGAAAAATGTCAAGATGAAAGTTGTGTGTACAAAAATGAGCAATGGAAACGTGGTGGTATTCTTAGTACTGTACGTAGACGATATCTTCTTATTGGCAACAACTTGAGGGTATTGTCGGATGTATAGGTGTGGCTGTCAAAACAGTAACAGATGAAGGATTTTGGAAATGCTATCTACATTCTTGGTATAAAGATCATTCATGATCAATGTAAGAGAATATTGCATTTGTACCAAGCTTCCTACATCAACACTGTTATTGCCCTGTATAACATACAAAACTCCAAGAAAGGATTTTTACCTTTGTGACATGGAGTTTATCTATCTAAAGACATGTGTCTTAAAATTCCAGAAAAGATAGATGAGATTGCTAAGGTTCCTTAAGCTTCGGCAGTAGGAAGCCTTATGTATGCTATGTTCTGTACTAGACATGATATCTACTGTACAATTGGCATCGTGGTAAGATATCAATCAAACCCAGGTCTGGGGCACTGGACTGCGATAAAATATGTTCTCAAGTATCTGAAAAGAAATCGAGATTACATGTTGGTTTACCTATTAGACAGTCTGACCCCTTTGGGTTATTCAGATTCAGATTTTAAGCTAATAGAGATATGAGAAAGTTAACCTCAGGTTATGTGTTTAACATGGGAGGTGGAGCCATATTACGTGGCTGCCTCAGAGGCTGCCAAAGAAGCTGTCTGGCTTAGAAGCTTCTTGTTGGACTTGGGGGTGATTATGAGTATGCCTAAGTGTATCACAATTTGTTGTGACAACATTGGTGCAGTAGCAAACTCGAATGAACCTAGAGCCCATGTGGCAAGTAAACACATAGAGAGACAGTACCACATTTTACGAGATATCGTAAAGAGAGGTAACGTGGCTGTGGAAAATTTGTGTCGTTGTATAACCTGGTTGATCCTTTCACGAAGACTTTGGAAACTTAGATCTTCGGAAAACACGTAGAGGGTTTTGGTTAATGATACATTGCAGCTACACTTTAAGTCTAAGTGGGAGATTTGTAATGACATGGTGTATACTAAAAGTTTAGCTTTAGTATAAGTGGGAGATTGTTGGAGTATACAGTAAAGCAAACTTTAAAGCGAGCTTTGTCATGTACTTAATCTCCTGTAAATAACTGAAACAAACGTTATCACATTGTTGCAACCTCATGATTGCATGTATATCCATTTATCTTATATTGTAGACAATGTGGTGGATGCTTCGTCCCACTGAAGATCGCATTGTCGGGTTCCTTATAAGATATAAAACGTATTCACAACTGAGATAGTTCTGGATAAACTATCGTTTTAGGTTGTAGTATAAACTTGAGATAACTAGTCTTGGTTATTAGTTTATGCTAGTGCGTGGTGTCGCATTGAATGGATCGCGGTGAGACGTGTCCTTCTGTTCTGACTCTATGAAGAACCAAGGTCTCGGCGACTTTGATAATTCTTAACCCTAGATGTGATATTTAGATATATGCAAATGATTGTTTGTTACTTTGACTTACCATGGGTGAGAATCAAAATGATGATTCAATATGCTCCGTATCTTGTAACAACATTATTTGTATGTGTTTATATAGTCACATTAGGGCACCGTGTCCTGGACATCCAGGTTGATGACATCCCCTTAAGGAGCTCATAAGTTTTATCGTATTAAACCCTGCAGGTGGAATTTATTCCGATACGATAATAATGTTGAGCGGGTACTACTTAAGGATTAAGATATTAATTAATTAATTTTGTCAGAGCTTTTAATTAATTAATGGATGTGCGTTATCTTAAACACAGGGAATTAATTAAGTAAAATAGAAGCCCTGATTCACATCGGGATAGGATGACAGTTGCAACATTAATTCTCTAGTGGAATGAATTAATGTTATAAGTTCAATTTATATTCTGGGCTGAATATATGTGTTTGGACTTATGGGAGGCCCAATCCTACACCTTCTAGAGATCCCTGGCCTGGCCCAACTAGAAACCCTAGAAGATGACTATAAATAGGATCTTATGGTTGAGAGAAAAAAACCTAGTTGTCAGTTTTCATAAGCTCATGTGTTGAGCGACGGTTAGGGTTTAGTTCTCTCATATATTGTAGATCTAGAGTTTTGGATTGGCATCTACGATTCGGAGGATTGCTGTCCACCCGGTATCCGATCGTGGTTCGTGGGACACAGGCTAGAAGATCTCCAGTGGAATCAATCTCCAGATCTGTAGATCTGGTAAGGTAATCGCTGATCTAGTCGATTTATTTTAATTAAACCATGTATGTGTACGTTTATTAACCAACATCGATCGTGGGGACGATCCGCCTTCACCGGCGTGTTCCTTCATGTGCAAGAGCTTCGGGTCCAACCTTACGGGACCAGCCCTCCAGTGGTTCGTCAACCTACCGAGGAATTCCTTCTCCATCTTTTCCAAGCTGCACATGGCCTTCCGAAAGCAATACTCGAATTGCAGACGTATAGCAAAACATCCAGATGCACTCAAGAGTATACGCATCAAGAAGGGAGAGTCGCTAAGATCGTATGTCGGTCGGTTCAATCCGAGCTCACCTCGATACCGAACTGTCCTCCTCTGACTGCAGTTTTTGCCTTCAAGAACTGGTTGGATGTGACGTCAAAGATCTATCGCGATCTCACCAGCCACCCTTGCTATGACATGGACTCGGTCCTCGCTCAGGCCTGGGCCAAAATAAATTGGGATGAAGATGAGCCGAACTGCATCGCGCGTATAAACGAGCAAAGAGCGTACGAGCTAGTCGACCCGCACAGAAGAGATCGACCGAAAAATGAATCTTTGAGTTCAAGGTATGTCGACCGAAAGGATTATCGGAGCGATCGTCGGTCAAGACGCGATCATCCTTATGGCCGGACGCCTCGAGTCGATGAGGTACCCTACAATCTCTGCATCGACCAGAACTACTTGGTCAACAACGTACTCAAAAGCCTCGGCAATGCAGTCAAATGGCCTGGGAAGATGAAATCAGATCCAAATACATGTGATAAGAAGAAGTTCTGTGGTTTCCACAACGACCACAGACATAAAACCGAGGAATGTCAGGCCCTTCGCCTGGAGGTTCTAGAGCTCCTAAAGAACAGCTTCCTCACAGAATAGCTAACCAACAAGATCAAGAACACATGGACGAGGGGAAGGCAGACCAACCCATTCGGGAACACCGAGCCTCAAAATAAACCCCCGCCGACTGAACGAACTATCCATGTCATCATAGAAGGTTCTGAGATCAGCGGTAAGTCGCGTTCGGCAGCTAAAAGAGCCCATCGAGTCCTCAACCAAGAGCTTCACCACATCAACTCCGTGCAGAGCCACGAAGCGATCCAGTTCACTAGTGATGATATGTCGGGCCTCGTTTACCTCATCACAACGCACTTGTAAAATCATTACTAATCTCCAACTGCCAAGTGAAGAGGTTACTTGTAGGCAACGGAAGCTCGACGAACATCATGTTCCTCCGAACCTTGAAAGAAATGCAGATCCCAATGAGCAAGCTAGAACCAGTCACCATGACGCTCTACGGTTTCAATGACGATCAACAACGAACCGTAAGGGAAATCACGTTACCTATGTACTGTGGGGGACTAAACCTGGACGTGAAGTTCCAGGTGGTGGATATCGTCTCTGCGCACAATGCCATCTTAGGAAGACCCTGGATCCACGAGCTTAAAGCCATCCCATCGTCATACCATCAAGTCTTAAAGTTCCCCACTCCTTGGGGAATCTAGACGATCAGGGGCTAACAAAAGGCCTCGAGAGACTGCTATTATGCTAGCTTCAGAGCTGTCTGCACGCAATAGCACGATTTGAAACCGACCCCCTCAGCTCGGCCAGAGGCCAAAGAGCTGGAAGAAGTCGCGATAGATGACACTGATCCGACTTGGATGACATTTATCGGAGCAGAGCTCGCACCGGACATCAGGAACGAACTCACAAACTTCCTCCGCAAAATGACCCACGTCTTCGCCTGGTCGCACCAGGATATGACGGGAATCGACCCCTCTGATACCATGCATCACTTACAGGTCGATCCCAGCTGCAGGCCCATTCAGCAAAGGCGGCGGAAGTTCTCCGCACGCAGAAAAGAACCAAGCGATAAATGAGGAGATTCAAAAACTCTTCGAAATTGGATCTATTCGAGAGGTGCACTACCCCACATGGCTCGCCAACGTAGTCGTAGTGAAGAAGAAGAACGACAAGAACAGGGTATGCATCGACTTCACCGATCTTAACAAGGCATGTCCAAAGGAACCCTATCCTCTACCCCATATAGATGCGATAGTAAACACAATGGTGGGTCACAAATTGCTCAGCTTCATGGACGCCTTCTCCGGATATAACCAAATACAAATGCACCCCGACGATTAGGAAAAGACCGCCTTCTTCACCAGTCAAGGTATTTATTGATACAAGGTAATGCCGTTCAGACTAAAGAACGCAGGCTCAACATATCAGCGCCCGGTGAATTCCATGTTCAAGGAAAGAATTGGCAAAGTGATGGAGGTTTATATAGACGACATGCTTGTCAAATCACTCTGCTCAAAAGACCACGTGACATACCTAGAGGATGCCTTTCAAAATTTGGAACAGTACAACATGAAACTGAACCTAGCCAAGTGTTCATTTGGGGAATCCTCCGGCAAGTTCCTTGGACACAGTGATGCACAGAGGAATAGAGGCAGACCCCGCGCAGATCAGGGCCATCCAGGGGATAGAGTACCCTAAAACGCCAAAGGAGGTACAGAAGCTCATCGAGCGCCTCGCCGCCCTCAACCACTTTATATCGCGATACTTAAAACGGACCTACCCGTTCTTTAGCACGTAGCGGAAAGGAAAATGTTTCGAATGGACCGATAAATGAGCAAAAGCGCTGGAAGATCTCAAAGCTTACCTCGCCAGTCCACCTCTACTCTCTAAACCCATCGAAGGCGAGACACTGTTACTCTACCCATTGGTTTCCGATCACGCAGTCGGAGTGGTTCTAATTCGAGATGATGACGGCAAACAACACCCCGTGCACTACGCCAACAAATCCCTGCTAGACGCTGAGACTTGATACACCACACTAGAAAAGCTCGCATTAGAACTCATAAACGCCGCCCGCAAGCTGTGCCCCTACTTTGAGGCGCACCCCATCAAAGTGATCACCGCATACCCTATACGCGCCGTGCTCTCAAAGCCTGATCTACCAGGCAGACTACTCAAGTGGGCCGTAGAAGTCGGCGGCCACGACATCCAATATGAACCACGAACCACTATTAAATCACAAGTGCTTGCCGACTTCATCGCCGATTTCTCCACCAACTTGCAGCTCCAGGCCGAAAGCGAGATTGCTAGCACGACGAAAGTCGACATCGACGCTGGTCTATGGTTGCTAAAGATTGACGGTGCTAGCAACATACACAGCGACGGTGCCGGGGTAGTATTAACAAATCCACACAAAGAGAACTATGAACGGGCCATCCGGCTCGACTTCCCCATGACTAACAACGAAGCCAAATACGAAGCGCTCATCTAGGGAATTCAGCTAGCCCTCAAACTCGGGGCCCATAGGGTGCGCACAGAAAGTGACTCGCTGTTGATCATCAACCAAATGAGCGGCGCCTACATTGTGAAAGAGGAACTACTAAAGCTCTATCACTCCACAATCGAAGAGCTGAAAAACAAAATGAATGAATGGGACCTCCGCAACATCCCACGCGAGTCGAACACCCAGGCAGACGCCTTGGCTACCCTAGCTACCACCAGCACCTCTCAAAACGGGCGACCAATCCCCGAGGTGTGGCTGACATCACCCTCTGTCATCACTCAAGATCAGGTCGCCCCCATTGGTCACACCGAGAACGATTAGAGAGACCCACTGATCCAACATCTGGCCGGGAGACACACCCCCAAAGACAAGACTGAAGCAGTCAGAATCAAAAGAATGGCCACCCAATTCACCCTAATCCATGAGAAGTTGTACAGGCGGTCCTTTGGGGGACCCCTTCTCCGATGTATCGCCTTGCCAGAAACCGAACTAGTATTATTTGAAATACATGAAGGTGACTGCGACAATCACGCAGGGACTCGGTCATTATCCTATAAAGTAATCATGACCGAATTCTATTGGCCAACTCTAAAAAGGGATGCTGCCGACCACGTCAAGCGATGCGACAGCTATCAGCGCTTCGAGGCATCAACTCATAGGAGCGCCAAACCCCTTCACTCATCAATCACCCCGTGGCCATTCATGGTGTGGGGAATGGACCTGGTAGGTCCCCTCCCCAAGGGTACGGGATAGAAAGACCATATACTTATGGTAACAGACTATTTCACCAAGTGGGTGGAGGGCGAAGCCCTAGGAAGGACCCGAGACCTAGAAGTGATCAAGTTCCTATAGAAGCACGTACTGTGTTGCTTCGGGATCCCCAAAGAGATACGCACTGACAATGGGCGATAATTCACCAGTGACAGAATGCATGCCTTCTGCAACACCTACGGAATAAAGCTAACATTCTCAACACCACGTTATCCCGAAGCAAACGGGTTGGCAGAATCCACAAATAAATCCATCATATCAACCCTGAAGAAAAAGTTAAGCCCACACAACTCCAGATGGGTAGAGGAGCTCCCGGCTGTACTATGGTCTTATTGAACTACCCCAAGGACTGCCACCGGTGCAACACCTTTCTCCTTGGCATACGAGATCGAAGCGGTAGCACCAGTGGAAATCATCGCTCGCAGCTTAAGGATAGAACACTCCAATGAAGAAACCAACACTGAACGGCTTCAAGCCAACCTAGAGCTCATAAACGAGATGAGAGACGATGCCGCAGCAAGAACTTCCATGCAGCGGCGTTAGGTCGAGAGATTCTACAAGAAGAAATTGAAACTCAGAAGCTTCCAAGAAGGGGATCTAGTCCTAAGGAGATTATTCCAAAAAACTAAGGATTCTGGTGCAGGGAAACTCGCCCCCAATTGGGAAGGTGAAGGGATTCGTGAACTGAATCACGAAGTTCGTTTGCCAAGGATCGTTAATTGGAATATAAAAAATAAATTGCTATACCTATGAACAATCCTAGCATGCTCCTATATTATTATGCATAAGAAGGTTTATGCGGAATACCTGGATCGATGAACTCTGAAGAACGCATGCGCGGAGATGCCCTTTGATCCTTCCCACGCACAAAGATTTAATTTCCTAACAGATTGATGAAATAAATCTATGAAAATAATAAAATTATTTTCGAAAATAAAGAGGAGAGAGAGAAGAAGAAAAATCATCCTGATTTGATCTTCTGATCTGTATCCCAACTCGATCTGAAAATCCGGTGAAGATTCTCTATCAGATCCCTTGCCCGGTTGAGAAGCAGAATTTCCTCCTCGTTCTCAGATCTTAGTCGATCACCACAGCTCCCAAAACCTGGTTTGCTGTGTGCAACTTATGATCTTGTGGTGTATTGAGATCTGAGGAACTGAGGCCTATTTATAGGAAATTACTGGACTCCTATTGGGCTTGAGTTTCATGGGCCAGACCAGGGACCAAAATGCAAATAGAAAATAAGGCCTATCAATTAATTAATTCCCATATTCAACTCAGAATATAATTAATTAATTAATATTGATTCATTCCACCAGAGAATCAATACTGTCCTACCTATTTGCAACCACGTTTTGAGGTACGGGTTGCATGGGCTAGGTATATCCCCACATTTAAGGTTACACACATTTGTTAATTAATTTAAGCTCTGACAAGCTATTTAATTAATTAACATCTTATATTCCTGAATCAATCCACTCAAACCTTTTCACTTATGCTTGAACTTAATCAGCCTGCAGGACTTAGCATAACGAACCTTTTGAGCTGTTCAGGGAATGTCACCATCCTATACTGGATGTGGTTACCTAGTTCCAGTACCAGACAGTCATACACAAACTGCTATTACCCAAGATACAGATATACAAGCTCAACTAGAGCCTTTCACTGCAACTCAAAGTAATACACAATCTGCATATACTTCTGTACCTTCATTTAGGCTTAGGATCTCGTCAAGCCATAGAGATCTAGATTCTTTTAATGTCAGATAAAAGAATCGATCTCGACTTAGGTCCTTATCAATGTGTGCCCCACACCAGCATACCAAGCCATCCAAGATAAGATGCTTATTACTGCGTATGCTGCAGCCTACACCGACAGTTTATCCTGGAACTGTCTCAGCTGTGATAACTATTTATATCTCGCTAGGTCAAACGATCCATACGATCTTCCGTGATCTTCTACACACCGTATGATCTCCCTATCAACGAGACAAGAGGATAATTATGTTTGCGACACATGTTTGTTAATTCAGACAGGAGATGAACATACAACATTCATGATTCCCAGTATATTAACCAATCGACCTTGTATATAATATACCAATCGTAATGCTTTCAGTATATAAATCCATCAGAAGGTCCCTATAGGATCACCAAAGTAGCACGACATGGGGCTTATCAACTTGAAACAGCGGAAGGAAGAGAAGTGCAAAATAGTTGGAACATCAAACACCTAAAGAAGTACAATCACTAGTACACAAATACGCTTACTCTACCCTATTTCTATACGTCTTTTCAATAATTATTTTCTCATCACATTACTAACTTGAGCGTCGCAGGGGCGATGCCTAAGCATCGTCACCCTCACCATCTTTTGCTTATCTCACAGTTAAGTAAGAAGGTCGATACTGAGGCCCTAGAGTGCTCGACATCGACCCACGTTACCCCTCGATACTGACCATTCAGGGTCGACAGCGAAAATAAAAAACTGAGAAATACAAGCAACATCAGATTCAAAGTATCCGACAAGCATTCAAACAATTAGATGTGCAACAAATTACGAGTAAAAGCATTGAAGCATACGAAACACTCAGACTGAAATAGGAAACACCATCCATTCACTTAGTGCGGTTGCGAAAAGACAAAATCTAAAGTGCAGGAATGAAACAGTACAAAAACTAGTTTTTACAACAGCAGTTCGACAACTAGGTTAATCTAAGCAGCGACATCATCACCGCCCCCCGCTCCGGCCTCCTCAGCATCGTTCTTCAGGAACCCCTCGACTTCTTTTTCCTCAGGGGTCTTTTTGGCCTCGATTTCCTTCGGCTGCTTGACCTCGAACTCTTTCGGTTTAGCATTGACTCCCTTAGTAACCACAGGTGGCAGAGTCGGTGGGCGCGTGATGTTCTCCAAGTCGAAGTTGGGACAACATCAACCAACCGTAGCGGCTATGGTGTTGGCGACCATAGCAACCAGTATGTCAAACGTCGGCTTGAAGGAGGGACTAGCGACGACAAGCTACATGTCGACCCCCTTCCTCGACTTCAGAGCCTCGACCCCGCATCGTGCTTCTGCTACTCCTTGAGCTATTCCTCTTAGTTCTTGTGGAACCCATCCCGGAAGGACGTCAACTCGAGTTCTGTCTTCTGCTACTCGGCTTCGAACCTCGACGCAGTGGCCTTGAGCTCTTCATCAAGAAGCTTGCATCGACGAGAGAGCTCAGCCCCCGTACTTGGAGTGCCACGCGTCGGATTCAAGTTGAGAATCCTTAAGCTCGCCGGAGACTGTCGCCATCCTGTCTGCAAGCTCTTTCCTCTTCTCGCGCTCGGCCGAGAGCTCCTTCCAAGATTGGCTAACCCCTTCGCTCGCCGAGTTGAGAGATTTGATCAACCTCTCCGTGAAGATGGCGATCCTCCGGGTGGTCTGCATAGTAGTGCGGAAAATGATAAGTTAAGTATAAGACTCAAAATCGAAGCAGAAACTTCAAACGTAAACTACCTGCGGAAGATCCTTCTCCATCTCGAAGGATTCTCGGGCATATGCACTGTCAAAATCAGTAGCTTTGATCTCGCCATAGAGAACCTTCTTCACTCGGAGAGCGTAGGTGGAAGTCGAAGAACAAATGTCCGCCGAGCTCGAGCTGGCCAAGACCACATCGAGCCTCCTAGGTATCTCGGTTGATCCCAACCGAGCCCTAGATTCGGAGCTCACTTCATATCCTTTCTTCCTCCTCTCCTCCCTTCCCCCTCTCCTCGGTGGCCAGGTCTGGCGGGTCGGAGGAACCGGGGGAGTCGGAGGCAGACCCAAAGAGTTGCCACCCGAGCCAGCAGGAAGCGGCCCAACAAATGCCTTCGGGACCCCAGTTGCTTGCTTCTTCTGCGGCGATTGGTCCTTGGTCGGCCGAGGAGCTCTCTTCTCTCACGCACTTCTGCACGTTCATGGTTGCCGGTAAATCAGCGGGGGACAGACTGGCCATATCTTCAAGGAGCAATTCTTTCTTTCCTCTTGCGTGCGTCCAATACTCGGCGCCTACACTCCTCTTACCCGTAACCGAGGTGAATTTGCGGTTCTTCCTTGAGTACGCAACCTCGATGCGATGGTTCTCCTCGGTGGTGAGGATCGTCTGCTTATACCTTGCAAAGCATACGAGGAATGTGGTTAGTAACCGAAGAGTCAAGCACACCGAGCACCAAACTTGGGCCAAATTTTGCACTTATGGGTTTGCCATCCTCAGACAAGAACTCTGGGTTGGTGTGACTCATTGAAGCCCATATCCACTGATTCTTCCACCGAGGAATATTCTGCACGCACTTTCTAATCATCAGCTCTGCTAGGGAATCCCTCTTCGACTAAAAATAGTACACGGCTTCATACCAAGCAAGACGATATAAATAGTGCCACTCCCAGAGGGTCAGGTAACTGAGCCCTGCGTCATAGAACACGAGGAGCGTCCCCAGCATGTGGCACCAGCTAATCGGTGCAAGCTGGAAGGGGGCCAATGCGTAGGACATGAGCACAACTCGGAAAAAGGCTTGTGGCGGAAAAGCAATCCCATACTTTATTACCGGTAGAAAGAACTCCACTTCATTTATACGGGGAAGGTTGTAGCACCGCTCCTCGAGCGTGGGAAGCGTTTATTTCATCTTGTGACACACAACACCCGCCAAGCTCCTCTACACACTCTCCTCGATGGCGAGGGACATCGCCTGTCGAACCGGGTCGTTCGGGTTGATCTGGTCCTTCTTGATGAAGGACAAATCTCTAACCATCGATATAAAAGAGTCTTCATTGTCCTCCTCAGCATCATTTCTAGACTCCTCGCGATCAGATATCTCCTCGGGGTCGAGGTCCATGACAAGCAGTTCGCGCTCGAACTGTCCTCCCTCGGAACCCGAGGAGATGGCTTCCTACTCAGGAGAATTTCTGACCCCGGCTTTAGTCGAACCCGAAGAGGAGAAGGGCTCCAGAGCAATGTCAATCGAAACCATTTTTGTAGCTAAAACACGAAGAACATAGAAACCGAGATTGGCAAAGAAAAATAGAGATCCCCCGCAAAGCGAAAGAAAAAGAAGAAAATATGCATGCAATCAAACGAGAGGGAAAAGACCTTGTGGATAAAAAATGTGAAAACCATTCGGGATGAAATAACCGCACACGACTACTTCCATCGACCCAGTCATGCAAGCCGTTACTATAGGACGACATCATGAACACGCACGAAATGCATAACATGGATAGCTGAATGCAAATATCTTATGAAACACTGGAAAGCCAACAATTGACGCAGACTGGGACTAAAATTCCGATCACAATTAAGAGTTCATGATAAACAATCACATGCAAATATCAAAACAATAAACAGGCATGCAACAAGTTCATCGTGACAATCACAGACGGCCACAGAGTTAAAAAAACAGACCCATTCAACAAAAATACACTCGAAAAATATTGAAACCAGCAACCGGAACCCACAACAACAATCCTACAATCAACATTGTACAAAATCCAGATTCACAAGCAAAACAAGGAGGCTCTCACAAACATATACACGAGTCGATGCTGCGCAGAATTCGGAAAGAGAAAAATCACCTGCCTATGTGATCAATACATTCCAAACCCTAGGCTATCAAACCCCGACTACCTATCAACTATCTACACTCGGAATCTCAACATCCGCACGTCGAAAGAAACGTGCAAGAGGCCAAAGGAAGTAGAAATAGGTAGAGAAGGGAACGAGATAGAATTACCTTAACAAGCGAACAAGAGACGCATGAAGAAGGACGCCGGAATAGTGGCCAACAAAGCGCCGGAACAGTACTCACACACCAGAGAAGATGATTCATTTAAAGAGAGAAGCAACAATCGATTGAAAAGTATAATGGAGAATAAGAACGGTTCCCCCTTTTTTTAAACTTAAAACTGCTCGTCTTTCAATAAATGCCCCCGAAGTTGGAGATAATTACAAACACACCACCGCCTGGGCGGTGAAATCAAAAACTACCAAGGCTCTAGCTCAACACCGAGCACGCAAGGGGCTCGCGCTCGATCCCCAACACTCCTCGAGTCCGACCCGCTCCGCTATAAGCCTTAGGCTACAATTC
This sequence comes from Plectranthus barbatus, assembly GCA_026898455.1. Classification (NCBI taxonomy): domain Eukaryota; kingdom Viridiplantae; phylum Streptophyta; class Magnoliopsida; order Lamiales; family Lamiaceae; genus Plectranthus; species Plectranthus barbatus. Next base: position 37,470 of record JAPKLW010000079.1, read on the forward strand.
CCACTTTGCGGGAAGAACTCTAACGCGATCGATGCTATCAATGGGAATGCGGGGTTGATATATGTGTAAAATGATCTTTATTTCTATGTTTGTGCATGCGTTTTTGCACTCATTTTACTCCCATTTCATAGGTTTTTGTATTCCTTTTGTTTTGTTTCCATGTTTTTGTGTTTCAGATGGTGTAGGTTAGGTTTTGAGCAAAATTTAGCATTTTCGGCTTGATTTTGGAGGAAAATCGCCCGATCCTACAGAAGACCAGTCGATTCGAACATTTCAGAGGAGATTCTTGGCCGATCTAGCAGAGATCGGTCAATCCAGGAGTTTTAGAGGCAGACCCCAGGCGATCCATGCAGTGCTCGACCGATCTGCAACTTTAGAAGCCGATATTGGTCGAGCTTTGTCCTTCTCGGTCGATCCTAGTCGTGCTGAGAGGCAGTTTCTCTATTTCTGGACATCCCGGGCGATCTCGATTCATTCCGGGCGATCCAAGGCTCTGCTAGCTCACTGTAAAAGGGGGAAAACTGTTATTTTGAAAACTTTTGTCAAATCTACACAAAATCCTCTTAGATTCTCTCTACGATTTCAACTTCCATCACTTTCCAAACCTTACCCAAGGTATCAAGGAGCTAAATCAACATTCCTTGGTGAAGATTTGAAGGATTCAACGGTAGATCAAGGCCAAATACTCAGATTGGGAGAAGAAATCTTTTGTACTTTCCTTTGAAATCGTTTGTAGTCAATTTCCAGTTGTAATGCTGCAAGCTCCTTTCGAAGACGTTTACAGCAGACCACCTAACCAGTATGCTCTTTGAAGTTCCAGTCTTTAATTTCAATCCATGCCAGGTATTCGCCAGCAAATGCAATTAATAATCGGAGATAAAACTAAGACCATGTTCAACCTATCTGAGCAGGGACATCATTCATGAGTTAGTACTCAGGCAACATCTAAGCATTTGACCACAATTCTAACTACGAATGTTAAAAGGACGATTTGTCATACGTACTAGACCCATGACGCATGCCTCTTACAACCTTTGTTATCTCATTTAAAACAATCCTAGAGAACTTATGAACAAATAAAATAAGCAGGCTACGGTTGTGTAGACGTCTACTCACTTCACTGCCCACTTCTAATAAGAGACCGCATTGTAAAGGTCTTGTTGATTTTAATGAAAATCTTGCTTAGTCTTTTTCTTTCAAAAAGGTTCTTATGCGCACAGATTATTTTGTGATCCATAAATTATGTCAAATCTAAAATTCCATCATATTTCCCAACATGATTCCGGAATTTATAGACATAATTTAATACATAAAATAAATCACATAAAGCATGCTTTGAACAGTAAATAATAAAAACAGTAACATGCTTCCCTATTATCTACAACATGCTTTAAAAATAAATAATAAAAGCAGTAGCATGCTTTCCTATTATTTACTAGAGCGCACATAATAAATCACATCATACTAGAATACAATTAAATAAAAAAATAAAATTTCTCGTGGCCCCTTGATGCAATTACATGGGAAATAAAATTAAATCTATCTATTACAATGATTTAATTTAATACAGATCTTCAAATGGGCTCTCACTCTTTAACTTGAAATCTGCAACTTTGGACTGGAATAATACTACAATTTGGGCCAGGTATTAGGGTTTCAGGCCCAGTAGGTTGTAAAACCCCAATTTTGCAAAAACTCTAGTTTCAGCATATCGGGCCGCCTCCAGGCTGCCGGGCCCGCGCCCAGCCCATATCTGAAACCCTAGTAGCAAACCCTAGCTGTGAGCTAGGGTTTTCAGTCGCCACCCTGTCCAGCCGCCGCCGCCAGCAGTTCTAGCCTAACAGCCACACCGCCCACAGCCGCGCCGCCTGCGCCGGTGTTGTCTGAGACCTCATCGGCGGCCTCCTGCCCTATTAGGCTGCTGCTGGAGATGCGTCACCATGCGCAATAGCCACTGCTGCATGTCGCCAGAAACGCGACCTCCACGTGCGACAACCATGGCTGCCCACCATGCAACTGCAGTCACAGGCCACTACCGCACGCCCCCGCAGGAGTTCCTTGATCTCCCAACGCTACAAACCACCGCGCGAGAGAGAGGGTGAGCGAGCTGCTACTCGCTGTTGCTGCAAACCGCCGCGCGCCTCCTACGCGCAGCCATCTCTGTCCGACGCCACCACCATCATCGTTGTTGGGGGTTGGAGAAGCACGCACGTGCAGCAAAAGGCAGCCCAGCCGCGCTCGAACAGAAACCTAGGGTTTCAGCCGTGCGCTGCCGCCGTCGTCTCTTGTGCTGCCGCCCTCCGCCGCTGCTGTCGCCGGAAACCACTGTACTGCCTTGTCATTGCTGCTCTTGTTCCCTCTCTTTTTCTCCGGTTTACAGATTGAATAATAATAAAAAATACAATAGATCTAGATCTATTACATATTTTCCTATCAATCTAATCGCGGATTTTCTCGCGATTTAAAACCAAAAACCACAGAGTGGCCACGAGAACAAAAACATCCACGACAATTATAAATCCATCCATGAACATGTTGGGATTGTATACTGAAAGCATATATGATTAAGTGTTTGGTACACTAGTCTTCATATATGTGTTGCCACAACAATGCTCGCTGTCTGATAGAACAAACATACAACGAACCATAATATCCTATTATCTCGCCTATAGGGATGATCATATGGTGTGTAGGAGGTCATAGAGGATCATATGAATCGTTTGACCTAGCGAGATATAAACAGTATCACTGCTGAGACGGTCCCTGGATAGGCTGTCAGTCTAAGCTGCGGCACATCGGTTCATAAGTGGGCTTATCCTAGTTACTTGATATGTCGGTACATGTTTATGTATTGATGGGATCAACAGTGGGATGCGCCATTCTCATTGACATATGAATGAGCCAGATCCCTAACATACTTCCTATTATCTTAAACCTAACTGAAGGATAAGGGGCACACACAGATTGACCACACTTTGATTTACTAGAGTGGCGAGTCTTACATGTACTCTAATACTTGTATTTTGGGTGTTGGCAATTTGTGTGTGGCCTGCTTAGTCTGGACGATTAGGTAAGCATATCCGTTTCAGGATGGTGACATTCCCTGAGGAGCTCACAAGGTTCATTATGCTAAACCCTGCAGGTTGAATTATATAATTCAGGCATAAGTGAAAAGGAGTGAGTGGTATTACTCAGGAAATAAGAGATTAATTAATTGTGGCTGATTGTCATAAGCCAAATTAATTAATGAATGTCTAAAACCTTAAATATGTGGATCATGTTAGTTTGGTGCAACTCGTTCCTAATAACGTGGTAATAAAGGGGCGAGTCAGCATTGTTACCGTGGTGAAGGTTAAAACAATGTTTTATTAATTAATTATGTTCTGGGTTGAACAAGGAAGGATTAATTAATAAAGAGGGCCCACTTTATTATTTGCATCTGATCCCTTGTCTGGCCCATTAATTGCTCACAGCCCATTAGGGTTAGGGTTTCTCAAAACCCTAGCACTATATATAGGCCTTCTCTCTATCAGATCAAAGAGTTGTAAAAACCAGGGTTTTTCAGTATAATTGAGAGAGAGTGGCGGCGGCTATCTGAGGGAGAAACTGATCGATTTCTTCGGATCTCGGATTCAACTTGGTGGATAATCCTCACCAGATTTCCAAGGAGCAAGGCAACAGATCAGAAGATCAGATCTGTAGGAACAACTGTCCATCGCCGGCGTTCTATCTCAGATCTAAGGTTATTTCATCATTATTGGCTCCGATCTAGATCTGTAGATCAAACGGTGAAATCAGGTATTCCCTAAATCCATCCTCTGCAATTAATTTTGTAGGAGCATGCATAGGATCGCATGGTTTATTTAAATGAAATTTGTTCCTGGTACCCTAAGAACGATCATTGGCAAGAAATTCTTTAATGGCAACTTGTGTTATCCCTCGTAGACTCAAACCCTACAGAACATACATATTTATTTAATCACAATTTATTCAGGATAGCGCCTAAGAACTAGAGCCTTGCTCTGATACCAATTGTAGGATTCGAGTCTTCAATAGACAACCCGAATTGCCACTTTAATTTGCCAAGGATCGTTATTAGGATATCAAAAATAAATATAAATTAAATAAATCAGGCGAACTTAAGCATGCTCCTACAAAATTAATTGCAATAGATGGATTCTTCGAATACCTCAACTCTTGTGGATTGAATACGGCGGTAGATCGTTGATGGTGTTCCTACAGATATGATCTTCTGATCTGTTCCCTTGCTCAATCCGGAAATCTGGTGAGGATACGCTACCGGATCTACATCCTCCCACTCTCTCTCAATCTCTCTAGGGTTTCTGATTTGAAACTTCAAAACTTTTGTGGGTAAATGAGAGATTTATCTATTTATACAAATATGGAGAATTGGCTATTAGGGTTTAATAAACCCTAATGGGCTCTGAGCAATGTTGGGCCAGACCAGTGATCAAATGCAAATAATAAAGTGTGCCTCCTATTAATTAATTTCATGTTCAACCCAGAACATAATTAATTAATTAACATTAATTCATGCCACCAGAGAATTAATGCTGACCTACCCCTCTATTACCACGTTATTAGGAACAGGTTGCATTGCCTTGGTTAATCCCCATATTTAAGGTTTCAGACATTCATTAATTAATTCAGCGTATGACAATTAGTTGTAATTAATTAATCTACTATTATTCCTGAGTAATACCACTCAACCCTTATCGCTTATGCTTGAATCAATGATTCAGCCTGCAGGACTTAGCATAACGAACCTCGTGAGTAGGGCTGGCAATTTCTGACACAACACGATAACACGACACGAACCCGCACGATAATATTGGGGTTAAACACGACACGATGCGACACGACACGAACATGATAAAACACGACACGAACACGATAATTATCTTTTAAGAACCTGATAATTACAAGTTTAAACGATAATTATCTGTTAACACGAAACGATTATTACCTGTTAACATGATATTGATACGAATCTGACACGAACACAACACGAACACGACACGAACACGAAAATCTTTTAAGAAATAAATAATGGATAACACGAACACGACACGACACGAACACGATATAATTATTGGATAACACGATATATTATCATATAACACGATCCGACACGAACACGACACAAAATTTTGTGTTCTTAACGGGTCGACACGATAATAACCCAACACGCACGAATTTCCAGCCCTACTCGTGAGCTTCCCAGGGAATGTCACCATCCTGAAACGGATATGGTTATCTAAATCCAGCCTGAGGAAACCCCACACAAATTGCCATCACCCAAGATGCAGATATACGAGTACATGTAAGACTCTCCACCATAGAAAGTTAAAGTGACAGTCAACACATGTGTGCCCCTCAGCTTTCAATAGAGTTTAGATAAATACATTGAGATGTACCGGTCACACAAAGCAGTCAAGATAAACCACTTATGGACTTGTGTGCTGCAGCCAAAACCGACAGCCAAAACCAGAAACTGTCTCAGCTGTGATAACTATTTATATCTTGCTAGGTTGAACTATCTATACGATCTTCTGTAATCTTTTACACACTGTATGATCTCCCTATTGACGAGATAACTTGATGTGTTTGTTCGCATCGTATGATTGTTAATTCAGACAGGAGTTGTTTATTGCAAGTCATTAATGATTACCAGTATATCAAACATTACATTTCCCAATATACCAATTATAATGCTTTTATGTATACAATTCCAACATCAAGACCAAACTGGCGGAGACTCAGGAACACTCATTCTCACTGAAAGACTTTTGTCTCCAGATCCCATATCAGTAGCAGCCCCCACTCTCACCCTTAGTGCAGTAAATGCTATGCATGAAGAACTGAAGCAACATCTTAATCAGCAATTTCAAGCGTTAGTTGCATCAGTTGTTGATTTTGTCAAAAAGGGGGAAGAAAAGAGAGATGAGTTATTGAGGATGTAGTTGGAAGTTTTCAACAGGAATGAAGAGGAGAGGAGGATGCGAGATGAGTGGATCAGACTGGAGTTGGAGTCAATAAAACAGGCCCACGAAATTAAGAGAAACATGTTCAAGGAATTGGCCAAGAACTTTGGGATGTCACTTGGTGCCTCGACTTCAACTGCCACTCCTAAACCGAAAGATGCAGACTCCTCAAATCAAGGCCGCTCGAAGGACAAAGAAGATCAAGACGAGCTAAAAGAATAATGGTATTTACTTCTTGAATCTCTCTTTTGTTTTTGAATCAGTTTTTAAACTTTTCATGTACCTATAATATTCATATATCAATGAAAAGTTGAAAACTGATGGTTTGAAGACAAATGCTCATTGTCTCATACCTTGATTACCTCTTTGCTTAGCTGAATTCACATTTTCCAGTGTGATCGGCAAATATGCTTTTCGCTCGAAAAGGATTGATGATTAATCGAGAAATATCTCTCCATTTCAATGGGAAGATCATTTGGAGTAGGTCGAGCATTGAGGAAGCATAGTTTTGAGTAGCTCTAAAAAGTATCATGTTTTAAACTCAGAGCAACTGCATCCTCATGTCGACTCAGTATGGCTCTAAAAAGGGGGAAATTGTTAGGTGCGAAATTGTACAGGGGGAGACCTATTGAATGTTCAATTGTAATTCCCACCTTTAGTTTGATGTTTTGATGTGTCAAAACTGAATACCTAGGCTTAGAGTTATTGCTTCTGTAATCCTTGCATAGGACTATTGAGTTGTAATAGTTCGATAGGAAGCAACCAACCAAAAACTGAGGAACAGTTTTTGTAACTGTCGGAACATAACGGGCAAGAAAACTATGATGATAGTTCGAGAGAGCCACAGAAGAATGCGAGAGCATAGCAGTGTAACAAGCAAAAACTGGAACTACATTCGGAACAATATAGAACCTACAAGGACTGAGAACCGTGGACTCAGTTTTCACAATCTAAGGAACTAGAAATTGGAAAGAGAGGAGCTCAGTTTCAAAACAAGAAATCACATACGAAAGAGAGCACATGAAGAATGTGGAGCAGAACAGTCGTAAAAAGCCTTGGCATCTCAATGATAAGGAGCAACGGTTGAGGCGGTTGCGACTGGAGTTAAACGTTGTTGAGCCAGACACATCAAGTACAAATTGTCTCAAAGAAAGGACAACCACACGCAGAAAAGGCGGAGGAGCAGGTCTGCATTTCAGAAAAGATATGGATGTTGATTGGACGACGACTACTTTGTCTCTACCGGCTATTTTTTAAACACCCGCCTATAAATAGAAGAAGAAACAGAGAAACAATAATCCGAACATCAAAATTCTTACTGTTACTCTGCCGAATTTAAAGCTCGAAGCATTCAAAGCTCTCATTCTACAGAATTAACTATGTGGTTCATTTATTGAACACGAGGCTTAACTGCTCAAGGAATCTCCATCAATTCACCGTGTGACCCACTTGGTACACGAGGTTTAAGTCATCTGACTTAATCTTTAACACTTGGTGTTCTTACCTTTCGAGTAAGAACACATCAGCCTCTCTCACTGTCAGAGAATAGGTTATTACGGGCGTTCGCCAAACTGTTGAGTTCTGGGAAGAACTAAACCATCCACTCACCAGACAAGGAGAAGGGAGGTGTGTCCTCAATCCATTTCCGATGACTGCCAGTCCACAGAGAAGACGCAGAGCCTTCGACGGATTGAAGAAGGAGTGAAGAGCATCTACCTGGGCGAGTGATCCAGTCTGCTGCAAACGGTGGCTTTCGTGGTGGTTGGCTATAGATCGTGAGGAGTGTATTCTTTACTTCCTTAGTGAATTTCTGGATTAATTTTCGAAGAGTGGACGTAGGACTTAAGGATCCGAACCACTATAATATCGTGTGTCTTTTACAGTTTTTGGTTACTTTCTGCCTTACTCAATTTAGAACTGTTTCTTTAAAACCTTCAACACTTCTCTAAAGTGTTGAAGCGTATATCTGAAAAATGATCACTTAAACTGCTCGACTAACACAGTTTTTCATAAATCTAAACAAACGAACCGAGCTCAGTTTTTAAAGTGCAATCCCTTGTAATACTTCCGATGCACGTTAATCGCAACTTTGATCTGGGACCAACATGAGTTTTTAGAGACTTTCAAGGTTCCTCTTTTCCTTGTAAGGTATTTTATGAATTTCAATAATATGTCTTCTTCAATTTAAAATATTTTTAGTGGCTAGAAACCCTAACAGGTTCTAGGGTTGTGATAATCTTTTCTAATGCATGTATGAATGATTCAACTCAATAGCATGGTTCAATTCTTGGTTTTTACTTAATCGAATCTAGATTTAAAGAAGGATCGTGAGATGAATTTAAATCTAGGTTTGTAGTTATTAATTGAAGGACCAAAGGTGAAAATTAGTAATAGGATGAGAGAATTTAATGCATTTGTTTTCTGTCTCAAAAAGAAGAATCAAATTGTAGGTTTGAATTAGATAACTATCGGGATTGATTAAAGTTGTTGTTGGGAATTATTCACGAATTCCTCCCTTAGATCAAAATTGTAAAAGATTTTATTGAATCAAAGCCTTAGCTAGATTGGTCGATCACTGTTGAATTCTAGCATAGTCTAGCAACTCTTATGTAATGTCCTGTTTAGGAAAAATATCGAGTTGTAATAGATTAGGAAGTGCTTGAGAAGATTGCTGAAGGATTCAGCAAATGGAATGAAGAAAATCAATTCAAGCAACTTCGAGATGCTAGAAGAGTTCTCAATAGATGGTAGCTGCTAGAGAAATCAGCAGACAAGAATGACTGCTAGAGATGTTAGCGGTCAAGTGTAAAGAAGATTGATTGCTAAGGCGTTAGCAATCATATGCTAAGGAAGAGACTGCTAGAAGTCTTACTCAGCAGTCAGAAGCAAGAGTAGCAGAATGCTAAAGGAGATAGCACTCGCTAGCACTCAAGAAGATTGCTAAGTAATAGCAATCAGTAGTCAAGACTTAAGTGCTGAAATATGCATCTGCTGAAGGAGTCAGTAGATCGGAGAGCAGATTTATAGAAGAGCGTAGCAATCAAAATACTTAGAAGTTTGTTCCAGCATTTCCGAGAATGCTAAGCAAGGATTGCATCTAGCAACGATCGCTAATACTACCGTTCTGACAAAAGTACAAGCAAAGGACAAAAGCTTTCCCGAAGTAGGTCGGAAAGTACTGTACAACGCCAGAAAGGACGGATAAAGTCGAACTCTTTTTTGGACGAAGAAGCCGTTGTGTCTAATGGGTATGGAGATTCAAAACTTAAATCTCCAGGTATAAAAGTCAAAGTCCAAACAAGAGAGATGACTATTGCTTTTACAAACACTCGAACCATATTAGCTAAGGCAATTATTGAGATTCCTTTGACAAGCGGGAAGTTTAGTTGAGAGCACGAGACTTGAAGTATTCAAAGCTCTCAACATCCATAGTGTCCCCCACTTGAAGATCTGACACTACATTGAAGAGATTCCTTGACTTAGTTCAAGAATCCAATCATTGGGATACCTTCCACCGTAGGAAGCATCCAACAGGATACCTTCCACCTTAGGAAGCATCCAACAGTCACATCTCTGAAAAGATATTGACTCCGATGGGCTATTGCCAAAATCAGACAAAGTTCAGGAGTGAACTATAAAACCTCCATTACAGCGAATGACAAGTTTTACGAAGGTGCGCCCTTGACTTGCCCGTAGATGCTGCAGACCGAAGAGATTCAAGCATAGGAGGATAGCCTTGTAGTGGCTAGGTCAAAAGCTCACTACCTGCTACAAGAGATAGACAATTCCTTGTACTTCAAATATCTTTTTAGTAAAATTCTCAGTGATACGACTGAGGAGTGGACGTAGATCTTTAAGATCGAACCACTATAAATCTTTTGTGTTCTTTACTGTTTTATTACTTACTGTTTGCTTGTGGTGTTTTGAAACCTAGCAACGATAGTTGCTAGAGTATTTACCCGTAAGAAACCCTAAGAACAACCTTGAGCTAAGACATTTTTATAAGAACTTAAGTGTAAGATAATCTTTAATCTTCCATTGCATTTGTGTGTGTTTGTTGTTTGCTATTCACCACGACGACTCTGATCTGAGACCTACAAGTGGTATTAGAGTGGTAGGTTGAACGACCGACAGCTTCTGAGTCGTTTTAAGACCAGATCTGTGTTCTTTCCTTGCATAGGTATTTTGTTCTTCTGTTGCTCTAGCTCAGGAGCTCTAAGATTGTCAAGATGAATCATAATTTGCCAAAGTACACCAAGGAGAAGTTCAATTCATAGAAGAAGATGGCCACTATCCAGCTCCAGAGCATACATCCAGAGATGGTGGATGTTCTCACCAAAGGTCCCATAAGGATTGTGAAGGTCAACCCCTTCGTCAGTCTAGTCGCTGAAGGTCAACCGAGACCTCCGCAGATGATCGAGAAGAAGTTTGATGAATATACAACGGAAGACAAAAAGAGAGCTCAGTTGGAGCACCTAGCTAAGAAGCTGATCCTTGACTCTTTGCCGCCATTAATGGCAGACAAAGCATTAGACTTTGATACAGCCAAACAAATGTGGGATTATGTTTGCGAATCTTCCCAGGAGACTGACCAGATGAAGCGCAACAAGCTCCAGGTAGTTGTTGATAAGTATGAATCTTTCTCCATGCATGCAGGAGAAACTATCCAAGCTATGGAAGAAAGATTTAACACCATTGTCGGAGAGCTCCACAATCTGGGCAAGACATATGATAATGGAGAGATGAATAACAAGATCATCTCGAAGCTCTTTCCACGGGAGGACTGGTTCGTGAAGATGACGAGCCTGACCGAGAAAGACCTTAGCCAAATGTCCACATCTGAGGTATTTGCTCAACTCAAAACTTATGAATTTATTATACAGCAATCAAAGAAGAACTAAGCCGCTGCTGCGAAAACTTCGTCATCAAATGTTGTACCCCCGGAGGATCTAGCATTCTTTGTGAAGAGATATGCTAGAAAATGGAAGAGAAAGAAGCCCTTCCGCCCTCATGAGAGATCAGCTCCTGCTTCTCCAGCAAAGGAGGTAGTTCCATCCTCCAGCTCGCAGCCTGAAGATCTTAAGATCAGTGAGCTAGAAGGGCAAATACGAAAGCTTCAGAAGCTAATGCTGGAAGCCAAAGCTGAGAAAGAAGCAAAGGAAGCCAAGCTTACTTCATCATCCTCTCGTTCCACAAAGAGAAAGCCAAGAACATGCTTTGAATGTAATTCTCTAGATCATCTTAAACATGAATGCCCAAGGGTAAGTCAGAAAGAAAGAGAGCACCTCAAACAAAGATTTGAGTGAAGAGCTGTCCGAGCGGTCACCAGAGCATTTCTGACCAGGACCAAAGTGCTAGACATTCCTGATAATGAAGAGGAGTATTATTCCTCAGAGGAAGAAGATGAGGAAGCCATGCTGGTCCTTATGGTAGATATTGTTGAAGATCATTTTGCTGATGCTGAACAAGATGCTGAATCGGCTCTAGCAGTTGATGTAATGAGGTACAATCTACTAGCATTTCTAGTTCAACAGTCATGCATGAATCGGAGGATTCTTTTCTAAATTTTGAGGATGATTACCCAACCAAGCTTTCTATTGAGTTTTCAAAGATGTATGAGATAAAGAATGCAATTGTAGGAGAAAACACCTCGTTGAAACTTAAAGTTACATCTTTGACCGAGGAAGTTGAAAGACTAAGGTCTGATAGCGATGAGTTTTTGAAACCCAAAGCAGATTACTCTAAGCTTTCTGAAAATTTTCTAATTATTGAAAAAGAAAATCTAGCTTTAAAGTGTAAATCTAAAGAGGAATGTATTTGTGCTTACACATCCAGCAAGGCAGTTCTTAGCGCCATTGTGAGCCAACAAAGGAAACATTCTGATAAATCAGGACTAGGCCTTGGTTGTGTTGAAGCAAAATCCTCTAAGGAAGCCTTGAATAAGAATGCTGAATTTTCTAAGCAGAGAAAGATTTTATTCGTCTCTGCTAGAAAAGTCAATGATGACAAAGGTAAAGGAAAGGTAATTGCTGAGTCGTCAACTGCTAAGCAGATAGATTGGCGTAGCAAGCATGTTTCTGCTGGAGCTCAGCAGAATACTCAGAGGATGCCTGCTAGGCATGTTATTGCTAGATCTAAGCAGAGTACTCAGAGAGTACCTGCTAAGCATACATCTGCTGGATCTCAGCATAGTACCAAGAAGATGTCTGCTAGATCACACTCAGCAGTGCCAATGAGGAATGTTGAACATTATGTATCTAATGCTAAGATGGCATATCCTTCCTTTTCTAAGGGCAAGCAGGTAGCATACCATGCTGTAAGACAACAATATCCTAAGTACACACCACATAGGCAAAACACCTATGTGAGGCCCGAGTCCAACCAATTTCCATTTCAAAGGACTAGGAAGGCTAAGCACACAACTCCACCTAGATCTAATTATGCAAAGCATGCTTATCCAAAGGTTGAGAAAGGTGTGAACGGTGATATCAAGAAGAAAGTTTTGAAAATCACCAAGATGTGGGTTCCAAAAGGGACCATGATCCACGCTAATCCTGCAGGACCCGATGCTAAGCGGTTACCTCAATCAACGTGTTGATTGTTTTGTAGGAATAGGATCCAAGAACTAAGATATCAAGTATGTCAAATGAGTGGATCCTAGATAGCGGTTGTTCAGCGCACATGACTGGGGATGAAGAGTTGTTCTCAGATATTCACAGAATTTATGGCCCCACAGTCATGTTTGGTGACAACAGCAAAGACATAGTGATTGGGAGAGGATGCATAGAGTGAAATGGACTAAGGATTATCAATGTTGTGCTCGTATCCAATCTCAAACACAACCTGCTAAGCATAAGCCAGCTATGCGAAAACGGGTACACCGTTTCTTTCGTTAATACTGGTTGTTCATTTGCTGACAATGCTACAGGTGAAGTAAAGCTTAGAGGCATCCGCAAGGGTGGCCTATATATTGTTGATTGGCAAAGTGGCCAGCAACATTCTTGTTTTGTAGCATTGAACAGGGAAGAAACCAATTAGCTATGGCTTAAAAGGTTGACCCACCTGAATTTCAAAACCATCAACCACCTAGCCAAGCACAAGCTTGTTGAGGGATTACCTGCTGAGACTTTCCGAAAGGAAGGTGTGTGCAAAGCTCGCCAGCAAGGGAAGCAGACCAAGGCATCCTTCAGATCAAACCCGGAGAAGGCCACCTCAGAAAGAATCCTAGAGCTCTTGCACATGGATTTTTTTTGCCCAGTCACTCCAGCCACAGTAAGTAAAAAGGTTTATACACTTGTGGTTGTTGATGATTTTTCCAGGTATACATGGGTTCGTTTGCTGAGAACCAAAGACGAAGTCAAGCTCATTCTACCAGAGCTGATCCTCAAGGAGCAGAATAACAAAGAGGGTACCGTTAAGAGGATTAGATATGATAATGGGACCGAGTTCTGCAATGGGATTTTGATGGATTTTTGCACCGAAGCTGGTATCGAGCATGAGAAATCTACTTCTAGGACCCCCCAACAGAATGGTCTAGCAGAGAGAATGAATCGGGCCTTGAAGGAAGCAGTGCGGTCAATGCTAGCCGATTCCGGTCTAAGTGGCAAGTATTGGGGCAAAGCAGTCATGACAGCTTGCTATACACAGAATAAGAGCGCAATCAATGGCAGATTCAATAAGACTCCTTATGAAGTGTACAATGGTCGTAAGCCTTCTATTACTCATCTTCTTGCTTTTGGTTCGACATATTATATTCATAACAATAGGAAGTCGAAGCTTAACACTTTTTCACCTAAGTCTGATGAAGGTTTGTTCCTGGGATATGGACACCCATCTTACAAAGGTTATAGAGTGTTAAACAAGAAGACTCAAGTTGTGGAAATAACATGCAATGTTATTTTGGATGAGTCTACCTTAGTGCACAAAGTTATAAGAGAGAAAGAGGATAGCAATCATGAGACTAATGATGTCCATGGTCAATCGATCTTGAATTCTTTCGAAAATATGAAGATTGACCCGACTAAGTCTATGAGTGATTGTAATCCAATCCAGACGCACTCAGCAGGTGACCAGACTGCTGACTAGGCCGGTGATGCTAATGATAATGCTGAGGCCACCAACCAGATTTATCATAATGATAATTTGGATATTTTGGGATCCATTGATGGAGAAGATGAAGAAATCCCAGATCCAGCAGGAGATGCCGAAGGAGGTTTAGGCGTTGCTGAATACATTGCCAAAGAAGATGCTGAGAATCCATTTGCTGAAGTTCCCGCTGCTGAGATTCCAGCTGCTGATGATCCAGATGCTGAGATTCCTGTTGCTGAGATGCCGGATGCTGAGGTACCAGATGCTGAACCCCAGGTGATTTCTGAGGAGAATGTTCTAGTAGAGAACAATTCAGCAGGTGAAGCTAGCAATGCAACCCCAGCAACCAGAAATCCAAGACCAAGATGGTTACGAGATCACCCCCTAGATTTTGTGATTGATGATGTCAATGATCCAGTCAGGACGAGACAAGGCAATGTGATGCTAGCGTGCTATATATCCCATGAAGATCCTACGAAAGTTGAAGAAGCTCTACAATCTCCAGATTGGGTGAATGCTATGCAACAGGAGCTTGCTAAATTCACACGCAACCATGTTTAGGATTTGGTGGACAGACCCGAACATCAAAGTGTTATTGGGACAAAATGGGTTTTCAAGAACAAGAAAGATGAGTCCGGACATGTCGTTCGAAATAAAGCTCGTCTAGTAGCAAAGGGCTATAGACAATGCGAAGGAATTGATTACGATGAGACGTTTGCTCTAGTAGCCCGATTGGAAGCAATAAGGTTATTCCTGGCATATGCTGCACATCATGAGTTCTCTGTGATGCAGATGGACGTGAAGAGTGCCTTTCTGAATGGTGAGCTCAAGGAAGAGGTGTACGTTGAGCAACCACCAGGCTTCGAACAAGGAAATCAAGCTTACAGGCTAAGGAAAGCCTTATATGGTTTGAAGCAGGCACCGAGGGCATGGTATGGAACATTGTCGAAGTTCTTGCTAGACAATGGTTTCAAGAAAGGGAAAATCGATCAGGCTCTCTTTCACATCAAGGATGAAGGAAGTATCTTGCTTGTGCAGATATATGTCGATGACATTATCCTTGCCTCTAAGAATCAAAGATTATGTGATAAGTTTTCAGAGCTGATGCAAAGTACTCCCTCCGTCCCATTATATTAGTCCCGTATTCCTTTTTGGTCCGTCCCATTTATTAGTCTCATTTCCTAAAAAGGCAACCTTTTTCCCACTCATCAATAAAATATTAATTCTTCTACACTAATGCACATTGGTTATTGTGCACACTCCTCCGTCCCTAATATAATGGGACGGAGGGAGTAACTTCCAAATGAGTATGTTGGGAAAGATGTCCTACTTTCTCGGATTACAAGTCCAGCAATCAAGTGATGGAATCTTCATTCACCAGAGGAAGTACACTCGCGATATGATTGCTAAGTATTGTCTAGAGAAGACAAAAAGCTTAAGGATTTCAATAAACAAAAGCTGCCA
The DNA here is from genome assembly GCA_026898455.1 of Plectranthus barbatus. Taxonomy (NCBI): domain Eukaryota; kingdom Viridiplantae; phylum Streptophyta; class Magnoliopsida; order Lamiales; family Lamiaceae; genus Plectranthus; species Plectranthus barbatus. The sequence continues at coordinate 53,027 of JAPKLW010000079.1, forward strand.
GATAAGCCTCGATGAAGGATGAAAACCTGTGAATCCTACATTATATAGAGGTATCATCGGATCTTTGCTTTATTTAACAACTAGCAGACCAGATATTTCTTTATCCGTCGGTGTATGCGCGAGATATCAAGCAAACCCGAAGAAGTGACATTTGGATGTTTCTAATAGGATTATTCGATACCTCAAGTGTACCGAGGGTCTAGGAATTTGGTACCCAAGGTCTGATGGGCTAGCACTCAGTGGTTACTCAGATTCAGACTTTGGAGGGTGCAAGATTGATCGAAAGAGCACCAGTGTGACATGCCAATTCCTTGGACATAAGCTGATTAGTTGGTTTAGCAAGAAGCAGCACTCTGTGGCTACATCTACAACCAAAGCAGAATATCTAGCAGCCGCAAGTTGTTGTGCGCAAATCTTGTGGATTCGGCAGCAATTGCAAGATTACGACATTCCTCCTGAATGTGTGCCGATCTACTGCTACAACAATAGTACTATGTGCATAACAAACAATCTCGTTCATCATTCAAGGACGAAGCATATTGATATCCGACATCACTTCATCAGAGATCATCAGAAGAAGAAGGATATCGATGTCCAATACATATGCACTGAAGATCAGCTAGCAGATATCTTCACGAAGCCGCTTGCTGAGGCTCGATTCAAAGAGTTATGTCTAAAGTTAGGCCTCATGGAGCTAGAAGATGCTGTGGATGAATGAGTTGTTATTCTCATTCTTTCTAGATTTCTTGGATTTTCGGAGATGAAGGAGAAAAACGTATCCCAGCTTACGTTTTTGAATTGCTGAAGTTTTGTTGCTGAGATATGTTGCTGAGCCGAGGAATGTTGAGTCCAAACTCTCAGCAGTTCCTAAGTATTATACAAACAAGTGGTTCACACGTTTGCTAGAAGTGGAATGTTAAGTCCAAGCTCTCAGCATTTCGTCATATTGCTATGGTAAAATATGCTATAAGTGGATCAGATGGCTGCTGAGGAACGTTTGCTGAGTCCAAGCTCTTAGCAGACAACGTGTGAATGTTGTGCTACAAGCATCACAAGTGGTGTCAACAATCGACGCGGTGGATGCTAGATTTTGGATGCTAGAATCTTTGTTTGCTAAGGATTTCCAATGATAGCAGGTTGCTGAGTCCTAGCTCTCAACAGTCTCCGGAAGTCAAAGCGGGAAGTTTTTGAATTTGAAATGATGTGTCCGACATGGTGCATTTAATGCGTGCAACTGTCTGCGTCAAACCAGGAAGCGACACGCCAACCGCACTCGAGTTCATAGGAGCGTGGGCTACCATACGAAAGGTATCACCAATCCTGAACCGTCGATTGAATTTGAAAAGGTGTTTCCCCAACCGTTAGATCATTACTCAGAAGGTATAAACATCTCACTTTGTTCAACATTCAAACCTTCTACACTCTGAGTATCTGAATCCTTATAATTTTTAAGTCTTCCAATCACTCCTAAATTCTCCCAACTTAGAAAATCTTTCAGTATGTCTGCTAATCCTGAATCTCCTCAACAATCTGAATCTTATACACACACTGATACATCCGATTCCTCTACAGAATCTGGAATCCCCATCCATTCCTGCACTATCGATGTGACCCTACACGAGCGGTGGACATCGGAATATACAGGGATAGTCAAGAAGGAGGACGTAGAAGATGATATCCCATATGGTCAACTGGTGACTCTAGCCCAAAAGAAGGAGATGTCCGACTTATCCAATAATCAGAGGAGGGCGGCGCAAATTATGAAGGACCGCATCTTGTACACTCCTCTCGCTGCGCTTCAGTTTCCAGAATGGATAATGGAAGCCCTAGCCAAGGCAGGGGTCCTTCACTACTTGTCAGCAGAACCATTGTGGTTCCACCCACACATGGTTTCTGAGTTCTATGCGCGTGCCATCGTAGCAGAGGACAACTAGAAGTCCTTCAAGACTTCCGTTTTTGGCACAATTTTGGAGGTGAATGCTGATATTCTTGCTGCTAAGTTTGAACTTCCCAACAAAGGTGAGCGTATTGCTACATACAAGGTCAATGAACTAGAAGAAATGGAGAAGAGATGGAAAGCCTGGAAGAAGCCAGAATTGGTGAAGGATCAGAAAGGGAAGCCGATCACCTTCAAGGTTGCTACTCCAATCAACCAATTCAAGGATAAGTACAAGACTCTTGCTGAGCTGGTAATCAAGATGTTCCAGTGTGATGTTGGTTCATACTCTGAATTGTTGACGAAGAAGTATGCAGTAATGATGGCGTTGGTGGATAAAGTGGAAGGTAATTGGGCGGAATTCTTCTATGGGCGATGGTTAGATCACGCCAAGAAGAACCTGGAGATCAAGGAGGAAGGAGTATTCACATCCAATGTGAATTTTGGATTGAAGATTAGTAAATTTATCGAGATGTTCTTCCACAAGAAGAGACTTGACAAAGGAGAGAAGCTGCTTCCTACAAACTTCATTCCAATGACGAAGAAGGCACCAACCCCTACCGATCCTACCCGACCAATCATTCTGAAGGGTAAGATAAACGTTGACAAGAAGATTCCTACTACTCCGGAAGAACCCCATCTAGGCGAGTTGGCTTTTTAGAAATTAGAGCATGCGATTGCTATGACTCCTGAGGAGATAGCAGCAGCCCAAAGAGCTGCTGAGATGGAGAAATGCTTCCAGGATCTTGATGAGATCGAGAAGCTGGGCAATCTTCCTGCTTAATAAATTGAGGAAATTTTTGCCAAGAAGCAAGCTGAGCAACCAGAACAAGCTTTGGGTCATCTTGCGGTTGCCATACCTAAGAGGAAGCGCACAAATGTGGCTTCACCTGAAAAAAAGAGGACACGCAGAAGACTTGTCAAGTCTGCTGAGAAAGAGAAGGCAGAGAAAGAAGCAGCAGAGAAAGAGCCTGCTGAGAAGCAAGCGCATGATGCTCCTCTCTCTTCTAAACCTTTTGAAGAGAGATTAAAAGCGAGAGATCACAATTTTGAACAAGTTAAGCAGACTGTTGATGAGCGTGCTGCTAAGAAGGCTGCTGATCTGCAAGCAGCTAAGGAAGTTGCTGCATTAGTAGCACGAGCTGCTGAAGACGCCAGGAAGCAAGCAGTTGTTGCTGCTAAGAAAGAGAAGGAAAAGGTGGTTCCTGATGTTCCCACTCCCAACCCCGTGGTAGCAGAAGAAACAGTGCTTGAGCAGGAGGCCATGACCGATCAGGACTTTGAGAGGTTAATGGAGACCAGAGCTTTTGATGCTCCAGACCGCCCTCAAGGAGGGGTCTTGATAAAGAAGGCTGCTGACGTGCAAGGAGAAGACAACAGTGATGAGGAGGTTGTATTTGATGAAGCTTCTGGCTCGAGATGGAATGCTGAATCCGATGCTAGCACATCAGCTAGAGTTGGAGAGGCTAATGCTGAGACGACGCCTAGCATGGAGGTTCCTGCTGCGGAGAGGCCTGGCATGGAGGTTTCTGCTGAGGCGAGGCCTAGCATGGAGATACCTGCTGAGGCGAGGCCAAGCACCTATACGCCTGCTAAAGCGAAGAATGAAGGGTATGTTTAACAAGATCAAGCATTCTTAGCTTCTTGTTTTTTCGACTTCGATTCTGATGGAGAATCCGAGGATGTATATGATGCTCAATTTCTGAGGAAGGTCCCCACCGGCAACAACGAGCTACTCTGAGTTCTTTTTAAAGAATTTCCAGGGCGCCGATTCAGTTTACGAAGGATCGCTCAATGGTGTGCCCCTGTCTTCCTAGAAGAAAAGGTAAATTCTGATCTACTTTCCATGCTCTCAGAGATAGAGGAGTTTGTGTTGGCTGAAGTTGAAAGAGACATTGCCAACGTCTTCTATGCTGAGCTTGATGAAACCACTCCAGAAGGCAAGTCATTGGGTGAGGAGTTCAGGAGATGGAAAAAGTTTGATTATATGATGCACCAACTCTGTTTCGAGGAGAGGATGCTGGTGATCACAACAAAAGGTTTGATTTTTGGAGCCAAGAAGAAAAGTGGGCCAATGACTGGATAGACCAAGTGCCAGGGTCTAAACAATTTTCTGATAAACAAGTCATGGCAAGGCTGCAAGCAATTCGTGCTCATAGGCTGTTCAACTCATCCACATCTTTGCCGAAGTCTACATTCGCTCCAGATGGCTACTCTGATGGCAGGATTGAGCTATCAAAGTGCCAAGCACGAGCAGCTGCTGAATATCATAAGAGGCAAGCATAATACGAAGCTATAAAGAAGGAAAGGCTAATGGCCAGGATGGCTGCGATAGCTGCTTTGCGTGAGGTCGCAGAGTTGAGCGCTAAAGATAAAAGGTTTGTCCTGTTTCTGGAAATAGACATCCTTGACATAATACAAGCGGCTCAAGCAGAGGAGGCTCAAGCTGCTGAGACGGCTTAAATCATGGATGTGGCCAAGCGAATAATAGATGAGGAGGCTCGCTACTTGGATGCCCAAGCTGAAATAGCTAAAGCCAAGAGTGCAGCCATGTTCCTAATTGCCGAAGAAACTTGCTACTCATATGCTCAAGGATAGATTATCAAAGCCATGGAGGCAGCAGAGAGCTTAGTCGAAGAGGAATCTATCTACTTAGCTGCCTATGGTGATGAAGAAGTTGTGATGGATGAAGATGCCACTACTGGAAGTCAGGAACTTGTGATAGCTACAACTTCTTCATTCGATGCTACTCCAGTAAGTTCTCACGATTTTCACTCCTTCTTGAATTCTGCTGATCTATTTGCGGTGCAAAATGCAATATCCACCATAAATGAACGAGTGGCGGTGGAGGCGGCTGAAATAAGGAGGGAAGTTGAAGAAGTCGGGAGCGAAGTGTCTGAGATCAAAGCCGAAGTTGTTGAAGTCAAAGGACATGTTTCTGAAGTGAAGACAACATGGATGTAATGAAAGATGAGGTTGCTGAGTCCCAGCAACAGATTGTGTATAATATGAACTCCTTCTTCGCCACCTTTTTGGCTGCTATCAAAGAGGGGGAAGAGAGGAGACTTGATGAAGCAGAGTAGAGCAAGAACGAAGAGGAGGCACTTGCTGCGGCTAAGGAAGAACGCATACTTGCTCTGGAAGATCTGCAGAAGAAAGAGATGGAGCTTAAGATCAAAATGCTGGAAATGGAGAATGAGAAGGTTGCTAAACAGCTGGAAACAGAGGTTCAGGAAAGGGAAGCTAGCAAGGCCTATCTTGAGAAGTTCATGCAGCTGACAATGAACAAATTTGATGAGTATGACAAAGGGAAGAAGCCTGCTCCTTATTCTTAAGCCTAAATTTCTTATCTTAGCAAATATTCTGTAATATTTCTTTTTGATCTTTTTTGGTTTCATTGTACTTGTAATGATCAATCATATATATGAAACTAGATCAGATTTAGACAATTTCTCATTGTCCACCTCTAATTTTTTCTTGTGTCTTAGTTGATATAAAATTTTTGTGTATTCAACGAAAATTGCATGTGGATGCTGAATATTATGTCTTTTGATTGGTTGGTAAAATGCTTGCTGAATTATTTGGGTACTAGATTCTAGAATATTTCGAAGTAGCATTTTACTTGTGCTTAATCGAGAATTATTTCCCAGCACTTTGTGAGGGGGAATTTTATTAAAACCAATCCTGCTAGAACTAAGTTGGTTAAATTCTGAGATAGTCTGCTAGAGTTGAATACTTGTAAACTCAGATATTTTTCCTCTTTGATTCAGCAAGTGATAGTAAGCTTTGATCGCACCAAAATTGGGGAAATTGTTGGGAATTATTCGCAAATTCCTCCCTTACATCAAAATTGAAAAAGGTTTTGTTGAATCAAAGTCTTAGCTATATTGGTCGATCACTGCTGAATTCTAGCATAATCTAGAAACTCTTATGTAATGTCCTGTTTAGGAAAAATATCGAGTTGTAATATATTAGGAAGTGCTTGAGAAGATTGCTGAAGGATTCAGCAAATGGAATGAAGAAAATCAATTCAAGCAACTTTGGGATGCTAGAAGAGTTCTCAGCAGATGGTAGCTGCTAGAGAAATCAGCAGACAAGAATGAATGCTAGAGATGTTAGCGGTCAAGTGTAAAGAAGATTGATTGCTAAGGCGTTAGCAATCATATGCTAAGGAAGAGACTATTAGGAGTCTTACTCAGCAGTCAGAAGCAAGACTAGCAGAATGCTAAAGGAGATAGCACTCGCTAGCATTCAAGAAGATTGCTAAGTAATAGCAATCAGTAGTCAAGACTTAAGTGCTGAAATACGCATCGGTTAAAGGAGTCAGCAGATCGGAGAGCAGATTGCTAGAAGAGCGTAGCAATCAAAAGGCTTAGCAGTTTGTTCCAGCATTCTCCGAGAATGCTAAGCAAGAATTATATCTAGCAACGATCGCTAATACTACCGTTCTGACAAAAGTACAAGCAAAGGACAAAAGCTTTCCCTAAGTAGGTCGGAAAGTACTCTACGACGCTCGAAAGGACAGATAAAATCGAACTCCTTTTTGGACGAAGAATCCATTGTGTCTAACGGGTATGGAGATTCAAAATTTGAATCTCCAGGTATAAAAGTCGAAGTCCAAACAAGAGAGACGAAAACTGCTTTTACAAACTCTCGAACCATATTCGTTAAGGCAATTATTGAGATTCCTTTGACAAGCGAAAAGTGAGAAAGTAGTCAGTTGAGAGCACGAGACTTGAAGCTTTCAAAGATCTCAACAACCATAGTGTCCTCCACTTGAAGATCTGACACTACATTGAAGAGATTCCTTGACTTAGTTCAAGAATCCAATCATTGGGATACCTTCCATCGTAGGAAGCATCCAGCAGTCACATCTCTGAAAAGAGATTGACTCCGACGGGCTATTGCCAAAATCAGACAAAGTTCAGGAGAGAACTATAAAACCTCCATTACAGCGAAGGACAAGTTTTACGAAGGTGCGCCCTTGACTTGCCCGTAGCTGCTGCAGACCGAAGAGATTGAAGCATCGGAGGATAGCCTTGTAGTGGCTTGGTCGAAAGCTCACTACCTGCTACAAGAGATAGGCAATTCCTTGTACTTCAAATATCTTTTTAGTGAAATTCTCAGTGATACGACTGAGGAGTGGACGTAGATCTTTAAGATCGAACCAGTATAAATTTTTTATGTTCTTTACTATTTTATTACTTACTGTTTGCTTGTGGTGATTTGAAACCTAGCAACGAAAGTTTCTAGAGTATTTACCTGTAAGAAACCCTAAGAACAACCTTGAGCTAAGACATTTTTATAAGAACTTAAGTGCAAGATAATCTTTAATCTTCCGCTGCATTCGTGTGTGTTTGTTGTTTGCTATTCACCACGATGACTCTGATCTGGGACCAACAATTGTGTTCTTGATAACGAGAGGAGATAGTCACACATTAATAATCTAGGTTTAAATTCCAGACACGGAATTTAATCCATTGAAATCTAATTATTCTCCATCACTGAGTTGATGAATTTTTCATGTTGATGATTTTATTATCTGCCCTAGAATCTGTATCTTTAAATATTGTTTTAAATCCCCTTTACTTTTCTGCATTGTTATCTTTCAATTCCAAAACCAAAACCCTAATTTCAATTTACTCAAACAATTATGGTTTAAAAACTATAGCTAGTACATGGAATGGTTTCGTCATATAGTCTTTGTGTGTTCGACTACCTTAGGGTAAAAATATGAATTTATTTGCCACTGTTCTATAATTTATCTATAAACTATACAGTGATCACTTTCCACCTGCTCTTGTCAGACTAAGTTTCAGCCCGAGGAATCCAAGTATGAGACATCCTCGTACTGACTTTTTGACTTAGCATTGAAGTACCTTTAAGTTTGGTTTCCAACACTTGTGTTTCACGTGCTTTTGAAATATTGAACTTCCATACTGACATTCCAAAGTCAGTATAGGCCTTTTCTATACTAACATTCCAAAGTCAGTATAGGCCTTGTCATACTTAGTGAAACTCAATTTCAGTTTCCAAAACTTAGTTTCTAGAAGACTAAGTTTCTGGGCTTACTAAGTTTTCAGCACGAACACATGTCTTTATATCTTGATTTTTATCTTCTTGAATGCCTTCATCAGAAACTAAGTTTCTGATTCCTTTGTTCGGTCTTCATCATCTAAGTTTCTATTACAACTCGGATAATCCTATACAAGGATTACATTTTAAAGAACTCTAGAAAATTAGTGCTAAAGTAAGTTTTGACATATCAAAACATCAAATTAAGAGGTGATACAAATCTATTTATTACGAAGCATATATCAAATTAAACTTAGTTTTACAACGATTCATATGATATTCATATTGCATATGTTGAGTTTAGAAGATTCGCACGAAAATTCTAATTTTTTTTCAACTGTTATATGTTCTTAATTATATTTACGTTTAGGATTAAAAAATGCATCAATTACGTGTAGAAAATGTTCCCAAATATTTTCATTTTTTTTGCATCAAATTATGCATTCTTTACTTGAACAAGATGCATTTTTACTTTAAAGCATATACATTTTTCATTTATATTAAGTGCATTTTTCGCACTTATTATATGTTGTATTTTTATGCACCAAATATAGCATTTTTTACATTGAAGGTATGCATATTATGTTGTATAAACTGCACGAAATGAAATTTCTAAATATATAATTTTCACATTTTTGCCATTGAATGCTAGATAGTAACACAAATAATGCACCGAAATTGGGATGGATTTAAATTGATCACATGCGTTGATTTTGATTTTTAATGGTCCAAATTTATTCTTATTTAACATCAGGAAAGACTTTAACACATAATCAATATATATATATATATATATAGGGGTGTATTAAAGTTACAACTGCCTCCCCAGATGTGAGATGGGAGTAAATCTGATGCTTTCATTTTCAAAGTCAGGGATCCAGATTTGATTTAGAAAATTAAATCTTTTTTCAATATTTGGGCTTTTCAGTCTTTTTGCATAAATATATTAGGGGACCCCATCTTAAATATTATTTAATTTTTTAAATATGAAGGGACCACATCTTATCTTACAAAAAATTATAATCTATTTTCTCACTTTTAAGACATGTTAGGTGTTGATGTAGAAATCGCACCTTAATTCGATGTTTTGATGTGTCAAAACTATATACCAAAGTCTAGGCCTTAGAGTTATTAACTAATATAATCCTTGTATATGATGATCGAGTTGTAATAGTCTAGGAGAAGAGAACTGTCAAAACATTGGAACAGTTTTGAAGAAGAAGCCATTCAGACGTGATAACTGTCTACCACAAAAAATGAAGAAAACAGAGGAGTAACGGTTAAGAAAAACTGCGCAGACAGTTTTTCCCGTCAAGGTTCATATATCAAGAAAACTGTGGACACAGTTTTCTACAAAAAAACTTTCGAGAGGCACTCATAGTTTCAGACCATGACAGGTTCACATTAAGGAATGCATACATAGCAAGATGTCGATCAGTCGCAGAAAAACATTGAGGAAGTCAATGATAAAAGACAAACAGGCGCTCAGTTGTGACTGGCGTACAACGTTGTTCGGCGTCTGACACATGAAGTACAAACTGACCTGCAAAGGCAGGACAGTACCGCAGAAAAGGTGAAAGTGCAGGCTACTTTTCAGAGAAGGATGGACTCTGATTGGACATCCTTCAAGTTCTCTCTACCGGCTAGTTTCTCCATCACAGCTATAAATAGCAGGAGCATTAGAGACAAAACAACCTTCGACACATTTATCCTTGTCGTCACTCTGCCGAATTTAAAGCTCAAAGCATTAAAAGCTATCAAGCGAGAAGGCATTAACTTTGTGGTTCATTTATTGAACACGAGGCACTTTTGCTTAAAGAATCCTTCGAAATTCTCTGTGTGACCTTGTGTGCAGGAGGATTAAGTCTGCTGACTCAATCTACTTTCTTAATGTTCTTACTTTTTGAGTAAGAACACAGCAGCCTAATCTTGTGAGAGAAGAGAAGGTTATTACGGGCAACTACCAACCGGTGTACGTTCTGGTAAGAACTCAACCATCCAATCTACCGGAGAAGGAAAAGGGAGGTTTGTCCTCAATCCATCTTCGAAGATTGCCAGTTCACAGAGAAGACGCAGAGCCTTTGACGAACTGAAGAAGGAGTGAAGTACAACCACCTTGGCGAGTGATCCATTTGCTATGGACGGAGGTTTCTACAACAATTGGCTATAGATCGTGAGGATTGTATCTTCATAACTTAGTGAATTTTCGGATCAGATATCCGAAGAGTGGACATAGGACTTAAGGCTCCGAACCACTATAAATATCTGGTGTCGTTTACAGTTTTATTTACTTTGCGCATCTTACAGTTTTCAATTATATCTTGAAACCTTCAACACTTGTCTTGAAGTGTTGAAGTGTGTAACTGTTAACTGCTTATAACTATAAAATTGCTAATCTAAACTGTTGACTAAGACAAACTGCATTTCTTAAAACTGTCACATATAAACTGCGTTAAAAAGAAACTGAACTGCCACCTTTTAGAGTGTAAGTAATTGTTTTAATACTTCTGCTTCACATTATACGTACTCTGATCTGGGACCAACAAGTGGTATCAGCGCAGGTCGTTCTTTCTAAACTGTCCTATTTTTTGAGTCGCTTAAGACCGGATCCATACTTCCTTACACTCTAATTGTTTGTTAAGTGTGATTTGTGAGCAGATTATCTGAAGATAATGATGAGTTATCCAAGCCTTCCTAAGTACAACCCGGAGAAGTTCGAAGTACGGAAGAAGAGGTGTCTCATTCAACTAAAAGCCCAACATCCAGAGATGGATGAAGTTCTAAAGAATGGACCTCTGAAGATCCAGGTTCCCAAAGTCCACCTCGCAACAGGAGAGAATCCAGGCGGTGTCGAGATGATAGATAAACCAATGGAGGACTGGACACTTGAGGACAAGAAATGCCATCAGGTCGATTTCATTGCACAGGAAATGATCATACAATCCCTCCCAGATTCCCTCCAGGATGCAGCCGTAGAGAACAACACGGCCAAAGAACTTTGGGATTGGATCAACGACCTCACTAAAGAAACAGAAGCGATGAAATGAAACAAGAAGCAGGATGTCGTGGAGAAATATGAATCCTTCCAGATGCTAACTGGCGAATCAATCAAATCAATGCAAGCAAGGCTCAATGCCATCGTCAGTGAAATGAAAAACCTTGGAAGAGATGAAAAGGTGGCTGATATGAATGTCAAAATGTCTAAGATGACCACCAAAGAACTGTTCGCTGAACTCCAAGCACATGAATGGGATATTCAGATGGTGAACAGGAACGAAGCTGCCAGAACTCCAAATTCAATAACTGATGGCAACGCAGCATTCTTCGTAAAGAGAAATTTCCAAAGGCGATCAAATTCACTTCGAGAAAACTGCTTATCAACCCTCACTAGTGAAGGACACCTCTAACACAGTTCAGAAGAAGGAAACTGAACTGTCAGTTGCCAAACTGGAGGAACAACTGAGGAACATGACCATACTTCTCGAGAAGGCAAAAGGAAAGGAAAAGGAAGCACAGTCCAGTGAACAAAGGTTCACAAAGAGAGAGCCACACACAAGCTACGAATGCAACTCTCCAGGTCATCTGAAGTATGAATGACCTCTAGTCTCTCAGGAGGAGAGAGATAGATTGAAGAAGGTGTTCGAAAGGAGAGCATCCAAAGCTATTGCCCAAGCAATGCTCACAAGAACCGAAGTGCCAGACGTACCGGACCATGATGATGGCTAATACACGTCTGAGGATGAAAAAGATGAAAAAGCATTCCTTGTCTTCATGGCAGCGATTGATGGAGACGTTACCGATGATGATTAAGAAAGCGCTTCAAACTGCAAAATCATGGTAACAACTAATCTGACCTCATCTAGTGCATTTATAAGTTTTGACGTCAACTCTGAACCATGTCACTCAAGCTCAGATGACGTTTCTTTTAAAAGAATTTGAAAAGTTTAGGATGGATCGCCTAATTATAAATAATCAGCCCTAGCTGATATTATTGACGTTGATCAGAACCCTATCAATATACATGTTAAATGAAAGCTCTCAATGAATATTACAATATTGCAGAAAGAATTATCGCAGGATAATACCTTGGTTGAGCATAAAATCAGTTTGAATCCGAAGCTGATTTATGCAAAATATGCAGCGTCTCCTTCTCTCTCTGACACATTTTCTCTCTCTCAATAAATTCCCTCTCTCTCTCATTAATTCTCTTCCTCTCTCTATTTCTCTCTCAATGTCTGGCGACTCCTCTCTCACTCTCACTCAACTTGCTTCTCTATCTCTACTTCTCTCTATCTTTATCTCTCTACTTCTCTCTATTTTTCTTCTTTTGGTGTGCATTTCTTCTTCACTACTCATCTCTTTATATAGGCAGATAAGTCTATAGTTTCATAGGTTTAGGCTAGGCTTATGCAAGCTTAGGAAACGTAAGCATAATTATATGTTTATATTCTCACTCAATGCATTTAATACTTTTGGATAACATTTAATTTCAATAGATCCAATTTATTAGTTAAACTCCGACATTTAGTCTTAAATAATTTATATCTCGACGGATATACTTCAAATAATTATTTGAAGTTCACGGAAACGGTCTATAATTTGAGATCTTTAACCAGAACTTCTTTTCTCAAATGTAATCATATACATTTGATTAATAATCCAAATAACAGAAATCCTTAATTAAGTTTAGACAACGTGCACTAGAAATTAATACTAGTGTTACAAATCAAGAAACTCTATTTTATAGCGCGAGAAATTTATGTCACACAATCATTAATTCAATCAATATTTTGAGGGATATTACATTCTCACCACCTTACAAAAATTTCATCCTGAAATTTTCTAATGTGACTCAAATCTTAACTTCCAAGGTTAACAATCAGTCTCAAACAGATTTAACCAGCTCAACACACAATCTAACACATCTTTAAGCAATACAACAATTACACTGCTTGCACAAAACTTTCAAAAACATTTTGAAATCATCGTTTCACAATGCATTCACTTCTGGGACTAAGAAAACACCCTTGCGCTCTGTCAAAGCCAATCTTAGTCCAAGTTATATGGTTGGGAAAGGAATTGTCAATCTCAAGGAACCAATGAAGCAAAGTTTCAAGACCAAATGCTGGTCAAAGACTAATCCTAAACTGACACCTCGACAGTATGATAATACAGTTCATAAACTGTCTAAACCAACTGTCAAGAGGAGAACTGACCTTCCTTCAAAACTGGACAAGCATAGTGTCTCATATGCAAGGAATCCAGTTTTACCAACAAGAACGACTAAGCAACATGTAAATGTTGCAAGGAAGTTTGTTCGACAACCGGATAGAAATCTGAGAAGTTATGATTGACCACAGTTCTATTATAACAGTCATCCGAATAGCAGGAGCACCTAAAATGTGTAGGTTAGCAACAAGGATGGAATTGTGGCGTTGTAAAGACGAGTAATCCTGTGAGCAAGAACATATCCTGAGATATGCATCTCCATATGCATATCTACATCACGTAACACTCCGCTGCACTGCACCTCTATTTACCTTTCATTCCCTCATGTTTTGTAATAAGTTGAGGAACCGTACTCACAACTGTTTTCCTTATGCTTTGTCACACGATAAATTGTTCATCGTTGCATCCTTCTATAAAAAAAATAGTTTTGATGAATGTTGGCAACATCTTAGTTATGGTATTTAAAATCTTCTGTAAATTCCGAAAATATTTTTAAATTACCCCAATACCAATGTAACGTGTCCCAAGGTTCGGGAAGGCCAGTTGGGGGCGTTACAAAAATAGTCATGTTAAAAATTTTCCTGCCAAATTCTTTTTTCTTCTTTAGTAGATTATCATTTTTGTTTTATATTTATTTATTGTATAAAGATATATCCTTTCGCCACTCTCCTTATCATGGAGGGTGGGTTTTTTAATGTTGACCTCTTTAACTATATTATATATAGTTAAAATAGTGAAAAAGAATTTCCGTTAATATTTTCATTATTTTTTATTTTTATTTATTTATTATAAAATAAATATGTAATAAAAATATATGTCATTTTTTATTTACAACATTATATCTCACTATTTTATTATATATACTATTTTTTAAAAAATAAAATATAATACTCCCTCCGTCCCATAACATTAGTCTTGTATATATTAAAGGAGCGTACTCTCAAAAAACTGTTCCCTCCAAAACATATATAACAAAAAAAATTCT
>JAPKLW010000079.1:67261-173441 GCA_026898455.1 Plectranthus barbatus
AAAATCTTTAGTACGATGCCGTAAAATTCAATATAGTATAAAGTATGGTAGAAAAAGTTTGGTTTATTATCCCGAAACATCTTTATGAAATATGTAAAGTATTTCATATTATAATTATATTGATAAATTAAAATTAGATTTATTTTTTGAATAATTAAATGAAATATATATACATATTTACATTTAGTAATTTTATTAATTATATTATAATATTATAATATATATATTTTAATTTGTGCAGCGCACAGGTGTAAAACTAGTTTATTTCTTAATTTATTTAATTACAATGGGCATTATCGGAAAAGTAATTTTGGAATTTTTTAAAAATCTTCATGGAGTTTCTACAATTCACGCCTATTTTGCTCGAAATTATATCCCAATAAATTCTCTTTCGATTATTCATTCACAGTTTCTTTAACGATCATTTTTATTAAGCGACGGCCAGCCATCAATCACTAATTTCTTGTCGGACTGCCTCGAGAAGTGATATCAACCATTAATGCGGTGATGATTTAGGTGGAGGAGATGGGGAATTTGCTGGACAATCTGCTTCACGTTGAGATGAGTTTTGAAGGATTGTAATTAATTAGTTCTATGGAAATTTGAGCGACGTGAACTCATTAATATGTCCAAATTTGTTTGAAAAACTTGGGTGAAGAGATTTTTGAAGATGACAATAGAATCCTGGGGTATTCGGCTTGTCTTCCGCGTCGGTCGATATTTCGTGTGTCGACCGAAACAGTACCTTTGTCATTTTAGCTCTTTTCACTATTCGACCACTTTTTAGCCTCAAAACGTGCAAAAACTTACCTTTGCAAACATAACATCCTCTATAATATACTCATGCAAGAAAATAATTATAAACTAATCCTAATTGTATTAAAACAATGAAGAAAAATATGGATAAGTGAGTGTAAATACGAGTTTATCAAACCCCTCAAACTTAAATGCTTGATTGTTCTCAATCAAAAGAAAAGAAAGTTTAGAAATCTCATGCAGTTGAAAGTGCAATGTCTCACAAGATTCATGACATTCAAAAATAAAAAATCCACATCACACAAGCAATTTGAAAGGGATAAGATATCCATCAACTGCGGAAGACTCACAAGAAAGTGTTTCAATCATCACACATGTGTTTGAGTTTTCAATAAAAGCACTCATAACATATATGAAGAAATTTCTACCACAGGTTTGCAAAATTTCTAAAATCTTCACTGCTCGACTATGCACACAAGTCGAGAATCAGAAAGGACTTTGATTGGGTTGTGATATAGGATTTTTGTGAAAGGTAGGAAAATATGACCAAGTGACTGAAAAGAAAATATTGAGTTCATGACTCTCAATAAATTCAAAATCACCATCTAACATTATCCACCCTTCTTCCTCAAATTTTACAATTCAAATTACAACATCTCTCTTTCTCTCTCTCTTTTTTTTTTTTTTTTCCATTTTGCATCCTTGATAACAATTTTTTCTTGAGCTTATAAGGACATTAATATATATATTTTTTTCTTACCTAAGAGCTTTTTCTTTCTTTTGCACAACAACTATAAAAATTTCTAATCCACTTACGAATACTCCATCCTTATTCTTCTCAAATCTCATAGACAAGATACATTTCACCTATTTTATATAAATCTCATAGACAATATCAAAAAACGAAATAAGGCTCAAAGGAGCTTACTAGGGATAAAATATAATAAAGGACAATGTATGGGATAAATTGGCTAACAAAGATGACCTAAAATCATTTTCTAGCCTTGTGCACATTATGCAGTCTCGAAACAGAAAATAAACAAGTTCTTGAGAAATAAAAACATACATGCTAATCTCACATGAACAAATTCAGGCTCAACATCTCACTTGGGTTCAATTTTTCTTCCACAGTCAATTTTAATCCGCTCAAACATCAAGCAAGTGCAAGTTTCAATTCAATCCTATCATGCGGTATTCTACATTCATAGGCAATCAACCACAATCAAAACCAATTCAAACTCATCATCAATCGATTTCAAACTCACACTCAGTTCAAATGGTTCAAAACTCAACAGTTCTCCTCACACTATATCCATTTTTTCTAGGCATAAACTTAAATAACATTAAGCATAATAAATAAAAGGGATAGAATGTTTGAATTCTTGTCCACATCCCCCCAAACTTATTTCGAAATCAGAGAGTAGAAAAAGTTTGAAAACCAGACAAGAATAAGAACAATGCCTAATAGTTGATCTCAGACATCAACTTTTTATCCGTCAGAGGATTCAGAAATCTTGACTTTGACTTTTCGAGCTACTAGCAGTCTGTGTCGATCGACAGCAGGGGTGTCGATCGACACATAGTCTTCCTGTCAACCTCTCCTTCGATCGAAGTGTGTCTCTATCGAGACCTCTGTGTCGATCGACAGCAGGCATGTCAAGCGATACAGAGGTCATCCTCAAACATATATTTTTTTTTGAAAATAAACAAAAATTCGAAAAACAAAAGAAATGGAATTGAAATAAAGCAAGTAAAGGTTGGGCTACCTCCCAACAAGTGCTTAGTTAACGTCGTAGCTCGACGATACCTCAATTCTCAAGTCTATGAAGGTTGGGTGCGGACTCGCCTCCCTCGTGCATCAACCATGTAGACCAATTTGTCCTGAATGACAGCAGTGAGCTCGGGGTGAGATGGTATAATTGGAAATCGCCATCTTATTCCCTAGCTACCATTTAATGGCAGCTCGACCTTCTTTTTCTTCCTTGGTTTCCTCCACTTCATCTTCAGATTCTACGATGAAGGTGATCCGGTTGCACTCGGATTGCTGTCGGCTTTTGTCGAGCACGATTGTGATCTTCTTGTCATTTGCTCGAAGTGTGATTTCTCCTCCTCGATAGTCAATCAATGCAACACTAGTGTCCAAAAACTCTCGTCCCAAGATTAGGGGCATATTGCAGTCCTCCTTCATGTCCAGCGCTACAAAATCTGTAGGAAATATTAGATGACCCATGCGAATGTGAACATCCTCAAGTATACCTTTGGGGCGAGACACAGATTAGTCAGCCATTTGTAGAGTGATTGTAGTCGACCCTATCTCCCTGATGTTGAGGCGCTTGTAGATAGAGTAGGGCATCGGATTTATGCTGGCTCCAGTATTGCACAACACCTTTTGAAACTCGATCCCCCAATCTCGATTGGAATCGAGAAACCTTCAGAAGGCTGCATTGCTCATATAGCTTGACAGTTGAATTCTCCACAAATTGTTTCTTTTCACTCATCAATTTCCAGAGGTACTTCATGTAGCTTGGGATTTCCCTCCGAGCCTCAATCAATGGTAAGTTGATACTCACCTTCTTCAAGTTTTTCACAAACCTTGAGAACTTGGAATCCTCCTTTTGTTTGGAAAACCGTTGAGGAAAGGGCATCGGAGGGACTGAAGTAGCTTTGGAAGTTGATTTTTGGAGTTGGGGAAGCCTCTGTGTTGTTCAAGCTGTAGGTGTGTCGGTCGACACTACATGTCGATCGATAGGCAGAGTGTCGATCGACTTGCCTATCGAAATCCTCTCTGTCAATTCATCCTCATTGCTCGACATGTTTGCATCCTTGTGTCCTCTGTGTCGATCGACATCTGAGTTGTTGGTCGATACAGAGGTCATTCCTGCGGAATTTTCCTCCTCTTCTCCTCCAAACTCATTTTGGGGCATCACCGAACCTTTGTAGCTCGTTCCAGACCTCAATTGGACCGCCTTACACTCCTTTTGGTTCTCGGGGTTCACTTTGGTGGTGCTGGGCAACTTCCCTTGCTTGTGTTGCGTACCAAGTGAGGTAGCAATTTGACTCACTTGAGTCTCGATCATCTGCACATGCTTCCCAAGTCTATCCACCTTCGTAGTCACCCCTCCCACTTCTTGCTCGATCTTTCCAACCCGGTAATCATAAGCTTTATTGAACTTTGACAACACCTCATTGATACTACCCTTCTTCTTTTCCACGATCTCCCAATTTTGAACATCAAAACCAGGTGGTGGATGTTCCGTGCCTTCCGACTGAGCATAAGAGAAATTAGGATGAGCTCATTGTGGGTAATGTTGATATCCCCTGTGCGGTACTGATTTTGGTAACCTCCCCGGTTCATATAATTCACGTTGGCCACGGGATCAATCTATGCAACAGAAACAAAAGCAGCATTAGATGTCAATTTCTCCATCTCCCCCTTGAGCTTTTCAATCTCCTTCTTGAGGGTGTCATCTTCTTTTTTTCCACTGCTTTTACTTGAGGTCTCCTTGGATTAGCCCACTTTTGAGTATACAAGGCCATCTTCTTGAACAACTTGAGGGCTTTGTTGGCGGACTTGCTCACAACAGAACCTCCGGCCACATTGTCCACCAATTCTTAAGTTCATTCATTCATCCTACGTTAGAAGATATGGGCTTGCTCCTCAGTGTCGTCTCCATGGCCAAGACAACTCCTCAACAACTCATTGAATCTGCTACATGCCTCAAATAGGGTCTCATCAATTCTTTGGTGGAATTGCAGAATCTCCATCTTTTTATGAATAATCACAGAGAGTGGGAAAAAGGTGGCAAGAAACTTTGCTCGGAGATCGGCCCAAGTACGGATGCTGCTGCAATCCAGAGATGTAAACCACGTCCTAGCCTGATCCCGAAGTGAGAAGGAGAACAGATGTAGACGGATCACGTCATGGGTAACTCCATTCTGCTTAACAGTCTCGCACACCTCCACAAACATCTGGAGGTGTGTGTATGGATCCGCCACAGCTTGACCACCAAATTGGTTTTGTTGAACCATCTGAATCAGACCGGTTTTGAGTTCAAAGTTATTGGCATTGTACCAATAACAAATCCCTTATTATCGGGTTGCGGTCTATACTTCCTTGCCATGGTGTTGGGATCCTCATCATCGGAGTCCTCTTGGCGCAACCTTTCTTGTTCTCTTTCTCTTTCTCTCCTTGCAACCTCGATTCTTTCCGCTTCTCTTTCCACCATCAGTTGCTTGATCAATTCTCTCATTTGATTCACCTCTTGGACCAGCAGAAGAGCATTCATTTGGGTGAGTTGTGTGTCTTTGTCCTCCAAAGGTGGCATATTCGAATCGTCCTCCTCATTCTGATTGTGTGGTGACTCCATGTTGATGATTGTACTGCTTATTTCCTTATTTTTCCATCTCCTCACTGTGGCCTCAATTTTTGGGTTGAAGGCTTCGATTGGTTAGCCCTGAGCCCTCGTGTTCATGAGACTTGAGAAAAAACACAGAAAAATCAGTTGTGTCGATCGACACAAGGGGTGTCGATCGATAAAAAGGTCGAAACATAAACTAACTCATGCACATGAAACACAAAATAGTATAATAAAAAAACCTCAATCCAATAAATTTAAAAACAAACTAATAACAAAATGGAATCTTATAGTCCCTGACAACGGTGCCAATTTGATCAATGCAAAATCTGCACACAAATTATATCATAGGGAAAATAAATTTATAATCAACTCGAAGGTTTGTCGAATCCACATAGACTGTATAACATAACTATTTCATTTATTAGCCATAGTTTTTAAATCATAATTGTTTGAGTATTTCGAAATTAGATTTTGGTTTTGTAATTAAAAGATATCAAAACAGAAAATTAAATGGTTTTGAAAACAACAATTAAAGAGATAGATTCCAGGGCAGATAATCAAACCACCAACATGCAATTTCATCAACTCAACAATGGGTTAAAAATTATATTCAATTAGACTAAATTCCTTGTTTGGCAATTTAAACTTAGATTACTAATGTGTAACTATCTCCTCTTGGTCTCAAGAACACAACATCAATCAATCTCAATAATTATCTAATTCAGACCTACAATTGAATCTTCCTTTTGAGACATTAAACAAATGCATTTAATTCCCTCTTCCTATTATCAATTTTCACCTTTCGGTCCTTCAATTAATAACTACAAACCCAGATCAATTTCATCTCTCGATCCTTCATTAATTCTAGATTCGATTAAATTAAAACTAAGAATTAAACCATGCTGTTGAGTTGGATTAATTAACATGCATCAAGAAGATTATCAAAGCCCTAGAATCTGCTACGGTTTCTAGCTACTATACATGGATAGAAATAAAGAAGACATATTATTAAAGTTCATAAATTGACTTACAAAAGGAATAGGAACCTTCAAGTCTTTGAAAAACTCCAATGTAAATAATATTATAAGTAAAAATGAAAGATAATTTTTAGCCCTAAGAGATTAATACTTATATAGGAGAAAATACATCTCAACAAGGTATTGGGCTAAAATTTCAAAATCTTCCAATTTGGGCGAATTTGCCTTCTCGGGCCTCGGTGTTGATTGACAATAGGGATGTCAATCGACACGAGCGTCATGTGTCGACTTCCTTCTTGCCTCCATTTCGATTGCTTCCTTGCCCTTCGTGTTGATCGACACTGTGGGTGTTGATCGATATGGACGCCATGTTGAGCCCTCCTTTTTCGGTTCTGCCTTCGGTCAACATTGACCTTCCATATCGAACAACATGCACCATGTCGATTGACATGGAGGGTTTCGCTCGAGTTTTCAGCTTGTCTTCCACGTCGGTCGACATCCCGTGTGTCGAGCGAAACAACAACTTTGTCATTCCGGCTCTTTTCACCATTCGACCACTTTTTAGCTTCAAGACCTGCAAAAACTCACCATTGCAAGCCTAACATCCTCTATAATACACTCATGCAAGAGAATAACTAAAAAGTAATCCTAATTTTACTAAAACAATTGAGAAAAACATGGATTAGTGAGTGTAAATACGAGCTTATCAAGTACCTAGCTTTATGAGAACTGAGCTTCCATGTAATAACGCTTTGAGCATTCCCGTAGGGAGGTGGGGTCAAGGTCATGACTTCTTATAGATTGTTGCATGGCAGGTCATAGCATTTTAGAGTTGTAGGTCTGGGTCGTGGTATAGAGTTGGGAAGAAAAGGAAGGCCATGCAGAAGGATCAGGTGAGAGAGGTTGTTTCAACGATTACTGAGGCCCAGCTAGAGGAGGTTTTGATCAAGAGGCCTGCATACGGCCTAGGTTCCTGATTCCTCGCGAATAGCAGTGGTGTCACGATCCTCCCCTGGTTTTATTGATTTTTATTTGCCCATAATCGAGAAGAGCGCCGACTTTCCACTCCATCATGTGCAGGTCTTTATCGTATTGAGCTTTCTCAGGTTGAGCCTAGGAGGATTGACAGGGCTTATGCTGCGTCACCAAGGTCGTGAAAAGGTGTGAAAGCGGGTAGGAGCACTTTGACATCCACCAGATACTAAGTCGAAATGGTAGTAGAGCTTTCTGGCAAAATGAGAAGTAACAAGACATTGAGGGTGGCCTTGGCGGATGCCTTGAAGTTGAAAGAGTGGCCAAGGAGGAGGCTAGTCAGTCTAAGAGGAAGCGTCCCTCTTCTAGCTATCGAGCAGATCCCCCCCTCCCTTAAGAGACCCCAGACTGAGGAGAATGAATGTCAATCTTTTGCTCGTGACAAGGATGACTCTCAAAGGGTCGAGCACCAGGGGATCCACTGTGGTGGGTCGACGTGGCAAGAAAACCAAGAGCATCCATAGTGGTGGGTTGCTTAAAATATTATATCTTCCTTCACATGTACATTATATCAGCATCTACCTCTACTTCTATCTACAACTATTTTACATTCATTTTTATTTACTTCACTTTTAACTATTCACGGGTCTCGCTTATTATAACCACTACGCAATATATACTCATATTCATATGACATATACCTCCTAGATGTGAGATGAGAATAAATCTGAACTCTTAATTTAGATACTTGATGGCCTATATTGATTCCTAAAAACTAAATTTTAAATTTTATTTTTATTTAAAACTATAATTAAAGGAATTTAGGTAAGTTAAAGATGGGGACCATATAAAATCTCATAATCTCTTTCATTTCAAACGCATGTTTTTTCTTCTACGTAGTCTCTCTTATCTAATTTCTTTATAAAATCTAAATAATCATATCTCATTCATTTAAAAATTATTTTTTCTTATATATAATTATTTTTCAAACGAAATCACTATTGCATATGTTTCCAAAAAGATGATCGTAATAAAAATAAGATAATGCAACTATACAGACGTAAATAATGCATATTTACAAGCTTATATAATGCAACTTACGTCTGAAAACAAAGTATATATATTCTGAAAAAATCTGATAGCCTTACCAAACATAATGCATCTGAATTGGCCTATATAATAGAAGTAAAAAAACTTATAACATGCAACTTAAATCAGAAATTAAAGAAATTTTTCAAAATATCAATCACCCCATAAATCATAATGTAAATTTATAGACTTTAATAATGCAAGTTTAGATGCTTATACAATGTAACTTAATGGTGGTCTGATAAATTTAGATAATTCGTCAGAAAGAAACAGTAATAAATGAAGCAAAGCGTCAAATCCAAACTCTATATTTCAACCACCACCTACCAACAACCAAACACCTAATTGCATTACAAATTCACTTTTCTCCGCTAGCTCATACTCGTTGTCTCTTTGAGAGAATCAGAGAAGTTGTTACCTGAATAAGACGAAGAAGAATGATTCAAAACTCCAAATTCATCGTACCTCCTTTAAGTTGCATTATATAAGCCTATAAACATGCATTATTGTTGGTCCCGAGATCAGAGTAGTTTTGTACGCACCAGAAGTATTAATATGCTTGCACTTCTGAAAACTGAAACTCAGTTTTCAATTTTCAGTTTCTAAAAACTTGAATTAGCTCAAACTTAAACTCTGATAGTTTTAAGTTTCACTTTACAAATATGCACTTCAATACTTAAATAGTATTGAAGTTTTCAAATATGCTTGAAAACATAACTTGCAGAAACTTAGATGAAGCACTAAAATGACTCAGGATATTTATAGTGGTTTGGAGCCTCAAGTCCTATATCTACTGTTCGGAACTTAATCCGAGAATTCACTAAGTAAAAAATTACAAGCCTTCTCACATTCTTTACTAGTCCGTTGGATACCAATGTCCTTCGGCCTGCTAGGTCACTCACCCAGACACTTGGTCGTTTGTTTCCTTCTTTAGTCTTGAAATGAGGACACACCTCGCAGCCTTCAAACTGGAAAGTTGGATGTTTAATGTTCTTCCCAGAACTTCAGTGGTTGGCGATGCCCGTGATAATCAAAATTTTGGAATGGCTCGTGTTTAGAGATACAGAATACTCAAAGAGTGATAAGTTCATTATTTCACTCACTTATCTATAGTATCTCATACTATTTTATGTATTTTTCTTAAGTTTATATATATAATTCGTGCATGAATATATTATATGTGGTGTTACGCTTGTCATGGTGCGTTTTTGCAGGTTTTAGGCTTAAATACACTGGAAAACCGTTCCGAAAGCAGTGACGTGCAAGAGTAGCAGTGAAGGATTTCTCCGCACAAGGAATTCGGGCTATTGGCGCATGGAAATGGATAGAGCTTAGAGTTATCTTTCCAACGCAACTAGAATTGGGTCAATCGGAGTTCGAGAGTGAAAGTTTTGACAAAAACTATGAGACCGCGCAGATTGATTTCGACCGACACAAGAGTCGACATCGACCGAGGTGGAAAACACGCACGTCGAGCGACACTGAGGCACCTCGATCGAAGTCACCTGACAAAATTTGACTTAAATCCGAATCAAATCATATCTTTAGCCCTAGATTTGATAGGATACATACCCACACCTATAAATAAGCCTCAAATTCAAGTTTTATGGAGTTCTTATCATCCTGAATCATATTTTACAACTCTTGAAACATTGAGCACTCTTTATTTTCCAGCACAAACCTTTATTTTCTTGTAAGTCTTTAATTTTATGTTTTTTAATAATATGTTTTGTTTTGGATTTCTATCTGCTATGTGTGGCTAGAAACCTTAGCGGGTTCTAGGGCAACGAATATCAATCTGTGATGCATATTTAATTGATTAACATTGAATTACTTGGTTTTGAATTCCTATTTGAATTTTTAGGATTTAGAATTAATCAGATCCAAAGATAGAATTAATTCTAGGTTTACAGTTATTGATTGAAGGACTGAAAAGTGAAAATTGATAACAGGAAAAGGATTTCAAATTCAATTAATAATATGTCCTAGGGGAAGATAATAGTTGTAGGGTTTAATATGAGGAATTATAAAAGATTGATTAGTATTGTGTTATTGAGGCCGACAAAGCATATACATTCACATACTAGTAATCTAGGCTATAATTGTCCGACCAAAAAGTTATTGTACATCAAGATTTCTCACCAAAGCAAGTTATTTGATTATGTGTATTTTGATTGATAGTTCACCCTAGGATCTGTGTCTTTTTAAATCTGCTTTCAAAACTCTTTAAATTCCCGTACTGTTTTCTTTAAATTCCAAAACTCAAAACCCCTGTTTTCTAATAACTCAAACAATAGATCTTACGATTATAGCTAGTACATAAAATAATTTCATCATACAATTCCCCTGGATTCGATAACCTTAGGGTTCTTTATAAATTTATTTGCCGCTGTAACTGCAATTAGTATGTAGAATTTTACAGCGATCAAATTGGCGCCGTTGTCGGGGAATTGTTAGATATTATTTTGTTATTAGTTTATTCTAGAATTCATTAGATTGAGTTTGTATTTTTTTTAATTTATTTTCGTGTGCGTGTGTGGAAGTTTCGCCTCGACCCTGCGTCGATCGAAGTCCCCACGCGTCGATTGACGTCGAGAAGTTACGAGCGTCGATCGACACCTACCCGTGTCGGTCGACGCCGAGCTGATTTTTCCCTATTTTCTCTTTCAGGTGGTGCATGAACACTAGGTCTCAAGGGAAGCAACTTGAAGCCTTCAACTCGAAGATAGAAACCTCCTGCATGAAAAACAAAAAGAAAGGAAAAGACAAACAACAAGAGATAGAAGACAATCCTGAAGCACCAATGCAGAATATGACTCCCGAGGAGAAGAGGCAGTTTGTGAATGAGGTACAACAACAAAGAGCACAACTAAAAGCAGCCCAGGCTACTCAGGCGGAACAAGCTGCAAGACTGGCAGAATTGAACAACAGGCAGATAGTGGTTCAGCAAAGGTCCATCTTGGATCGATTCCTTCCACAGCAAGAGGAGGCCGGATTCAGAGTTGGCATTGATGCCAACAACTTTGAGCTGTGTACAGGCCTTATCCAGATGGTGCAACAAAATCAGTTTGCGGGGAGAGCTGTAGAAGATCCATATGCCCACCTCAACCAGTTCATTGAGGTGTGTGAAACTGTGAAGCAGAATGGAGTACCCCAGGATGTAATCAGAATGAAACTGTTCTTGTTCTCACTTAGAGACGAGGCGCGGTCTTGGTTTGATGGATTGGATAAGAGTTTGATAGGGACATGGGGGGAGTTATGATTAGAATTTCTCACCAACTACTTTCCGCCGAGCCTGCTGCTGAAGAGGAAAGCTGCTATCACCCATTTTAAACAGATGTATGATGAATCACTACATGAGGCCTAGAAGAGGTACTAGGAGCTCTTGCAGCTCTGTCCTGGGCATGGGATTGATTTATAGATGCAGGTTTTGTCATTTCTATGAAGGGCTGACTCCACACATGAAGGAATTGGTTGATGCATCTGCTGGTGGAATCCTAATGAAGAAGAGTGGAGTCGAGGGAATGAGACTCCTGGCGGATATGGCTCTGAATAGCCATCAGTGGCCGACCGAGAGGCAGCTACCAGTGAAAGCAGTCGAGACAAAGCCAGAATTCGACTTTGTTGCTGAAGTGAAAAAGCTTCGGGAAGACATTGCAAAATTAGAAGCAGCAAAAGCCACAGCTACCGCTGCTGCAGAGCCAAGCATGGCCATAGTACCCGTGGAGGCTGACTACATCAACCGGGGAGCGAGCAGTTCATCTGGAGCTGCTGGAGCGGAGGTGAACTTAAGTGGAGGTGGTTATTAGAATAACTACCGAGGAGGCAATCAGGGGTATCATTACAACCATGGGAGAACTCACCCTAGTTTTTCATATTCTAACCCCTCTGCAGAAGAACACCCTCCACCCGATTTTGATGTAGGTACTGGAGGAGAGATCGTGGAAAGGAAGAAGTCTGTGCTAGAGGAGATGCTCGAGAAATTCATCAAGAGTTCTGACAATCGGTTTAGGAAAGTGGAAACCGAGGTGAAGGGGATGGTCAACCACATGCAGCTGATGACAAAACATATTCAGATGTTGGACACCCAACTGAGCCAAATCACCACTACTCTCAGCAATCAACATAAGCCGGGACAGTTTCCAAGTGCAATCGAGATGAATCTGGCAAAGGAAAAGTCAGTGAACGCCATTTCTCTGTGTTCTGGGAAGAAGTAAAAAGGTCCTGAAATAGTTCGGGACGAGTCTGAAGCTGAAGAGGCACAAAAACGCACCACGGGAGCCTCGACTTTGATTGACGCCAATCCCGCGTTGATCGAAGTCGGGGGAGATGAGGAAGAATCGAGCGATGCTGAAGGCTCAATTTCGATCAATGCATCTGGCATTGATCGATGTGCATGGAATTCGATGTCGATCGATGCCCCTATGTAACGATCGAAGTCGAGGCCCACCTCGGGCAAGAATTCAGCAAATTCTGAAGATCCTGTCCTGCCCATGCCATTCCCTCAGAGGTTCGCAAAGCAAAAGGAGGACTCGAAGTTCTCAAGATTTGTGGAGAACTAGAGGAAGGTCAGTTATCACTGTAAAATCTACATATTAATTATAGCAACTGTGGCAAATAAATTTATAAAAAACACTAAGGTTATCGAATCCAGGGGAATTGTATAACGAAATTATCCTATGTACTAACTATGATCCTAAGATTCATTGTTTGAGGAAACAGAAAATCAGGGTTTTGATTTGGAAAATAAAGATGACAAAACTGAAAATTAAAGAGGTTTTGAAATCAAATTTAAAGGAACACAGATTCTAGGGAAGAAATCTTATTATGTAAAACATGTAAGAACCAATTAATTTTACAGGTGGAATACTGCAATAATGCTATATTTCCTTGGTCGGGCAAATATAACCTAGATTACTAATTAGTGACTATCTCCTTTCGGTCTCAAGAACACCAAATCAGTCAATCTGATAAGCAAATCAGTTCAATTCCTATAGTCTAATACATCTCATTGGACAACATAGAGTATATCATGCATTCCTAATCTCACTATCAATATTCACCTTTCGGTCCTTCTATCAATAGCTAGACATCTAAATTAATCGTCACCTTTCGATCCTTGAATTAATCTAGAATTATAAAATAAACACAGGAATAATGAACCTAATTAATTAATCCTAAACATGCATCCATAATAATATCAAACCCTAGAACCCGCTAGGGTTTCTAGCCACAAATCGCAGATAGAAATCCAAAAGAAAACATATTAAATTGCATAAAAGTAAAGAACTTACTAGAAAATAAAAGGGTTTCGTGTTTCCCAACTCTCAAAACTCTAAAAACTTAATTACATAATGAAAATATGATGATGGATCTGAAAAATATGAAAGGGATGCTCAAAAAGTCGAATTTACAAGGCTATTTATTGAGGTGGATGTGTATCCTATCAAATCTAGGGCTGAAGATATGATATAATTCGAGTTTAATCAAATTTTCATGCCCGCAGACTCGCGTCGATCGATGTCGCTTCCATGTTGATCGATGTGAAATGTCCACGTCGATCGATGTGGATTCCACATCGATCGATGTGGTCCTGTCTCGCCCCTTCTGCGCGGTCTCACTGTTTTGGCCATAACGTCCTCTCCCGAACTCCGATTGACCCGATTCCAGTTGCGTTGGAATGCTAACTCGAAGCTGTATCCATTGCCATGCGTCAATAGCCTGAATTTCTCAAGTGGAAGAACTCTTCACTGCTACTCTTGCACGTCACTGCTTTTAGAACGATTTTTCGGTGAATTTGGCCTAAAACCTGTAGAAACATACTAAAGCACGCATAATACAACCGAATATAGACTCATACATAAAATATATATACAAACTCAATGAAACTATATAAAACAGTAGAAAATAATATAGATAAGTGTACTTATCAAATCCCCCAAACTTGAACGTTTGATTGTCCTAAATCAATATGCAAGAAAGAAATCAAAAGATCATGCAGTGAAAGTGCAATGCCTCACAAGATTCATCACATTCAAGGGTAAAAAATCGACTATACACATTCAATTCAAAAGAGACAGAAAATTTATCAACTGTGGAAGAACTCACAGGAAGTGTATCGCTCAAGTATCAAGTGTTTAAGGTATAGATGAAAGCACTCAACGGCATGTATGAAGAAATTTCTACCATAGGCGTGAAAATTTTCTAATATCTCCACTTCTAGAATGTGCACACAAGTCTAGAATCAAAAAGGACTTTCAATAGGTTGTAATGTATGTTTTTTCTGATAAGGTAGGGAAATATGGTCAAGTGACTAGAATCCATCAATTGGCCAACTCAATAAACTACAACCACTCTCAATCATCATCCACCTCATCTCCTCATATACATCAACAAACTCATCAAAAAAAATTCTAGCTCATTTGAATCTCTTATGCTCTTTTGATAATTTTGTATTCTTTTTTTTTTAGAGAGCTTATGAGAATTCTAATTATTTATTGAGCTTCTCTAACATACATCTTTTACCAACCACTAATTTATCATATATTATCTCCAATTCACCAATCTACCCTATACATACCACAACTCAAGACATTAGCGAAACCAGCACTATTCTTAAGCTCATAGACAAGGAAAGAATTATGAAGGCTCAAAGTGGCTAACTAGGGAAAATTTTATTGTGAAGGGACAATGCTTAGGGAATTGGGCTATCAAAGATGGCCTAAGATCATTTCCTAAACTTGTGCACACTATGCAGTCTCAACACAGAAAATAGGCAAGTTCTAGAGAAATAAAAACACACATGTGAATCTCACATCAAACGAAATAAGGCTCAAAATCTAACACAA
This sequence comes from Plectranthus barbatus, assembly GCA_026898455.1. Lineage (NCBI taxonomy): Eukaryota > Viridiplantae > Streptophyta > Magnoliopsida > Lamiales > Lamiaceae > Plectranthus > Plectranthus barbatus. The sequence continues at coordinate 82,262 of JAPKLW010000079.1, forward strand.
GGGTTTAAAATTTTCTTCCTCAGTCAATTTCAAATAAGCTCAATCGGCATGCAAGTGTAAGTGTCAAATCAATCCTGTCATGCAGTATTCTACATTCATAGGCATCTAACCACAATCACAATCAATTCAAACTCAACCCTCAATCAATTCTAATCTCACAATCTCATTCGGGTTATATCAAAACTCAAAATCTTTCCCCACAAAATAGCATAAAACTTAAAAAAAAAAATTGAAGGCGGAAAGCAGAATAAATAAAAGATAGAACGTTCCATCTCTTGTCCACACCCCCCAAACTTATTTCAAACTCGAAGAGTGGAATAATTTTGAAAATTAGACAAAAGAGGAAACGATACCTAGTAGTTGATCTCAGACATCAACTTTTTATCCCCCGGAGTCTTCAAACATCACGCGACGTGAAATAATGGTTGTTGGTACTTCGCGTCGATCAAAGTTGGATGGCGTCGATCGATGTGAAGCCTTCTTGTGACCCTCTCCTCGGATCAAGTGTATCCCATCGGGCGGCTGCTCGACGTTGATTGATGCCAGGCTGCATCGATCGATGCCGAGCTGTACTCCAATTTTTTTTAATACTACAAAACAACTGTTAGTGCAAAATAAAAGAAAAAATAACAGAAATTCAAAACAAAGACAAAAATTGAAAAGAAAAACATGTAAAAGGTTGGGTTACCTCCCAACAAGCGCTTAATTTAATGTCGCAGCTCGACGATACCTCAAATCACCACCAGGGAGGTCGGGTCCAGACTCGCCGACCTTTGGAATCCACCATGTAAACCTTCCGGTCTTTGACAATGGTGGTGAGCGCAGGAAAAGGCGGCGTAGTTGACACTTTCACCCCTCTGTTTCCTCACTCCCACTCAATGGCAACTGCTTCCTCCTCCTCGGATTCATCTCCTTCTTCAGTAGTGGAGATCCGATTGCACTCTGCCTTCTTCTTGCTCTTGTCGATCACAAAGGTGATCTTCTCGTTGTTCGCTCGGAGTGTGATCTGGCCACCTAGACAGTCAATAAGAGCAGCGCTGGTGTTGAGAAACTCACGCCCCAAGATCATGGGCATGTTGTTGTCCTCCTTCATCTTGTGCACCACAAAATCTGCAGGAAAAATGAGATGGCCACGCAAATGAGCACATCCTCTAGTATACCTTTTGGGCACAGACCGATCCACCATCTGCAGGGTGATCGTTGTGGGTCTCATCTCTCCGAAGTTGAGATGCTTGTAGATGGAGTACGACATCAGATTGATACTGGCCCTAGTGTCACATAGTACTCTCTCGAACGTGTGTCCCCCAATCTCAACCGAAATAGAGAAGCATCCAGGATCGCTTCTCTTGATGGGCACCTGCTTTTGCAGTAGCAGGTTGCACTGCTCGTGGATCTTCACCGTCTCGTTCTCCACAAATTGCTTCTTCCCACTCATCAATTTTCGGATGTACTTCATGTACCCTAGGATCTCCTTCAGTGCTTCGATCAGCGGGATGTTGATGCTGACCTTATTCAGATTCTCCACAAAATTGGAGAACTTGGAGTCCTCCTTCTGCTTCGCGAACCGCTGAGGGAACAACATAGGAAGGGGTTGATCTTTAGACTGTTGCCTTGGATTTTTGCCTGCAGTGGACTTCTATGTCGATTGACGCAGGGTTGCATCGATCGATGTGGCTTTGTGTGCATGTCGATCGATGCAGGGTGCGTCAATCAACGTGGCCCTATCGGTCGGCATCTTCTTCTTCGAGCTCTCCTCTTCCTCGCTCAACAGACCATCCTCGGCATCGATCGATGTAAGAGGTGCGTCGATTGATGCAGCAGCATTTTCGGCATCAATCGATGCGACAGGTGCATTGATCGACGTGGCTCCGTCTCCTGCGCAATTTTTCTCCTTCTCGCCTCCAAAATCGGTCACAACCATCTCGGGACTCTTGTAGCTCGTCCCAGACCTCAGAGTAATGGCGCTCACTGACTTTTCCTTTGCCGGATTTGTCTCGGTTGTACTTGGAAGTTGTCCCGACTTATGCTGATTGCTGAGAGTAGTGGCGATTTGGCTTAATTGGGTGTCCAACATCTGAAGATGTTTCGTCATTAGCTGCATGTGGTTGGCCATCCCCTTCACCTCGGTTTCTACTTTCCCAAACCTATTATCAGAGCTCTTGATGAATTTCTCAAGCGTCTCCTCCAGCACAAACTTCTTTCTTTCCACAATCTCTCCTCCAGTACCTACATCAAAACCGGGTGGAGGGTGCTCTGCTGCAGAGGGGTTAGAATATGAAAAACCAGGGTGAGTTCTCCCATGGTTGTAATGATACCCCTGATTGCCTCCTCGGTAGTTATTCTGATAACCACCTCCAATATAGTTTACTTCTGCTCCAGCAGCTCCAGATGAACGGCTCGCCCACCCCCCGATTGATGTAGTCAGCCTCCACGGGTACTATGGCCATGCTTGGCTCTGTTGCAGCGGTAGCTGTGGCTTTTGTTGCTTCCAATTTTGCAATGTCATCCCGGACCTTTTTTACCTCAACAACCACGTCGAATTCTGGCTTTGTCTCAACTGCTTTGACTGGTAGCTGCCTCTCGGTCGGCCACTGATGGCTATTCAGAGCCATATCTGCCAAGAGTCTCATTCCCTCGGCTCCACTCTTCTTCATTAGGATTCCCCCAGCTGATGCATCAACCAACTTCTTCATGTGTGGAGTCAGCCCTTCATAGAAATGACAGACCTGCATCTCTAAATAAATCTCATGCCCAGGACAGAGCCGCAACAGCTCCTTGTACCTCTTCCAAGCCTCATGTAGTGATTCATCATACATCTGTTTAAAATGAGTGATAGCAGCTTTCCTCTTCAGCAGTAGGCTCGGCGGGAAGTAGTTCGTGAGGAATTCTGATCGAAGCTCCTCCCATGTCCCTATCAAACTTTTATCCAATCCAGCAAACCAAGACCGCGCCTCATCTCTGAGTGAGAACGAGAACAGTCTCATTTTGATTACATCCTGAGTTACTCCATTTTGCTTCACAGTGTCACACACCTCAATGAACTGGTTGAGGTGGGCATATGGATCTTCTACAGCTCTCCCCGCAAACTGATTTTGATGCACCATCTGAATAAGGCCTGTGCGCAGCTCAAAGTTGTTGGCATCGATGCCAACTCTGAATCCGGCCTCCGCTTGCTGTGGAAGAAATCGATCCAAGATGGACCTTTGCGGAACCACAATCTGCCTGTTGTTCAACTTTGCCAGTCTTGCAGCTTGTTCTGCCTGAGTCACCTGAGCTGCTTGTAGTTGTTCTCTCAGCTATTGTACTTCATTCACAAATTGCCTCTGCTCCTCGGGAGTCATATTTTCCAGAGGTGCTTCAGGATTCTCTGCCATCTCTTGTTGTTTGTCTTTTCCTTTCATTTTAATTTTCTTGCAGGTTGCTTTAATTTCATGGACGAAAGCCTCGAGTGTTCATGCACCTGCACAAAATATAGGTAGATATCAATTTGGCACCGATCGACGTAGGGTTATGTTGATCGACGCAGGAGAGAGATCGGCGTCGATTGATGCAACAAAATTTTGACATCGATCGACGCGTGTATGCGTCGATCAACACCGAGTACAAAAACAAAAACTCACACACGCACACGTATAGAAAAATAAAACTCAATACATCAAATCCTAGAACAAACTAGTAACAAGATAAAATCTAACAATTCCCCGGCAACGACGCCAATTTGATCATTGTAAAATCTACAGATTAATTATAGCAACAATAGCAAATAAATTTATAAAGAACCCTAAGGTTATCGAATCTAGGGGAATTGTATAACAAAATTATCCTATATACTAACTATGATCCTAAGATTCATTGTTTGAGGAAACAGAAAATCAGGGTTTTGATTTGGAAAATAAAGATGACAATACTGAAAATTAAAGAGGTTTTGAAATCAAATTTAAAGGAACACAGACTCTAGGGAAGAAATCTTATTATGGATAACATGTAAGAACCAATTAATTTAACAGGTGGAATACTGCAATAATGCTATATTTCCTTGGTCGAGCAAATATATCCTAGATTACTAATTAGTGACTATCTCCTTTCGGTCTCAAGAACACCAAATTAATCAATCTGATAAGCAAATCAGTTCAATTCCTATAGTCTAATACATCTCATTGGACATCATAGAGTATATCATGCATTCCTAATCTCACTATCAGTATTCATCTTTAGGTCCTTCTATCAATAGCTAGACATCTAAATTAATCGTCACCTTTCGGTCCTTGAATTAATCTAGAATTATAAAATAAACACAGGAATCATGAACCTAATTAATTAATCCTAAACATGCATCCATAATAATATCAAACCCTTGAACCCGCTAGGATTTCTAGCCACTCATCGCAGATAGAAATCCAAAAGAAAACATATTAAATTGCATAAAAGTAAAGAACTTACTAGAAAATAAAAGGGTTTCGTGTTTTCCAACTGTCAAAACTCTAAAAACTTAATTGCAGAATGAAAATATGATGATGGATCTGAAAAATATGAAAGGGATGCTCAAAAAGTCAAATTTACTAGGCTATTTATAGAGTTGGATGTGTATCCTATGAAATATAGGGCTGAAGATATGATATAATTCGAGTTTAATCGAATTTTCGCACCAGCAGACTCACATCGATCGATGTCGCTTCCACTTCGATCGATGTGAAATGTCCACGTCGATCGATGTGGATTCCACGTCGATAGATGTGGTCCTGTTTCACCCCTTCTGCGCGGTCTCACTGTTTTGGCAATAACTTCCTCTCCCGAACTCCGATTAACCCGATTCCAGTTGCATTGGAAAGTTAACTCGAATATCTATCCATTTCCATGTGCCAATAGCCCGAATTTCTCAACTAAAAGAACTCTTCACAGCTACTCTTGCACGTCACTGCTTTCGGAATGATTTTCCGGTGACTTTAGCTTAAAACCTGTAGAAACATACCAAAGCACGCGTAATACCACCCAATATAGACTCATGCATAAAATATATATACAAACTCAATGAAACTACATAAACTAGTAGAAAATAATATAGATTAGTGAGTAAAATAATGAACTTATCAGTCAGCATCAATATTCCGCTTATCGAGGCATTGAAGGAGATCCTGGGGTACATAAAATACCTCAGGAAGCCGATGAGTGGAAAGGAGCAGTTCGTGGAGAATGAGACCATGAAGGAGGACGATAACATGTGCTCATTTGAGTGGGCCATTCTAGAATATGTGCTCATTCGAGTGAGCCATCTAATCTTCCTAGCAGACTTTGTGGTGCACGACATGAAGGAAGACGATAACTTGCCCATGATCTTGGGGCATGACTTTCTAGATACTAGTGCCGTGCTCATTGACTGCCGAGGCGGCGAGATCACACTCCGAGCCAACGACGAGAAGATCACCTTCATGATAGACAAAAGCAAGAGAAGGGTGGAGTGTAACCGGATTGCCACCACTGAAGGGGATGAGTAGGAAGAAGAGGTCGCAAAAATGGTGTGGGAGCGAGGTAACGAGGGGGTGAAATCATCAACTTAGCCTCCTCAACCCGAGCTTACCACCTTCATGAAGGACCGCAAACTATACATGGTAGATGTCAAGGGTCGACGAGTCTGGACCCGACCTCCTTGGTTCTGATCTCAGGTATCGTCGAGATACGACGTTAAACAAGCAGTTGTTGGGAGGTAACCCAATTGTTTTCTTATTTTTCATTTTCAATTTTTGTTTTTCAATTTTATTTTGAAGTTTTCTGCACTAACTTGTTTTTGCAGTAAAAAAAGGGTTAAGCGAGGATTGCTCGACTTCGATCGATGCAGCCTAGCGTCGATCAAAGTTGAGCCTGACGATGTGTCATACTTCAACCCGTGGAAGGAGTCGAGAAGAAGGCTTCCGTTGACTGAAACGGTCGATGCGAAGTGCCAGTCGCCCGAAATTCACGCCGCGTGAGTTCCAAAGCCTCCAAGGATAAAAAGTTGATGTCTGAGATCAACTACCAGGTATATTCCTTCCCTTTGTCTGATTCTCAAACTTTTTCCCACTCTATAGTTGGAAATAAGTTTGGGGGGATGTGGACAAAGCAGGAATATATTATCTTTTTATATGCTTTCAGTATTTCAATTTTTGCATGCATAAAATTTTCAAATTTTTATTCTATTTTTGTGGGGAATTTTTTTGAATTTTGAGATAACCCGAATGAGAACTAAGACTAGAATTGGTTGATAGTTGAGTTGAATTCATTGGGATTGTGATTAGATGCCTATGAATGTAGAATACCGCATGATAGGGTTTATTTGAAACTGATACTTGCATGATGATGGATTTGAATTGAAATTGATTGTGGATGAAAATTTATAACCCTTGTGTGAGACTTGAGCCTGAGTTCGTTTGATGTGAGATTCTCATGTGTGTTTCAATTTCTCTAGAACTTGCTTATTTTCTTTGTTGAGACTGCATAGTGTGCACAAGTTTAGGAAATGATCTTAGGCCGTCTTTGATAGCCCAATTCCCTAAACATGCCCTTCACATTAAATTTTCCCTAGTTAGCCACTTTTGAGCATGTACAAAATTTTTCTTTCCTTGTCTATGAGATTAAGAAAAAGTTTGGTTTCTCTCATGTCTTGAGTTGTGGTATATGGGGTGGATTGATTGTGAATGAGAGATAAGAAAAAATAAATTAGTGGTGAAAAAGATGTGTGAAAAAGAAGCTTAAGGAAATAATTAGAATTCTCATAAGCCCTCTGAAAAAGAGAAAAAATATTATTATAAAAGAGCATAAGAGATTCATATAAGCTAGAAAAAAGTTGTGTGTTTGTTGATATATTTGAGGAGAAGGTTGAATGAAGTTAGATGGTGGTTTGGATTAGTTGAGGATGCATACTCAATTTAATTTAGTCACCTGGCCAAAATTTCCTTACCCTTCACAAAAAGCCTACGTTACAACCCTAATAATGTCCTTTTTGATTCTAGACTTTTGTACACATTCTAGAAGTGGAGATAGTAGAGAATTTGCAAGCTTATGGTATAAACTCATTCATACATGTGTTGAGTGCTTTCATCTTTACCCTATACACTTGTGAGTTGAGCAATACACTTCCTGTGAGTTCTTCCACTCTTGATGGATTTTCTGCCTCTTTCAAACTGCGAGTGGATAGTAGATTTTTGACCATGGACTGTGATGAATCTTGTGAGGCATTGCACTCTAATTACATGACTTTTCGATTTCTTTCTTGCCTATTGATTAAGGACAATCAAACGTTCAAGTTTGGGGGTTTGATAAGTTCATTATTTCACTCACTTATCTATAGTATTTCATACTATTTTATGTAGTTTTCTTAATTTTATATATATATAATTCGTGCATGAATATATTATATGTGGTGTTACGCTTGTCATGGTGCGTTTTTGCAGGTTTTAGGCGTAAATTCACTGGAAAACCGTTCCGAAAGCAGTGACGTGCAAGAGTAGCAGTGAAGAATTTCTCCACACAAGGAATTCGGGCTATTGGTTCATGGAAATGCATAGAGCTTCGAGTAAGCTTTCCAACTCAACTGGAATCAGGTCAATCGGAGTTTGGGAGTGAAAGTTATGGCCAAAACCATGAGACCACGCAGATTGATTTCGACCAACGCGAGAGTCAACATTGACCAAGGTGAAAAACACGTACGTTGAGCAACACTGAGCTACCTCGATCGAAGTCGACGAAAACCTGGCAAAATTTGACTTAAATACGAATCAAATCATAGCTTTAGCCCTAGATTTGATAGGATACATATAGTCACGATGACCAGCCTATTTAATAGGACTTTTCTCCCACCAGGTTTGACACCAAGTGCACTAATCTCGGCTCTTATTGTGACAACGAGATTCGATCGTTCATAAACACCTTGACATTCAAAGCACAAGGCTCTGGCCATATTCCCCGGCTCAGATTTCACATATACTCTCTAGCAACTTTCCCGGCTTAGAGGACAGATAGGTAATGCAAAACAGAAATCATTTTAGATATGAAAATTTGATTCAAAACAAAACATGTTTTTCATGATTTTCACAAATAGGACTCATGGTCCGAAATTACATTTTATTGTTTAAGAGGAAAGCCCACCTTATACTTAGTCAAAAGATTCTTGCCAAAATCCTGCAATCTCAATCCGTATTCCCCGTGTTTCCTTCATCACAACAAGTTTTTTCTATAAGCGTCGATTCGAAACATAAAATTTAGGTTCACACTCTTAGGTTCTACTTGAATACTCTAATACACATGGCAAGATAGGCTCGAGAAAGAGAAATATTTTTTGGTAAAGGTTTAATTTCCTAAAATTGGCTTTGAATTAATTTGTTTCCTGGCATATGAGTCATGCAATTCAGCCACACCATCGACGAGATTTTCAGTAAAAATATAAATAAAAAAATAATTAGAATAAATAAACTCTAAAAAAGTTGTTGCAAGAACTATATAAGTACAAAAAAAATTAATAGTACAAAACAAATTCCTTAGAAGAGTAATAACTAAATAAAATGCTAAAAGGTTCTAAGTCATAATGAGATGATAACTCTCTTAAAGAGTTATTATTTTGTTTCGAACTTAATTGATTATGTCTTAGAATAGTCTTGTTTTATAAGATAATTAGGAAAATCTAGGTAAATTGATCAAGTTATCAAGTTTAGGACTTAATGCATGTTTTGTGTTACTTATTAGTTTTTGCGAAGGAATTGTGTGAATAGTGCCACAGGTCTCACTATGCTGAAGCATGACAATAGCATGAAGGACAGATACAATGCCACAACAAGGGAGCAGCATAATTTGACCGCTATCAAAGAACATTTGGGACCATAGCAGATAGGATCTCAGCACTTTTCAGATCCTGTCCCAAAAGCAGGACAGGTGTCAACCAGGAGAACTGTCAGAGCTGGGAGGCAGATTGAGGAGCCACGTGTAGAGCTGGGATGAAGCTGAAGGGAGACAAAGAAGATATTTTGACAAAAGGAGAAGAGACGAGACAACAAGGGCACAGATTGCAAGAGAGAGGGAATCAACGTGAGAGTTAGAGTAGGAAGAAATGAGAGTTTGTGAGAAGCGAAGTGGATGTTGCAACAAGCCTGAACAGTTTATCTTTATTTTTAGTTTATTTAATATTTCTACGTAGTTGATGATTGGAAACATGAACTTGAATGTCATTTGCTTTTTATCTTTTGTAAGCATGAGCTAAACCTTTTAAGCTCGGGTTATTGACTGGTTTTTCTTCTTGAATATATATTGAAGTTGTTCTCGTATTAAATCTGGTGTTTGATCTTGACTTTGATTTGTTTGTCTGCCTAAACACGATAGTGGCAGGTAGAAATATCACCTAGTGAGACCGAGAGGAGATCTAGGATGAGGAAGTCGTGATCAATTCTTGATTCCTAATGTAGAGATGCATAGGATCTAAGACTTGCAAGAACCCTTGTTCTGAAATAGTTTGTTTGAGGGCAAAACCTATCATACACATATAAAGGCTAGCAAGAAAACATAGATCTAGCACTATAACAACAGTCTAGACAAAGAAGAGTGTGGTTGCAAGAACCAGAGTTGATGTCCGAACAATGCTGCAGCATATAGGAGAGTAGATAATCAAAAGTCGATAACCCGAGTATATTTTATCATCATTTTAAAACCATAACTGATTAGTTTATGATTATTTTGTGGGAAGAAACATTATTACTTGCTCTAGCACTATTTGGTTTTATTCTATATGCTTTCTTGTTATTTTAGTTTAGAGAAATTACAAATTTACCTTAATTTATAAGCAATATGTTGTGCATGACCCACTTTCACTCCCTTGGGTACGATATCTGGACTTAGATCTGTATTACTTGTTTAGACATATGTGCGCTTGCGTATAATTAAAATAGTCACTAGCACAACAGGAACAAGTTTTTGGCGCCGTTGCCGGGGAGTGATTGATACTGAGTCTGAATGCTATTTTATTGTTTGAATTTACATGCGCAGTTGGTTGACTGAAGTTATAGAAGACTAACTATTTTCTATAATTGTAGGGAACACTGATAGTGCATGAGTGAGGAGACAATCAGAGAAATATTCCTATTTGATCCAGAGATTGAAAGAATTTTCAAAAAGAATAGAAGAAAGAAAAAAGGCTAGGAAGATGGCTGAAGGAGGAGAAAATGGGCATGACAGAGAGCTGGAGAATCATGTTGATGACAGAGATAGGATAATCAGAACTTATACAGCACCAAGGTTCTTGGAGTTTGATCCAGGAGTTGTGAGACCGGAAGTTCAAGCGCAACACTTTGAGTTGAAACCTATGATGTTTCAAATGCTGTAGAGTTTGGGGCAGTTTGGAGGACATACCACAGAGGATCCGCATCTGCCTTTGAAGTCCTTTTTTGGAAATCTGTGATAACTTCAAGCTACAGGGAGTTACACCTGAGGCCTTGAGGATGCGGTTGTTCCCTTTCTCTTTAAGGGATAGTTCTAAAACCTGGCTTACCAATCTACCACCAGGATCTCTAACCACTTGGAATAAGCTGACAGAAACCTTTCTGTTGAAGTATTTTCCTCCAACTAGAAATGCCCGATGCAGGAATGCAATCATGGCTTTTAAGCAGGAGGATGAATCTGTGAGTGAAGCATGGGTGAGATTTAAAGAACTGCTAAGAAGATGCCCAAAATGTGGTATGCCCTATTGTATTCAGATGGAGATTTTCTACAATGGACTGACAGGAAATTCAAGGATGATGATAGATGCTACAGCTGGTGGAGCACAAGCTTGTGAAATTTTGGACAAAGTGGCTGCCAATAACTATTTTTGGGCTAATTCAAGAGCAGCAGCTATCTCCACTCCTAAGGTAGCAGGGCTGCTAGAAGTTGATCCAATGAAAGCTCTGACTGCGCAGATGGAGGCCCTAGGAGCAACCAAGAAGAGTATTGAGAAAAACACTAGTCCAATCAAAGCAGCCCCAATGCCTGCAGATACCTTAATGGGGCTGGACTGTATTTATTGTGGGGAAGCACACCAATTTGAGGAATGTCCGTCAAACCCAGCATCAATTTGTTATATGGGGAACATAAATCATCATCACCAGACTAATAACCCATATTCTAATACTTACAACATTGGATGGAGAAATCATCCAAACTTTTCCTGGTCTGGACAAGGACATCAAAATGCTGCAGCAAGGGAGCAACATTATAATAAGAGAGGCTATAATCAACAACAAAGTCTAGAAGCTCCACCTCCTAAACAAGAGAAAACTATGGAGGAAATGATGAAGGAATTCATGACTCAAAACGAAGTGCGGCTTAAAAAATCAAGATGCTCTTATCCAGAGCCAAGCATCTTCTTTAAGGAGTCTGGAAGTGCAAATCGGGTAGTTAGCCAATGAATTAAGAAGTAGACCACCAGAGTCATTGCCAAGTAACACTGAGAATCCAATGAATGGAAAGGAGCAATGTAAAGTGGTTACACTGAGAAGTGGGAAGCAGTTTGAAGAACGACGGGCTGAGAATCTGGAAGCAGGGGAAGGATCTTCATCGGGAAATGCAGTAACCAAGGAAAACCTACAGAAAGAGAAGTTGCTGGAGGAGAAAGACATGTCCCCTGAGCTGAGGGTAGAAGGAGATCTTGTAGAGAAACCTGCAGAAATGCCTGAAGGAAACACTACTAAAGCTAAGAGGAAATATGGTTTAGAGGAGTACGATTATGCACCACCGCCACCATACCCAAATTGATGGAGCCCAAGTAGCAGTTGTGAGAAACGATCCAGTCTACATTCCGAGTGGGCCGATGACTAGAGCTCGAGCAAGGACTTTGAGGGCTGGATTGAGTTTGTTGGTTAAAGGCATTTGGGCTGCAAATAATTCCAAGGATTCTATGTTGGTGGAAGAATTAAACGAAGGCCCAAAAGTTATTAATTTAATTATGTGTAATGATTGAGCTTAGTTTAATTTATTTAGTTATTTTGGGCCAACATGTTTAGGTCTTGTTTTAATTAAATTTTGAATTTATTATTTTAATTTTTGAAATTTATTTCCTTATTAGTTTAGGGTTTGAGTTTCCTATATATAGGCCTTGCATGGAACAATTTTGATTCAGTTTTCAGGTTAATAAAATTTGTGAGGTTTTCTCCTTCAATTCTGAAAGCTCAAAATTTAGAATTTCCTATTCGTCCTTAGGATTTCAATTTTGACTAATCAATTGGACAGTCATATTCATTGGTGGTGTCTTCACATATATCCTTCGTTGTTGGGTCAATTCGCTTCTTAGGTCATAGGAGAATTAGTTCTGGACTACGGTACTTGAAGGTTTTCGAATCCAAAGGTGTTGGATCTTCCCTTGTTTTCAATTAAAATTGCTTCCGCGTTGTGTCTGCGTCCATTCCTTCGAGTTCCTGGGTTGCGATCTAAACGCTCCCGGCGAGGATCGTATCATTTTGGTATCAATATCCAAGTCGTGTCTCTCCTCTTCCTTGTCTTCCAGTTTTGTTATTTCTTTTCTTTCATGTCTTTGTGTCTAAAAAAAATTAAATCGAGTCTTGTTCTTGTCCTTGTTTCCTGTCTTTTGTGATTCGTATTTTTTTCATGTCTTCTTCCTGTTAGAGTTGAAAATCTTGGGGTTAGGGTTTCCTTGTTAGTCAAGATTTGAATTATCTTTCTTACCATATTAGATTAATTCAAATCTCCCATTTTCTCTTTCCTTATACCTTATACCTTATTCATACCTTCCTTCCTTGGTGGCCATATTATTTCCTTCTTGATTGATTGAATTACCAAACAATTTGGTAATTATTTAAAAAAAAGGGCGAAAAAAAAATTCAAACAAAAAAAATAAAAATTAGAGCTCGAACAGAAAAAAATATTCGTTAAAAAAATATCGAAAAAAGTGTTGGGAAAGAAAAAAAAGAGGGGGAGTAAAATTAAATCAAAAATCCCTAATTTTTTTATTTCTACTAGTGCCTTTTTTTCCTTTTTTGTCGGTTTTGGTCATTTTTGTCGTAACTTTTGCGTCCGGTGTCCGTTTTTGGCTTAATTGTGCTTTTCGGAAACATCTCGGCGAGACGATCAAGACTCACCGCTCTGCCGTGACATAAGGTGCTTTTTGGCCAAATTTCTTTGTTTTCGAGTAGTTATTGCCCTCCAAAAATTTTCCAAAAAAATTTTTTGTTCGTTTTTGGTCGTTTACCTTCCTAGGGTCGTCTAGAGTCTCCACATCCTGTTGGTTTGTCGAATTGAAGTCCGTGAAATTTTATAAGAATTTTTGAGTTTTTGGATAGGAGAAAAGAGTGGTAAAAGGCAAGAGTGTGTGAGATAAATAGAGGGATTGAAAAAAGCCATTATATATTGAGAGATACACGAGTGTGAGTGTTTTGATATAACTGAGTGCTACACGAGAGTCAGTGAGGTGGTGAGGCCCTTCTTTTATTTTGTTATCTAACCTTTCTTGCAGGTATGTATAAACCTAATGATTCTGAGGAGGTGAAAGGAGGTGAGCTTGTTGGTGGTGGTCAGGTCAAATACATGATGGAGGCCATGAAATCTGAATTGGTTAGGTTGTTGAAGAGTGAGATAAATGCCATGCATCAGCAAATGCATGACATTGAGATCTCTGTGAAAGAAAAGACTCGACGAGACTCATCTGATAGTCATAAGAGTACTGGGAAAGGAGGACGTGCCAACCGAGGTGGAAGAAGAGACTCGTATAGGAGACAAAATCCTCAGTATGAGGAGGATGCTGATGATTATGCCGAGGAGGAGTCATATGATAACAATTTGGGGACAATCAAGATGAACATCCCGTCCTTTCAGGGAAAGAATGACCCCGAGTTGTATCTGGAGTGGGAGCGAAAGGTGGAGATGATGTTCGAATGCCACAACTATTTAGAGCTGAAGAAAGTAAAGTTGGCTGCAGTGGAGTTCTCTGACTACGCTCTCGTATGGTGGGATCAGTTGGTCAGTAGTAGGGGGAGAAATAGGGAGAGATCTATAGAGACATGGGATGAGATAAAGGCAGTTATGAGGAGGCGCTTTGTGCCGAATCATTATTACCGAGATCTGTATAACAAGCTGCAGAGTTTGAGGCAGGGTAGTAGGAGTGTGGATGAGTACTATAAGGAGATGGAAGTGGCTATGATTCAAGCCAATGTAGTGGAGGATAGAGAGGCGACGATGGCTAGGTTTCTGGCTGGTCTGAATTGGGAGATCCGAAATACAGTGGAGCTGCAGCATTATGTTGAGCTGGATGACATGGTCCACATGGCGATAAAGATTGAGGGACAGCTCAAGAGGAGGGGCAGCGGCAGTAATACGAGGCAGAACCCTATAGGTTTGAGAGAATACCAGAATGGCAGTGGTTCCACACCAAAATGATCTCCGTGGAAGAAGGAGGAGGAGCAGCCTCAAGGGGAGAAGAAGTCGTTTGTGAAGCCCAGGTCAGATGCCGCATTTCAAGGTAAATCTGTTGCCATTGAAACCCGGAATAGAGATCGTAAGTGTTATAAGTGTCAGGGTTTTGGGCATATTGCTAATGACTGTCCAAATCGGAGAGTCATGGTGATTCGAGATGATGGAGAGATTGTGACTAATGAGGAGACTGATCCAGAAATGCCTGACTTGGATAATCCTGATAAGGAAGAAGAAGAGATTGTGGCGCCTGCGGCGCTGAATTTTGTGATGAGAAGGGCTTTGAATGCACAGCCTGCAGCCGGAGATGTGGAGCAGAGGAAGAATATTTTCCATACACATTGTCATATCAACGATAAGGTCTGCAGCATGATTATCGATGGAGGCAGCTGCACCAACGTGGCGAGTCAGTCGATAGTGACAAAGTTAGGGTTACAGGTGATGAAGCACCCTAGACCATACAAGTAGCAGTGGCTGAATGATAGTGGCGTCATCAAAGTAGTGAAGCAAGTCAAGGTGCCATTTCGCATAGGGAAATATGAGGATGAGGTGTTGTGTGATGTGATTCCTATGCAGGCGAGTCATATACTTTTGGGGCGTTCGTGGCAGTTTGATAGGCGAGTGAAGCATGATGGCTTCACGAACAAGTATTCCTTTGAGTACCGACAGAAAAATATTTCACTTGTTCCTCTGACCCCTAAACAAATCTATGAGGATCAAGTCCAGTTGCAGAAGGAGTCGGTGATGAGATGCAGCCACGAAGTAATAAGGTGAAAGGGGTAGTGCAGCAGTCATTTTTAGCTAGGGTTGGGGATTTGAAGTGGACAATTCAGGAGGAGAAGCTATTGGTGTTATTGATCTACAAGGCGAACCTGGTCTGAACTAACATTCCTGATTCTCTACCCCCTTCTATTTCATCTCTTTTGCAGGATTTTGAGGACGTTTTTCCAGATGATACCCCAGCCGGGTTGCCACCCATTTGTGGGATTGAGCATCAGATAGATTTTGTGCCTGGAGCTACCCTTCCAAATAGACCAGCTTACCGAACCAGCCCGGAGGAGACGAAGGATCTGGAGAGGCAGATTGGAGAGTTGCTGGCCAAAGGGCACGTGAGGGAGAGTTTGAGTCCTTGTGTTGTTCCAGTTTTGCTTTTGCCCAAGAAGGACTCGACCATGAGGATGTGCTGCGACTGTTGAGCTATCAACAACATTACGGTTAAGTATCGCCATCCTATCCCTCGTTTAGATGACATGTAAAATGAGTTGCATGGTGCTTGTGTGTTCTCTAATATAGATCTGCGGAGTGGTTATCATCAGATTAGGATTAAGGAGGGAGATGAGTGGAAAACTGCTTTTAAAACTAAGCTTGGGTTGTATGAATGGTTAGTCATGCCTTTTGGTTTAACCAATGCTCCTAGTACTTTTATGCGTCTTATGAACCATGTTTTGAGAGCTTTTATTGGCAGATTTGTAGTGGTTTATTTTGATGACATTCTGATTTATAGTAGGAGTTATGATGACCACTTTGAACATCTGAAGTCTGTTTTAGATGTACTTCGCAGGGAGAGACTGTTTGCTAACATGAAGAAGTACATCTTTTGCACAGATATGTTGTTGTTTCTTGGCTTTGTTGTTAGTGTAGATGGAGTGCAGGTGGATGAAGAGAAGATTCAAGCTATCAAGGAGTGGCCGCAGCCTAAGAATGTTGGCGATGTTCGCAGTTTTCACGGACTTGCCAGCTTTTATAGGCGTTTTGTACCCCATTTCAGCAGCATTGCAGCCCCATTAACTGAAGTAATTAAGAAGATTGTGGAGTTCCGATGGGGAGAAGTGCAAGAGAAGGCTTTTGAGTTGCTGAAGTACAAGTTGAC
Organism: Plectranthus barbatus; assembly: GCA_026898455.1. Lineage (NCBI taxonomy): Eukaryota > Viridiplantae > Streptophyta > Magnoliopsida > Lamiales > Lamiaceae > Plectranthus > Plectranthus barbatus. The sequence continues at coordinate 98,544 of JAPKLW010000079.1, forward strand.
ACATGCCCCGATATTATCTCTTCCTAACTTTTCTAAGACATTTGAGATTGAATGTAATGCTTCTGGAGTTGGTATTGGTGCAGTTTTGATGCAAGAGAAGAGGCCCGTGGCATAATTCAGTGAGAAGTTGAACGGTGCGACGCTGAACTATCCTACATACGATAAGGAGTTGTACGCCTTGGTGATAGCTTTGAAAATGTGGCAGCATTACTTGTGGGTTAAGGAGTTCATCATTCACACCGATCATGAGTCGCTGAAGCATCTGAAGGGGCAACACAAGCTGAATAAGAGACATGCAAGATGGATAGAGTTTGTAGAGACCTTTCCTTACATCATCAAGTACAAGCAAGGTAAGGAAAACGTGGTGGTTGATGCACTGTCTCACAGGTATGCCTTAATCTCTACTTTAGATGCTAAGTTGCTTGGGTTTGAATGCATTAAGAGTCTGTATGCATCTGATGAGGATTTTGGTGATATTTATGCTGCATGTGAGACATCTGCTAGTGGTGAATATTTTAGGCATGATGGGTTTTTGTTTAGGAGAAATAAGCTGTGCATTCCTAGGTGTTCTCTACGAGAATTATTGCTGTTAGAGTCTCATGGTGGTGGTTTAATGGGTCATTTTGGTATTGCTAAGACTTTGGCGGTGTTGCATGAGCATTTCTTTTGGCCTCGCATGAAACGTGATGTTGAGAGGGTTTGTGGTAGATGCATTACTTGTAAACAGGCTAAGTCTAGGTCTAGTTCCCATGGATTGTATACACCTTTACCTATTCCTACTGCACTTTGGGTTGATATTTCTATGGATTTTGTGCTAGGTTTGCCACGTACTGTGCGTGGTAGTGATTCTATATTTGTTGTTGTTGATAGGTTTTCTAAGATGGCTCATTTTATTCCTTGTCATAAATCTGATGATGCATCACATGTTGATAATTTGTTCTTTAGGGAAATTGTGAGATTGCATGGTATTCCTAGGACAATTGTTTCTGATAGAGATTCTAAGTTCTTGAGTTACTTCTGGAAGACTTTGTGGTGTAAGTTAGGCACTAAGTTGTTGTTTTCTACTACTTGTCATCCACAAAACTAATGGTCAAACTGAAGTAGTTAATAGGACTTTATCTGCCTTGTTGAGAGTTGTACTTAAGAAGAATATTAAGAATTGGGAAGAATGTTTGCCTCATGTTGAGTTTGCTTATAATCGTTCAGTTCATTCTGCTACTCAGATTTCTCCTTTTGAGATTGTGTATGGTTTTAATCCTTTGACTCCTTTGGATTTATCTCATTTACCTGCACAAGAGTTTACTAACCTTGATGGGCAGAAACGAGCTAATTTTGTGAAGCAGATTCATGAGAAGGCTCGACAGAACATTGAGCGCCGTACTGAGCAGTATGTCAAGCAGGCGAATCAATGGCGCAAGAAGATGTTGTTTGAGCCTGGAGATTGGGTTTGGCTGCATATGAGAAAGGAGAGGTTTCCTTTGCAGCGGAGATCGAAGTTGTTACCTCGAGGAGATGGTCCCTTCCAAGTAGTGGAGAAAGTGAATGATAATGCATACAAGTTGGACTTACCAGGTGAGTATGATGTTAGTGCTACATTTAATGTTGTTGATTTAAGTCCTTTTGATGTAGGTGATAGCTTGGATTTGAGGATAAATCCTCTTGAAGAGGAGGGGAATGATGGAGCCCAAGTAGAGGTTGTGAGAAACGATCCAGTCTATATTCCGAGTGGGCCGATGACTAGAGCTCAAGCAAGGACTTTGAGGGCTGGATGGAGTTCGTTGGTTAAAGGCATTTGGGCTGCAAATAATTCCAAGGATTCTATGTTGCTGGAAGAATTAAACGAAGGCCCAAAAGTTATTAATTAATTATGTGTAATGATTGGGCTTAGTTTAATTTATTTAGTTATTTTGGGCCAACATGTTTAGGCCTTGTTTTAATTAAATTTTGAATTTATTCCTTTAAATTTTGAAATGTATTTCCTTATTAGTTTAGGGTTTGAGTTGCCTATATATAGGCCTTGCATGGAACAATTTTGATTCAGTTTTCAGGTTAATAAAATTTGTGGGGTTTTCTCCTTCAATTCTGAAAGCTCAAAATTTCGAATTTCTTATTCGTCCTTAGGATTTCGATTTCGACTAATCAATTAGACAGTCATATCCATTGGTGGTGTCTTCACATATATCCTTCGTTGTTGAGTCAATTCGCTTCTTAGGTCGTAGGAGAATTAGTTCTGGACTACGGTACTTGAAGGTTTTCGAATCCAAAGGTGTTGGATCTTCCCTTGTTTTCAATTTCAATTGCTTCTGCATTGTGTCTGCGTCCATTCCTTTGAGTTCCTGGGCTGCGATCTAAACCCTCCCGGCGAGGATCGTATCACAACTAGATTCAAGAAGCAGAAAGAAGAGGAACAATTTAAGAAGTTTCTGGAAATGTTGAAACAAATTCATATCAATGTTCCATTGGTGGAGGCACTTGAGCAGATGCCAACCTATGTGAAATTTTTTAAGGACATTCTATTAAAGAAAAAAAGATTGAAAGAGTTCGAAACAGTTTCACTGTTTGAGGAGGTAGGTGGACCTCTAAGGAGACAGATTCCAGCTAAGTTAAAGGACCCAGGGAGTTTCACTATTCCTTGTTCTATTGGAGGCTGAGATGTGGGTAGAGCTCTATGTGACTTGGGAGCGAGTGTGAATTTGATGTCGTTATCAATTTTTCAAAATTTGGGAATTGGAGGGGCTAGGCCCACCACCATTTCGCTGCAGTTAGCTGATAGGTCCACTGTACATCCTGATGGAAAGATTGAAGATGTGCTTGTGAGGGTAGATAAGTTTATATTTCCTGCAGACTTTATCATTCTAGACTATGAAGCAAACATGGAGGTACCCATTATCCTAGGAAGGCCATTCCTTGCCACAGGAAGGACACTGATTGATGTAGAAAAAGGTGAGTTGATTATGAGAGTGCAAGACGAACAAGCTACTTTAAACTTGTTCAATGTTATGAAGGTTCATGATGATTCTGAAGAATGTTTTTCTGTGGAAGTGTTAGAGGAAGTAATAGAAGAGTTTTTTGAGAAAAATCATTCTAGGATGGAAGATGATGCTGAGGAATTACCAAGTGAAGCTACAACATGGGTCAAGCTAGGGCAAAAGTTTGGGGGAGTTAGGCAGCCATTTGAGCCGTTGGACTTGTTATCTAGAGAGATAAAGGAATCCAAATCATCTATGGAAGAGCCTCCAGAATTAATTTTAAAGCCTTTGCCTGCTCACCTGAAATATGCCTACTTGGGTGAATCAGATACATTACCGATGATCATAGCAGCAAATTTGAAGGAAGAAAATGAGCAAAACTTATTGGAACTGTTGAAAAGGCATAAGCGGGCAATATGATGGACTATATCTGACATCAAGGGTATAAGTCCTACAATCTGTATGCATAAAATCTTGATAGAGGAAGGGAATAAGAATTCTATTCAACCACAGAGAAGGTTGAATCCCAATATGAAAGAAGTAGTAAAGAAAGAAGTGATTAAGTGGTTGGATGCAGGGATTATTTTTCTCATATCTGATAGTTCTTGGATAAGCCCTGTGCAATGCGTTCCCAAGAAAGGAGGAGTTACAGTGGTCCAGAATGAGAACAATGAGATGATCACTACTAGAACAGTAATTGGATGGAGAATTTGCATTCATGAAGCTGAATGATGCAACAAAGAAGGATCACTTTCCTTTACCATTCGTAGATCAAATGCTGGATAAGCTGGCTGGACAGGAGTTTTACTGCTTTTTGGATGGGTATTCAGGGTATCATCAGATAGCAATAGCTCCAGAGCATCAAAGTTTAACCACATTTACTTGTCCCTATGAAACATTTGCTTTCAGGAGGATGCCTTTCAGACTATGCAATGCTCCAACAATATTTCAACGTTGTATGATTGCCATTTTTTCAGGGATGATAGATAATGGGCTGGAAATCTTCATGGGTGACTTCTCAGTGTTGGGAGAAGATTTTGAAGCATGCTTGGAAAATTTGGAAAAGGTTTTGAAACTATGTGAAAAGTCACAGTTGGTACTAAACTGGGAAAAATGTTGTTTCATGGTGCAGCAGGGAGTAGTTTTGGGACACAAGATATCAAAAGCTGGAATGGAGGCAGTTAGAAGTTTTCTTGGACATCCAGGATTTTACCGAAGGTTTATAAGAGAATTCTCAAAAACTGCAAAGCCTTTATCTGAATTGCTTGAGAAAGATAGGAAATTTGAGTTCTCTCCACATTGTATGGAAGCATTCTTGAAGCTGAAGTCTGCTCTGATCTCTGCACAAGTTATGCAACCACCAGATTGGAATTCCCCATTTAAACTTATGTGTGATGCCAGCAATTATGCTTTAGGAGTTGCTTTGGGACAGAGAAAAGAAAAGATATTCAGGGTAATTTACTATGCAAGTCGAACCCTTGATGGAGCTCAGAGAAATTATACAACCACTGAGAAAGAATTGCTAGTTGTGGTGTTTGCCTTTGACAAGTTCAGATCCTACCTGGTGGGGTCCAAGGTGATTGTTTACACAGACCACTCAGCAATCAAGTATCTAATGGCCAAGAAGGATGTCAAACCAAGGTTAATCAGGTGGATATTACTGCTACAAGAGTTTGATATGGAAATCAGAGATAAGAAGGGGACTGAGAATCAAGTAGCAGATCATCTTTCTAGATTGGAAAACTTCAATGGAGAAGAAGAGATTGAGCAGGTAAATGATAAATTTCCAGATGAGCAGCTGATGAGATGTGAAGAGGAAGCCTCATGGTATGCAGACATAGCCAACTATTTGGCAACTGGGAGGAAGCCTTTTGGGATCAAGGGGCAGCAGTTGATAAAGTTTCTTCATCATACAAAGTACTACTACTGGGATGATCCAATACTGTACAGACAGGGATCAGATCAAATTTTTAGGTGATGTGTGCCAGAGAAGGATATGCAGGCAATTCTGGCAGACTGCCATGCTGCAGCATGCGGAGGACATTATGGTGGACAAAGAACTGCAGCAAAAGTTCTCCACTCAGGTTTCTTCTAGCCTACTATCTTTAAAGATTCATTTTCATTTGTGAAGAATGTGATAGATGTCAGAGGGTGGTAAACTTGTCTGTTAGAAATGCAATGCCATTAAACAACATAATGGAGGTAGAATTATTCGATATGTGGGGAATGGATTTTATGGGTCCCTTTCCAATGTCTTTTGGGAATGAATATATTTTATTGGCAGTGGATTATGTTTCTAGGTGGGTTGAAGCGTGTGCTTGCGCCCGTAATGATTCAGCCACAGTAATGAAATTCCTCCACAAGAATATTTTTACCAGATTTGGTACACCAAGAGCTTTAATCAGTGATAGAGGCACTCACTTCATCAATAAAATTTTGTCTGCAATGTTGGCTAAGTATAATGTTACCCACAGAGTTTCTAGAGCCTATCATCCACAGACTAATAGGTTAGCAGAGCTTTCCAACAGGGAAGTGAAAAGTGTCCTTGAGAAGGTGGTGAATGTTACCAGGAAGGATTGGTCCAAGCATTTAGATGATTCAATCTGGGCCTACAGGACTGCATATAAAACTCCACTGGGGATGTCACCTTACAGGATTGTCTTCGGGAAGGCATGTCACTTACCTTTGGAGTTGGAACATAAAGCATACTGGGCAACAAGGAAGTTGAATTTGGATCCAAAGTGCAGTGGTGCAAAGAGGATGCTGCAACTGAATGAGCTTGATGAACTAAGGTTACAATCTTATGAAAATGCAAAGCTATACAAGGAGAAGGTCAAGAAGTGGCATGACAGCAAGATTTCAGAGAGTAAGCTTGAAGAAGGACAACAAGTACTACTGTTCAACTCTAGGTTGAAGTTGTTTCCAGGGAAGCTGAAATCTTGGTGGTCAGGACCTTTTACAGTAGTTAGGGTGTATCCACATGGAGCAGTGGATTTGAAGAATGAGGACACTGGAGAAAAAGTCAAAGTGAATGGAGCTAGGGTGAAGCATTATCATGGAGGAATCACAGACACACAGAAGGCTTCCATTTCCATTGAAGAGCCTTAAGCATCAAACCCCCTGAACCAATGGAGAAAATGTCATGAAAACACAATCAAATTGGTTCACGGAGTAGTATCTTTAATTTATTGCATGTTATTATTTTTGCATTATTTATAGTTTAGTAGTACTTATTTCTGGTTGCTACAGCATGTAAATAGCATGATTTCAATATTACAGGTGGATGAACTTTATGCATTAGAGTAAATGTAGAGTTAATTTTATATATCTTAAAATATCTTTGAGTTTATTATTATAATAAGAAAATCTGAAGAAAAAAAATTCGCTATTAAGTAATTAATTACAGAATTTTGCTAGAAAGGTGAACACATGGAAGGCAAGTAACTGTTGAAGAATTGCCGCTGACGTCATCGGAGGCAGACTCACCTTTAGACAGGTTTTCTGTGGCAGTTAATTTTTTAATTTATTTATGTGTCATTTCAAAAGAAGTCGAAAGGGTTTCTACTATTTGTATATATAATTTTGTTCTGATATCTCTGCAAACAAAAAAGAAACCTCACCATTTTGGGTATTCGAAAGAAGAAAAAGACAAGCAGAGAAATAAAGGCTGAATAATTGTGAGATTAAATAGCCAATGTAAGTACTCTTTCTCTCTCGTTGTTCGTTAGCATTGTGATTGTAATTAGAGAGAGAACATGGGGAAACATGCAGCCAACGGTAACGTTTAAATTTGAGTTTTCTGGAACTCGTGTCGAAAAATTTATTTCTCTGAAGTTTGTTTGACGATTCATGTGAATTCCATGTCTGGAAAGTATGAGAGGCTACAACATTGTGATGGGTAGTCGATTCTTAGGGCCAAAATGTGTTATGCTTTACGCATGCGGGACTGCAAAAGGGTATTTTGTTTTTAGGGCTGTTTAAAATAGCTATTCAAGTAAAGAAAATTTCTTAAACCCAGCATTTTTATTGAATCTGTGAACCAAGCTTTTTGAATGATATAGTGAAGCATAAAGTTTGGGGGAGGGTATTTTCTTTACTTGGATGATTTGTTGTGAGATAGGCAATTTTCGTTGAAATGGGGTGATTTTGTGTGCATTATTTATGTAAAGATATCTTGCGCTTATTTTCTGATTTGGGTTGAGTACAGAAGAATCAGAAATGAAAACCAAAAACCCTGCGAAAAGAAAGCCTGGATCAGTGGAGGAGAGTCCAACCCCAAGTTCTGAGAAAAAGGGAAAAGAGCCAGAAAAACCAATGGAAGATCTGGCCGAACTGCTCCAGCAACTATGGCTAGTAGAAACGCTAAACTCCCGCAGACAAGTGTGGACAATCCGGTGGGAGTACCAGAAGAGGAGGCACTCACTTTGAAGAAGGGAGTGCAATCTGAGAAATCGAAGAAGGCAAAGGCAAACCCTTTGTAAAAAATGGTAGTGACTGAAGGAGAAAAAGAAAAATCAGCAGAAAGCAAGAAATCTACACCGTCCTCTTCAAGCAGAAAGAGGAATGAGTCAAATTCAGCCAAGAAAGAGTAGAAGAAGCCGGTCTCCAAAGCCCAACCCAAGAAAGCAATTACCCCGACAAAAGAATCCAGGCAAAAGAAGGTTAAGGATAAGAAACAAGCTGAAGAGGAAAGTTCTGAGAACGAAGAGAGTGATGATGTGGAACAGGAAGAAGAAGCAAGCCAAGATAGTGAGGAAGCAAAGACAGAATCTGAGGGAGAACAGAATTCAGAAAGCGAAAGCGATGCTGCAGCATCAGAAGAGCAAGCATCAGAAGAGCAGGAGTTGGAAGCAGAGTCAGAAAAGTCAGAAGTCGAGGAGGAAGAACCTGATGAAGAAGAAGATAATTCGGAGTTGGAAGAGGAAGAACCAAAACAACAACCAAAGAAGGACAACAAGAGGAAAATGGAGGAGGAAGTGCCAGAAAGCGAGCAAGAACCAATCCCAAGAAACCCCAAGACAGGGAGAAGAATAAAAGTCATTGCGGTGAACGAAGGAGGGACATCCAACAAGTCCCAGAAAAGAGGAAAATCGAGTCAGAAAGAACAAGTCAAGAAAAACAAGAAGAAAGTGGAAGAAGAGAAGGCCCTGACTCAAGATGAAATTGACAACCTCCCCAAGTTCTCATCCAGGCTACACAAGGAAAGGATGAAGTTTGTGATGGAACGGCAGCTGCTGATCGAAAGAGGCTTCAAGAATTTGAAGGTGTTGCCTGCAGATTTGGTGAGGCAGATCGGACAACAAGGTTGGGAAAGCTTTGTGCTGCCACCGCCTTTTCCCATTATTGCTTTGGTCAATGAATTCTACGCAAATTATTTGTAGTGAATTGAAGCGATTGCGACACAAATAACTAACAGATAATACAAGAACACAAAGAATATATAGTGGTTCGAGCTATGCTCTACGTCTACTCTTCAAGCCTCCTCGGTGATGATTTTATTAGGGTGAAGAATTTACAAAGTATGTGACAATTACAATTGGTGGGGAGCAGGGGTATTTATAGGGAGATATTCCTAATCACATAAGGAATATAAAACCTAGATATGGTAAGATATATTTAAATCTAAATCTATCTAAAATAGATTTATTCCCATCCAAATCTAATACTGATTAGGATAAATCTTGTCCAACAAGGAAACAAGATATACACAATATATTTTCCATATCTATCCAACTCAAACTGCACCACGAGTTCCTCGACCTACACGGCTCGACCCACTTTACCGGACTAGTCTCCTCGACCCACTCGAACTACTTCCTCGAGTTATTATTGAGACTACTCCAACAATTCTCCACCTTAGGCTCAATATCACCTCGGCTTGGCACCTCCTCTTCAGTTCGACTTCAACAGTTTGATCAGTTCTAGATGGTACTCAAACTTAGTACTTGGAACTGGCTTCGTAATCATATCCGCAGGATTATCGAGAGTATTGACCTCGTGCAGCTCGACCTGTCCGGCTGCAACTACATCTCTTATAAAATGGAACTTCACATCGATGTGCTTAGTTCTCTCATGATGAACATCATTCTTTGCCAACTGCAAAGCACCTTGATTATCACAGGAAACCTTCATTTTTCCTTGATCAATCCCCAGTTCATTTATGAATCCGAGCAACCACAGACCTTCCTTAATCGCTTCGGTCAAGGCAATGTACTCCGCCTCCGTCGAAGATAAGGCAACTACACTCTACAGACTTGCTCTCCAACTAATCGCTGTTCCATACGATGTGAACACAAAACCCGTCAATGACTTCCTCGTATCCATACATCCTGCATAATCCGAGTCCACAAACCCTTCGACTGGGAGCCTTAAGCTCGAACCATCATCCTCGAAGACTAGACCCTTTCCAACTGTCCCTCGAACATACCTGAGGACCCACTTCAGAGCTGTCCAATGCTCTTTCCTAGGTTCGGCCATGAACCTACTAACCATGCTGAGAGCATAAGCAAGATCCGGTCTCGTACAGACCATAGCATACATCAACGAACCGACAACGCTCGTATAAGAAACACCTCTCATAAACTCCCTTTCCTCCTCGTCGAGTTTCCCAGTAGCACTCAACTTGAAGTGAGCTGCTAACGGAGTGAGCACATGCTTTACATCCTTAATTCCATGTTTCTCAAGAACTTTCATCAAGTATCCCTCTTGAGATAATGTGAGTCTTCTTTAAGCTCTGTCTCGAACTATTTCCATACCCAGGATCCTTCGAGCACAACCGAGATCCTTCATCTCGAACTCCTGACTCAGAGCTTCCTTCAGTTCAGCTATCCCTTGCTTATATCGACTCGCTATCAGCATATCATCTACATACAGCAGTAGATAAATTTGGGTCTCCATATTTTCACCTCGAAAATACACACATGGGTCATGTTTGCATCGAACAAAGTCCTGTTGAACCATAAACTTGTCGAACCGCCTACTCCACTGCCTTCGAGACTGATTCAATGCATACAATGACTTCTTGAGAAGACACACCTTCTCCCTGCTACCGGCTTCCTCGAAACCCTCGGGCTGCATCATAAGGATCCTTTCCTCCAGCTCTCCATACAGAAATGCGGTCTTCACATCTAGTTGCTCCAACTCCATGTCGTACCGAGCAACCAACGACAATATCAGCCTTATAGACCTTTGTTTCACCACCGGTGCAAACACCTCTCCATAATCCACACCTTCCCATTGTGTGAAACCTCGAGCAACTAGTCTAGCCTTGAATCTAATCCCAGAAACCTCTTGTTTCTTCTTGAAGATCCACTTACAGCTAACTATCGATTGCTTCTCCCCCGGCTTATCAACCAACTCCCAGGTGTTATTCTTCTTCAAGGAGTCCATCTTCCCCTTCATGGCATCGAGCCATTTGAGCCTCTCCTTACAAGTTATGGCCTTGGTATAGCTCTTCGGCTTAGAAACATCCAGCTCTACCTCTTCCGCCATAACAAAGGCATATGCTACGACATCAGCATATCCGAATCGAGTGGGAGGTCTTATCTACCTTCGTTCCCTATCTCTCGTGAGATTATAATCTTGAAGTGCACCTGACCCTCGAACCACCTCGATCTCGACATCCACCTGAGGTACTCTCTTCGACCCACTGGTCGGTTCCACCTCAATCTCAGCAATTGATCTATCTCCTTCGACCTTGTCAGGCTGTTCCTCTGAAGCACCACCTTGTTTCTCAAGGATATTTTCCCGTTCCTCGGCCCCTTTATCCAGTTCTCCTACCAGCTCCTCCTTGAACGTCGCATCCCTGCTAATGATGCACTTTCTTACATCCGGCTCGAGACACCATAACTTGTACCCTTTCACACCTTCGAGGTACCCAATGAATATGCATTTCAATGCCCTCCTCCCAAGCTTATCTCCTTTGATGTTCGCATAAGCCACGCAGCCAAAAGCTCTAAGGTTGCTAAAATCCGGAGGATGACCAAACCATATTTCTTCCGGTGTCTTGAAACCTAGTGCAGTCGAGGGGCACCGGTTGATCAAATAAGCTGCAGTAGTCACTGCTTCTGCCCAGAACGACTTGGGTAACTTTGCACCAAACAGCATGCACCTCATTCTTTCCAGCAACGTCTGATTGTACCTCTCTGCCAATCCATTCTGCTGAGGTGTTCCAGCCACTGTCTTGTGCCTCGCAATACCGTTCTTCGAACAGTACCTCTCGAACTCCTTTGAGCAATACTCAAGGCCATTGTCAGTTTGTAGCCTCTTCACCTTCCTTCCAGTCTGATTTTCGATCAGTACTTTCCACTTCTTGAAGGTCTACAAAGCATCACTCTTATTCTTCAAGATGTAGACCCACACCTTCTTTGAGTGATCATCAATGAGGCTCATGAAGTACCTCGCTCCTCCATTCGAACTGACCCTTGAAGGTCCCCATAGATCTGAGTGGATGTAATCCAGAGTTCCGCGAGCCTCTCTCGACCTACTCCGAACTTTACCCGGTGAGATTTTCCATAGATGCAATTCTCACAGAAATCCAGCTCTCTAATTTTATCCCCGAGCAACAGATCTTGCTTCGATAACTCCTGCAGCCCCCTCTCACTAACGTGACCGAGTCGCCTGTGCCACAATACTGACTTGTCAACCATCACTATCGAAGCCTCCCCGATCACCGTGCTCCCCATCAGAGTGTATATTCCATTCTTTCGAGCTCTTTTCATCAAGACCAGGGATCCTTTGCACACCTTCAAAGTCCCAACTTCCATCTTGATCGTGTAACCCAGTTCGTCGAGCATCCCCAAAGAGATCAAGTTTATCTTAAGCTCCGGAACGTACCTTACACCTCGAAGTACCCTTTCTGTATTATCGTGCATCTTAATCCTCACCGAACCCATTCCAACCACCTTGCATGGTTTATTGTTGCCCAGAAGAACACTCGAGTTCTCCTGCTCCTCGAACCCTTCGAGCCATGACTTATTAGGTGTCATGTGGAATGTACAACCTGAATCTAATATCCATTCCCTCTCCGAGCGCTCATTTGAAATCACTAATGCCTCTCCAGAGTCATATTCCTGCTCAGCAACAGCTACATCCGCTTGCTGCTTCTGCTCCTGCTTTGTATGCCTCTCCAGATAATCTCTTTTGATATGTCCCTTCTTTTGGCAGAGAAAGCACTTGACCTTTGGCAGTGATCCTGGCTTTGGCCTCGACCTTGACCTTGAACTTCCCCTGTTGGAGTTCCTCATCTCCGGTCTTCCTCGAGCCGCTCTAGCCACCAAGCCTTCTCTATGGGAGTTCTCTCGCTCCTCGTTCTTCTCATTTAACTCCTTCGAACTTAGAGCAGACAGAACCTCATCCATGGTCAATGACTCTCTTCTATACATTAAGGCTTCCTTGAAGTCTGAATAACTCTTTGGCAGCGCACTTAAGAACATCAATGCCTGATCCTCATCTCCTATCGCCACATCGATATTTGCCAGATCGAGGATCAACTTATTGAACTCATCGAGCTGCTCGTTGATCGGTCTTCCCTCTTGTATCTTAAACGAATACAACAACTGTTTAAGATAGAGCCGATTCGCCAGGGACTTCTTCATATATAAGGATTCCAGTTTGGTCCATACTTCCGCTGTAGTTTTCTCCTTCCACACCTTCCTCAACACTGTATCTCCGAGACTCAAAATCAGCGCACTGTGCGCCTTCACCAGTGTATCTTTGTTCTGTTGTTCCGTCATCGTGTCAGGTAACCCAGCCTCTCCCTTCAAGGCACCATCCAAGCCTTCTTGCACAAACAACGCTTGCATCTTCAGCTTCCACAAACCGAAGTCATTCGATCCCGTGAAGCGCTCCACCTCGAACTTGGCTGAACCCATTGCAATCCTTCTCTATCCACGTTCACCGCACCAATTTGTTGTGAATTGTAGTGATTGCGACACAAATAACTAACAGAAAATACAAGAACACAAAGAATTTATAGTGGTTCGAGCTATGCTCTATGCCCACTCTTCAAGCCTCCTCGGTGATGATTTTATTAGGGTGAAGAAATTACAAAGTATGTGACAATTACAATTGGTGGGGAGCAGGGGTATTTATAGGGAGATATTCATAATCACATAAGGAATATAAAACCTAGATATGGTAAGATATATTTAAATCTAAATCTATCTAAAATAGATTTATTCCCATCCAAATCTAATACTGATTAGGATAAATCTTGTCCAACAAGGAAACAAGATATACAAATTATATTTTCCATATCTATCCAACTCAAACTGCACCACGAGTTCCTCGACCTACACGGCTCGACCCACTTTACCGGACTAGTCTCCTCGACCCACTCGAACTACTTCCTCGAGTTATTATTGAGACTACTCCAACATTGTGAACAACCCTCCACTGAGAAGCCTGAAATAGTCGCTATTGTTCGAGGAAAGGAAGTGAGGTTGAATGCTGAAGCAATTCATGAGGTCTTTGGGACTCATGCACCAGACCCAGATGAGTTTATGGAGATATGCTTTGCGCCCACAAAGGAGCAGTTGGATGAAGCCCTGAAGGTGGTGGGACTTCCGGGAGCAAAATGGAATGATGAAGCAAAGGATAACAAATATGTGCTCTCCAAGTTCCTACATTCTGAGGCAAACCTGTGGTTGCAATTTCTAAAGAACAGGATTAGCCCGACCACTCACAACACCAACATTGGTCAGGACCACATCCTCATAATTGTTGTCATCCTGTAGGGCGAGCCAATCAACTATGCACCTTTCCTGGTTGATGTTGTCGGCTACTCTGTCTCAAAGGAACGAGGACCTCTCTTCTGCCTCTCCTTGATATCTGAGCTTTGCAAGAAAGCTGGAGTTCCATTTCACAATGAAGAACCGTGTAAGACCATGAGGACTTATTTCAATGTTGAATATCTGCGCCAGAGGCATGAGAATTCCGAGGAGAAAGAATGAGTGGAACCCTCATCAGCTAACCAGAACTCTGTGCAGGTTTTGCAGGCTGAGCTGCAAGATATCTCCAAACAAAGCACCCAGATTCTGAAGGAATTTGAGGATCTCCACACCATGACGATGGAAATGCAATTTCAAACCGAGGAGTTGGTGAAGGAAGTGAGGCGCAAGAAGGATGAAAAAGGGACGCCTGCAGCTGGGAAGAAGAAGAAGTCCACTTGAGGGTTCTGGTCAATTCTAAACTTTACCTTTTGAACAAAAACTCTATTTGTTTTATTTGTTTCTTGTGTGGATGTTTTGGGTGACTGTGTGAACCCGTAGTCTTAGTTTGTTTGGTTGTGTTTGATGGTTTTTGTTTTTGAATGGATGTTCAGTATGTTTTAGTTGATAGTGCAAGAAAGTTTGTGAAGTATTGACTGTAGGTCTATTATCTTGTCTCGGACTTGATGTGGGTGTGTGAGTACTCATTCTCCCTTGAAATTTCATTAGTGATGAGTGAGTTGATCGAGAGTCAGCCCCCAAGATTTTCAAGTTTAATATTAGGATGATAGGCTAGCTTGAAGAACAAAGTTTGTGGTTATCTTGTTTTTGAAAACCTGATATGCTACATGTTTTAGTTTAAATGGTACTTTAGTTTTGCTTAGAAAAAGATCATGTGAGATGCCATCTACCTGAAAATGCTAGCCATTTTAGACGAAATCTGAATGAGTATTACGTTAGGAAATGATTTAGGTCGTCTGTTCATCTTTGTGCTTGCAGAAATTTCTTTCATCTTACATCATTTACCTTTGCACCTTGATTTGAGCTTTGAGCCATTTTGTTGATTCTGACCATAAAGGATGTGAGCTATTTATCCATACACTCAGCCCTATTTGAGAGGCAGGCTTGCTTAGGTTCTTCCACTTAGAGGTTAGAAAAGTAATAGAAGGATAGAGGTGAAATAGATTAAGTATGTAGAAGCCTGAGAGCTTGCTTGTAAATAGACTATGTTGCAGCCTATAAGTAGCATGTTTATATAAAAAAAAGAAAGAGAAAAGAAGAAAAGTAGAAAAATTAGATGGGACAAATAACCATCTAGAAAAGAATTTATGAGTTCGAAATCATTTGTAGCTCTTCTTATGCAATCTCAAGAATACATTCTAAGTGAAAGACCAATAGCTTACCTCTCAAACTCATTAGTCACTTTGTCCATAATTTTCATACCTTTGCAACAGCTTTACATTAGAAGCTCATAAAGACCTTTTGATCTTAATGTGATACAATTTCTAATAGTGGAGAATGTGCTAAAGTTTTAAGGTAGTCAAAAACAGTGGCACCAATGATCATGAGGGTTGAAATGAAAGTTAAGTTTAAACTTGAAGCAATTGTTAGTTGTCTTGCTGAAATGTTTTGCAACTTTGATTTTCAAGCTAGCTTAGATTACTTCAATTAAACTTATTAAATTGTGGTGGTTGAAGCTTGATCACTTATGAGTTGTGGATGAAATTTTTCTTCTTTATTTCTTTGGTGTGAACTGAAAGCTCCGAGATAAGAGTATGTAAATTAAGTTCTCTTTGTGTTTGTTTGAGTCTTTGTTACTCGGGACAAGCAGCATCTTAAGTTTGGGGGAGTGATAACTCTCTTAACACTACTACAATTATTATCTTTAGTGACACCCTTTTTCTAACAGTATTGAGAAAGTGTTGTGATATTTCATATATTACAACATGTGTGAGGAAAGAGTGATTTTAAATAATTTATAAATTTTATTTTTTAATAAAAAAATTTATAACTTTATTTTCCTAATAGCAAGTTAGGAGTGTCAGCAAAAATATGTATTCATAAATGGAAGAAAATTTTACTTTCCTTCTTAATTTTTACATGACATAATTTATTGTTATAATATTATATTTATTGTGACAAGTGTTAAGAAAGCATTGTATTAACAAATTATTAAGCATTATTTTTAAATTAAAAATTGATATCTAAAATTTTTTATGGTATAAGGAACAATAAGAACTATCTTTCCATAATGCAAATTATTCAAATCTTTAAGTGATACCATATATTGTTAGGAAAAATCTTTAATTATTAATAAATCTTAACACAAAAATAATAAGGATTTACGTGATATTTAATATATATATTTTTACTAAAACTTAAAATCACGAAACCCTTTCTCTCAAAATTACTTCCCGCGTTCCCCAACTCTCGTTCCCACCAATTCTCTTTAGAAGTTATTGTATCTGCAATTCATTCTTGCAATTGACCTTGTAGTTGTGTTTCCGGCAGAGGAGTTTGCACCAATATTCAGGTGATCACAAATTCGCCACAAATTAACTGCGGTGAGATTTCTGAGTTCATATTAATTATTAGTAAATGTAGCGCCGCTTCGTATTCAAATTCATTAATCTCTTGAAAAGAAAAGGCAGATCAACAAAGTAACAAATTAAATTATCATGTATTATTTTGATATATGGTTACTTTAGTTTTGAAGCCTGTGGCCAAATAACTTCATTAATTCGAAAAAGGCGTAAATGGCAAATGGGGGAAATTTAATCCGAAATAATTTTAATGTATATTAATTATTAGATAAAATTTAATAGGGAGGAGTGATGGTGGAGAGTAAAAGTGCAAAACAGAGGTAAAATAAGCTGGCAAAGGGTGAAGGGAATTTAAAGGCGGCGTAGGTGTGAGGTCCCCCCCCCTATATGAAGATCAACTATTTTAGTTTTCTTTGAACTTGTGTCGATTCTTCAACTATTTTAGTTTTCTTTTTTGTGTTGGTTGGATTTGGGTGATTTTGATCACTTTTAATAATCATTCTTAATCTGCACACCATGTATTTGTGTAATTGTTGTTTTTGGCCATTATTCTACACTGATTTTGTGTTCGATTTTTTTCGCTTCAATCTAAAATAGCAGGCCCCCAAATTTCGCACTCTCCCAAATTCTGTGTAGAAATTATTGCATCTACGACTCGTTCTTCCAATTGGAATTGTAGCTGTGTTGTTGGCAGAGGAGGCTGCTTCGATTATCAGGTGACAAATTGTTCTTCGACTATTGTAGTTTTCTTTTTGTGTTGGCTGCTATACTTGTTCGTTTTGGTTGGATATGATGTATTAGTATCTCTTGTGTGGTGTTTGCTGTTGGTTGGATTTGTGTGATAGTGATCACTTTTAAGTTTTAATATTGATTCTTATCTGCACACTATGAATTTGTTTAATTGTTGTTTTGGCCCTTGTTATTCTGTATTGATTTGGTGTTCTAATTTTATTTTATTTTTTGCTTCAATATGAAATAGCACGCCACACTTTCTGATGAGATGGAACAAACAATTTAAATTTTTCTTCTTAAACCACAATTTTTATTTTTCTTTAGATTATATGATTACCAGTGAAAAAATTACACATGTTATTGTAGACTAATGTTCAAAGCTCCTTAGGAAATAAATGATAAATTTTTTTCTATTGTTTTGGTTGGTGTGTCAGTATTGTGTTGTTTAAATATCAAATCAGCAATACCAATTTGCAATCCATGAGTAATGAGTTCATTTTAAAATGTAAATATCTTACCAGAAGTGCATATCCAGCAATTTTTTTAGTTTTGTTTGCTTTCTTAAACAAGCACACCTGTATGGAATTGCAAATATGTCAGCACTGTGCAAAAAACTAGAGGATAATAATCTTCAACAATTACTTACAAGGGAATAGAGCTCGCCCACATTATTCTAGAGGAGAATACCAGTTAAGGCCCATTTATATCTAGATTGAAGAGCAAGACCATCTTTAAATTTGTTGCTACAACTTTGTTTTATGCAATTAGCCTGAGCAGAAAAATAGTCAACCTACAAGGACGTAATTTACTTTGTTACTATAGAGCACAAAGATAATGACAGGCATTGGATGTCCTAATTTGCCATTAAAATCATACAAAATTGAAGAAAATGAATAACAGCGTGGGAATAAGAAATTAAAAAAATTCACTGCTATAAATAAAAAATAAGATTCAAAATATTGAAATTAAAAAATAATTATCAATAATCTTAAATAAAAAATTATTTTTTAAAATTAATAAAAACATAATTTTAGAAATATAAAAAGTTAAAATAAATATAATAAACTTATGATATTTTAATTTTAAAAACAATTTTTGATAATGTTATAATAATATAATTATAATATTTCCGTAACATTATTTCTTATTTAGTGTAATAATAATAAAAATATTATAATAATGTGATATATTTTAATATTATTATTTATACATCAATATAATAGTAATAATATTGTAAATTATTATATTGGGAAACGTTGGGTATTTAATAATAATGATAAAATTTTAAAAAATAAAAAATATGATTTATTTATGGTCATGCTTATTTTATTTCCCACTTTATTAATTTGAATTGACAGTGCAATTAATTAATATTTATCATTTTTATCTAACATATTCATTATCTTTATCTAATCTTATTTTAATATCTTGAACTATGAGTTAATAGTTTAATACATATTGTACAGTTTTGTAATATGGACAAATCATGGATG
Organism: Plectranthus barbatus; assembly: GCA_026898455.1. Classification (NCBI taxonomy): domain Eukaryota; kingdom Viridiplantae; phylum Streptophyta; class Magnoliopsida; order Lamiales; family Lamiaceae; genus Plectranthus; species Plectranthus barbatus. The sequence goes on from JAPKLW010000079.1 coordinate 116,990, forward strand.
AATTTGGCAAGATATACTATCGAGTACCAGACTGGACTTAAGTCTTTTATACAATTTGCATTTTCAAAAGCAAGTCAAAATGAGAAGATTTTATGTCCTTGTAAGAAATGTTGTATGGGTATTTCTGTGGACAAAGAGGAAGTTTATGTTCATCTAACTGTTGATGGATTTATTAAAGGATATACAAATTGGATAGCTCATGGAGAGCTCATGGAAGAAAACACATCAACAGCTCATAGTATAAGTTCTTCGAATAGGGATAACGATGGAATGGAAGACATGTTACATGACTTGTTTCCTCAAGGGTCTAACATAGATGAAACAGCTACGGATGTTCCTATTTTAGAGGCTGCTAACTTCTATAAATTGATAGACGAGTCACAGAAAGAACTTTATAAAGGCTGTAAAAGATTTTCCAAGTTATCCTTTATCGTTCGTCTTCTCCATCTAAAATGTGCTGGTAAACTAACAAATACATTCTTTAATAAGCTTTTGGATTTCTTAAAAGATGCATTTCCTGAAGCAATGGAAGGTTTACCATCTACTTATTATGAGGCTGAAAAGTTGATGAAACAATTAGGTCTTGTGTATGACAAGTATGATGCTTGTCCAAATGATTGTTGCTTATACTGGGGTAGTTTAAAAGATAGAATTTCTTGTGAAACATGCAACGAAAGTAGATGGGAAGTTTCTGAAAATGATCCTACTGGTGAGAAAAGAAAAGTTCCTCGAAAAGTGCTTTGGCATTTTCCTCTTAAATCGAGACTTCAAAGATTGTTTATGTCATCTAAAACTGCATCTCACATGCGGTGGCATAAAGAAGAGCGTCCACAAGATGGTTATATGAGACATCCTACAGATTCTCCAGCTTGGAAAACCTTTGATCATCAACATCCTGAATTTGCTAAAGATTGTCGCAATGTAAGGTTAGGATTAGCCTCTGATGGGTTTACTCCATTTAAAAATATGCATCCTCCTCATAGTACTTGGCCAGTAATCCTTATTCCTTATAATTTACCTCCTTGGATGTGCATGAAACAACCGTACTTCATGATTTCTTTGATAATTCCTGGACCATCTTCTCCGGGAAATAACATTGATGTATTTCTGCAACCATTAATTAAAGAGTTGAATGAGTTGTGGGATGTGGGTGTTCCCACCTACGATGCCTCGAAAAAACAAAATTTTCAGTTGCGAGCTGCATTATTGTGGACAATTAGTTATTTTCCTGGTTATGCGATGCTATCTGGCTGGAGTACTAAAGGTAAATATGTTTGTCCACATTGTCATAAGTTCACCCATTCAATAAGGTTAAACAAATGGAGGAAGACTGTTTATATGGGTCACCGCAGATTCTTAGAACCTAATCATAAGTTTAGGAGAGATAGTAGGTCGTTTGATGGAACTGTTGAACATGGTAGACGACCTCCTTTTTTTACTGGAGAAATGGCATTGGCTGAATTGGGTGATATTCAAATAAAATTTGGTAAAAATGTAAAAGATAATCCAGAGTTACCTCACAATTGGAAGAAAAGAAGCATATTCTTTGACTTACCATATTGGAAATATAATATTATAAGACATAACCTGGATTTCATGCACATTGAGAAAAATGTTACTGAAGCAATTTGGGGAACATTATTGGATATTAAAGAAAAGTCAAAGGACACCTATCAGTCAAGAGAATGTTTGAAAGAATTGGGGATACGGGAAGATCTTTGGGCGATTTCTAGGGGTGGAGGAAAAGCTTACTTACCTCCAGGTCCCTTTACAATGGACAAGAAGGAGAAGAGTATGTTCTGCGAAGTCTTAAAGAATATTAAAGTTCCCGATGGTTATGCAGGAAACATATCTCGTCTTGTTCAGATAAAGCCTCCAAAAATCTCGAACTTGAAGAGTCATGACAATCATATCTTGATGCAACAATTGCTTCCTACAGCAATTAGGAAAACATTGCCAAAGTATGCTCGTCACCCATTGATCAGATTGTCAAGATATTTTAGAAAACTATGTGCTAAAGTGGTGGATCCTAGAGAAATTATGGAGTTGGAAAAACAAATTGCCGTAATACTTTGTCAGTTAGAGAAATATTTGCCTCCTACATTTTTTGATTCGATGGTTCATCTTACCATTCATTTGGCTACTGAAGTTCGTTTGGGTGGTCCAGTTTTCTACCGTTGGATGTATCCGATTGAGAGGTAAAAACTAAAATATTGATACTTATTTAATATGTTTAATATTTGATTGAAAATAATAGTATTAATTATTTTTTAGGTATTTGGGTGAACTTAAATCCTTTGTACGGAATAGGAATAAGCCTGAAGGTTCCATAGCCCAAGGATATGTTGCACAAGAATGTTTAAACTTTTGCAGTCATTATCTAGCTGATTATGTTGAAACAAAGTTCAATCGAACAAGTAGAAATGAAGTTTCTGTACAACCACATATATCACCTTATCTGGATGTTTTCAAGGAAATAGGTTGTGGTCTTGGCAATGGAAAACCAATAGTTTTAGAGCAACAAACATTGCAAAAGGCTCATCAATATGTGTTGTTCAATTGTGATCAAGTAGCACCCTATAGAGAGTAAGATTTTATTTTAACTATCTTTTAATTAATTTCTAAATTTCTTTGACTTTGTTTATGTATAGAATAATAAAATTCTATGTCTTAATAGGAAACACCTTGAATTAGTTCAATATAGCCACCCTCGGGACTCCCAACATTTCATTGAGCGCCAACATAGTAATCAATTTTCCTCTTGGTTTGCAAAATATGTAAGTATAAAGTTTAATATGGTTGAAGTATATATATTTATTAGAGTAATGAACGTGAAAGTGGTTGTCTTGTAGGTACAAAGTTCACAGTCAAGCCATAACGATCCCACTATTGAGGAGTTAAAATGGCTTTCTAAGGGTCCTGATGTCATTGGTGTAAAATTTGATAAGTACATTGTTAATGGTTTTAGATTTCACACCAAAGATGTTGAGCTTACTAGAAAAACTCAAAATAGTGGAGTGGTAGTAAATGCAACAACTTCTAGTTTTTTTAGTATAATGGATCAAAATCCTATCACTAAAGATCTAGTGTACTATGGTGTGTTAAAGAATATTATACAGTTAGCTTATGGGAGCTTTAAGGTGGTGTTATTTGAGTGTGATTGGGTATCTAATGGAAGAAGGTTGAAAGAAGATGTTGATGGATTTACGATGGTTAATTTTTCAAATGTACAACCTCACTTTGAACCATTTATTCTTGCATCCCAAGCAGTACAAGTGTTTTATGTCGATGATCCGAGTGAAAGTGGGTGGAAAGTGGTTGTTCATACAAGTGCGAGAGCTGGTTATAACATGGAATTACTTCCTGAGGTTGAGATGTATCTACAAAGTGATCTTGCTAATCCAGAAATTGACATTGAAACGGAAACTATAGGATGGGTTCGCAATGATGCAGATGGAATAGAAGTTGATGTGCCATAATCCATTTGGCTACTTATTTTGTATTTATTTATTTTTATTTTGATGCATATGTCTTTTTTAGCAGAATTAATTTGTATTCAATTAATTCGTCTTAGTTACTGAATGTTTTTTTTTTAACTCTGGTTAAATTCAAGATTTTTTTTAATCTTTTATAATACTCCCTCCGTCCCATAACATTAGTCATGTTTTCCTTTTTCGTCTGTCCCAAACATTAGTCTTGCTTTCCTAAAATGGAAAATTAATACACACTCATTAATAAAATACTAATTTCCTCTATCTCACTCGCATTGGTATCTGTGCCGGAATGAAACAAGACTAATGATCCGGGACGGAGGTAGTATCTTAGAATCAAGTTGTTTTGACAAAGTTTATTATTATTTATTATTTGCTGATGTATTTGTTATCTTATAAACATTACTTATACAGAGATGCCCCGTAAGAAAATGAAACGTAATCATGATGTGGAAAAAGATTCTATTCGTCATACTTCTACTCTTGAAAGGGAATTGCATAGACATACTTTACTCGGGCCTCAGACTACCAGCAATAATTCAGGTTTGTATTTAAATATGCATTCATTTTCTAGTGAATGTCTAAAGTCTTTAGAATACACATTCATCTTCTAGCTCATTATTAATTGTCATAATTTGAAATATTTGTTTTTTTGCAAATTACTTATTGTAATCAGGATCTCAGTTACCTAATGAACGTGGATTTCAACTAACGGGTGATCAGATTAGTGAGCTCATTGGTGGTACCGTGTCAACAAGGACTCATAGAATTTCTAACAAAAGTCCCTCAAATTCTCTTGATCGGTTATCTGCAATGGAGCGCCAAGCAACTGAGCTTAATGTATCTCAAATTAGAAGCAAGGAGCCTATAGTTGTGCAATGTACGAGGCAAGAATCAATTCACCAGACACCAGTTCTACAGTCAACAGATCTCAGTGCAGGTAAACCATTTCTTGTTACAAGTTATTAATATTTGATTTTTATCTTTCTTACATAGAATGATAATAATGAATAACTATAAAATTATGTATTCTTACTATATGAATAGGTTCAAGTGGAGAGGCAGGACATTCAAAAAAAAAAAAGGTCGTGGCCCTACATATATGTCCAAAATTTGGGGTAGACCTAACTGTCTTCCAAAAATCCAATTGACAATAGATAATGATGGTAATATTATAAGTGGAAAAAGCCAATTTACTGAGTTCTTAGGGAGTTTGGCAAGAAATGGGACGTATTGTCCTCTTGTGAAAGAAGCATGGAATAAAGTTGAAAGCCAGTATGAGGAGGGTATATTGAAAGTCATTAATGTAAGTTTTATATATTTACTTTATAATATTCAATATCAGTCATATTATATTGCTTGTGTAATTTTTAAGTATACATTGAATTGATTGTAGGAAAGATTTGACTTGCCTGCTGAACTAGTAAGATGGACCTTGCAATCTATTGGGAAAAAATGGAGGACTTGGAAGGCAGAATTGAAAGCAACATATTACAATATGTCTTTACCAATAAGTGAAGCAAAAAACAACAAGGACGAAAGAGTTAAAGAAGATCAATGGAATGCCCTTTGGACTTATTGGGGAAGTGATGAAGCAAAGGTAATATTAAATTATAGATTTATTTCTGTAAAATTATTGTTAAGTTATTTATCAAATATATTTTGTGTCAGGAAATAAGCATACGTTGTCAAACGGCTAGAAAAAGCAAAAAGATGAATCACACTACTGGAAAGACACCATTTGCCGCTGTTCGACATAAATTGGTGAGGCGTTTTTGTCTATATAAGTTGTTATAATTAAAGTTATTCAAGTTATACGTTTCACTAATATTACAATCCTAATTTTCTTTAGTTGAAAGATAATGGACGTGCTCCAACTAGAGTAGAAATATTTGGCCAAGTCTATAGTCATTCTGATGGAAGACCATCTAATAGTGTTGTGGCACAAAAATTGGTTAGTTCATCAAATTTTTATGTTCTGAACATTTTTGGATTAAATGAAAATTTATTTTTTGTTAGTATAATTTTTAATATGGTTGTTTTATAGGGTGAGATGAAAGAGATATTGAATGAATTTCCATCTGACTATGAAGATGTTGTTAGCCAAGATGATGTTTTTTCTCAAGTTATGGGCAAAGACACATCTGGATATGTGAGATTATATGGCGATGGTGTGCATCCAAATGATACATGGTCAAAGAACATTAGTCGCAACAAGCTTATTCGTGATAATATCCGTCAGAAGGGAAAACTTGATGAGCAAGCTGCCACTATTGCTCTACTACAAGCTCAAATGAGAGAACGTAGTGATGACATTCCACCGGTAGAAAGTCCAAGAAATATCATAGAAAGCCACAACAATATTGTTTCAACCAGCAAAGCTAAAAGCGCAAATGAATTTTGGGTAATTTTTCTTTATATATATATTGCTAACTTACGTGCAATTTAATTTTTTTATTTTTTGTTCATTTTTTATTTTGTTATTTTTATTAGAATTTATATGGATCTAGAATTACTACTTTATCCATCCCTAAAAAATGCATAATAAATTGAAGTAGAAAGTGAGAAAAGCAAATCCAACGGTAGCACTATATAAAATCTTGCTGGATTGCACCTTCAATATTATTTCATAATAATGAACTCTTTCCATAGTTCAGACATTAGCCATCGAACTTGACTTGCTGTTTTCAGACACTCTCCACCTCCTAAAATTAGTTAATACACCCATATATTCTTATCAAGAAGCCATCTTTGACAGTGTGTTGTAGAATGTTCAATATTGCCTGACCATACGATTCCACTGCTGATGGTTTCAATACTTACCATCATTAAAAATCTTGAAGTTTCAATCATATATGATCAAACTATTGGATGTTGATTAATTTATGACCCTCAATTCATTGTGATTATATAACATCTATTGATGCACTGAATATTTTTACATTAACACAACAGCTCCATATAATTTGTAGTCATATTGTGAGTTTACTGAATATTTTACATTAACACAGCTGCTCCATATAATTTGTAGTCATATTGTGAGTTAAACATGTATGTTTAGTTTCTTTATCTTAGATTTTGGAACTTTGACTTATATATTAGTTGTATATATAGTTTTTTCAGTACGAAGTTTAATTGTGGTGTTGAATGTGATTAACTATGTATTACAATTAGTTGATCGGCTCCTGGTTTTTATTATGTTAATTGTGGTGTTGAATGTGATTATGTTAATTGTGGTGTTGAATGTGATTAACTAGGTATTACAAGTAGTGCAACTCTTTTCCATGGACCCATCTGTCTATAGTGAATGGATCAAATAGATGATTTATTGGATGATTTTGTTGGCCAATGCTAACTCTGACTTGTCCTTTTGCTAATGTTTATTTGCTTGTTGATGTGTTTAGCCTTTGACTTGTCTTTGTGGACTCATTTTTTTTGGTTTCGTAGCTTTGGTCCTTTCTTTTGTCTTAGTTTCTCTTTCAAATATAGTTAATATTTTTTTTTGATTCTAAATGATTTATATAAACTAAATAAATGTTTATTAGGTGGGGCGTGAAGTTCTCTTGAAGAGTTTTCTTGATGCAAATAAGAATGTGGCAAGAGGATATATTCGGAGTATGGATCCATTAGATGTTGTTCATGGGTGTCCATTGGGACAAAATTGGTTTGACGTGGAAGTGAAAGCAGCAATTGATGGCAATGAGGATTTGATTCGACCATACTACCCGTTAGAAACAATTCAAAGTGCACTTGGTGCAAATATTGCTTGGCCTAAACATTTGGTATGAAACTCTCTTTATAGTTTTATTTTCTTTAGAACAAGCTATTGTTGAAATCATTTCATTTATTAATTACTGATATATTTTATTTTATTTTTTTAACAGATTTCAATCTACATTGAGGATTGATGGATGCAATTTACATTCAAGCAGCTTCAAATGCAGTTTAATTAGTTTGTTCAGTAGTAATTTTGGTAGTATCCATTTGAAATGTTGAGTGACAATTTTTTTCTTAGTATTAGATATTAATTAGTCATGATGGTGGCTACTCTTTGAACAATTCATTTGAATCTTAAAGTTATTTGAATATTTTATTAGAAGTATTTGCATTCATTTTATTTTTGTATATTATTTGATATTCATTCGGAAAATTATTGTTTTTTATTTTGTTGGAATTCAATTTAACTATAATAAGAATATGAAAACTATTTTTAATGAGCAAGATATTTATGTGATAGAATATGGTGTGAGCAAAAGTTATTTATCGTGACATGGAAATAAACATGCTTAACACATCATTTGGTGTTAGCTCAAATAATTGTACTCACAATTTATTCTGTCACCAAAATATTTTTAAGCACACTAAATATTGTTATGTTAGATACATTTCTTGACACCTGAATATGTGATGTAAATATTATTTACCCACAATATAGATTATTGTTTGATACATCTTTCACTATTATAAATAGCCATGTATAAATTCGTTTTTGTGGGAGGAAATCATTAGAGCAATTAAGAGATTTTAGCATTGAAGATTTTTTAGAGATTTCCAAGGTGTTTTAGAGTTTATGTTTGAAGACAAATTTTTGTGGGAAGATATTCAGACCCAAGTTTTTATGCAATTCAGGTTTTATTTTTCTATGATGAATATTACTCTGAATATGTGTAACTAATCTCTTCCTCAGATTCTAGGGTTTCGAACTATCAATGTATGCATGTTTTGATTAATTGAATTATTTTCCCTTTCCCTTCGTAGTTTGTGAAATCTGAGTTTATTCATAATCTTGAGTTTGTTGGCCACATCTTAGGATTAACTAGTTGATTACTTGAGACGTAACTGTAATAGTTTTCAATGGAAAGAGATTTTCACAATATAATCTGATTTCTTGTCGTAACTGAAAGAGATTGATTGTAGGGATAAATCTGTAGATCTTTGGAGTTAGTTAAATTATCTTGAGACCGAGCGGAGATAGGTAATTAATTAATCTACTTTATGAATTGTCCAACAAAGAAGTTCATAATACCTTTCTGATGTTTCACTACAAAGAGGAATTAAATTGGGAAATGATCAATTCATTCATCTATGTCATACTTGATTGGTAGATGTCCCTGGAATCTGTACTTCTCATAATCGTTTTCATCAAAAGTAATTTAGTTTTCTGTCTGAATTTTAATTAGCAAGTATTGAGATTTTCAAAATAACCAAAATCCAAAATTTGATTTTCCGTAACCAGAGTTTTGAGAACTAATGTTTTAGTACTTAGGATTTTTCGTTATTTCTTTTCCCTGGGATTCGATAATTTTATTTGCCGCTATATTATTAGCTTTGCTAAGTCGCTTGTTAAATAATTTAGCAATCAAATTTTGGCGTCGTTGCCAGGGACAGAATAGAACTAATCTTACTATTAAAACTGTGATCAAAATACTGATTTAGGTTGTAATTTTCGTATTTTTCCTTTAATTCTCGTATTTTCGTAATTCACGCCGATCGACGTAGCTACGTCTTCCATGTTGATCGACTCTGATCCTCGTCGATCGACGTCGTAGTCCTTTTTTAGAATTTTAGTTGTTAATTTCAGTGTGTTTTCGTTTTATTTGCAGTCTTACCTCACTGTCTCTTTTTGTTGCACAGGTAGTGCATGAGTACAAGAGTTAGAGGAAAGGGCCCGCTTTATTACTACCCGGACATGGAAGCCACTTGCAGAAAGATCCGAAGGAATAAGCATGCTCAGGAGAGCTCGAGTAATCAAGCAATGGAAGATAACATACCACAGCCGATTGTTCAACTACCTCCGCCAATGCTAACTGCAGAGGAGCAAGCTGTGCTTCTCCAAGAAGTTCAAGCTATGAGGGCACATATCCAACAGTTCAACCTGGAGAGAGACCTCGAGAGGAACAATCCGAATGGAAGGGATGTTCGCCATAACCCACTGTTTGATGACAATCCCGATAATGGAGAGGATGATGACCCAAATCCGCCAGAGGAATCTGACGATGAGGAAGAAGAGGAGGCCATGCAGAACCGATATAAACCTCGATTCAAGGAGACATACTTCAGGATTGGCATCAATGCCAACAATTTTGAGCTGAAGACCGGATTGGTGCAGATGGTGCAACAAAATCAATTCGGAGGAAGAGCCACTGAGGATCCTTACGCACATCTGGATAAGTTCCTTATGCTCTACAATACTGTCAAGATCGGAGGGGTCAGCAAGAGTGCCATCCGAATGCGTCTGTTCGCATTTTCTCTGAGGGATAAGGTACAATCTTGGTTCACTGCACTGGACAAGGTAAGTATCAGCACACGGACTGAATTGAGGAATGAGTTTCTGGAAAACTTCTTCCCACCAAATGTCATCAGGCAGAGAAGGAAAGAAATCATCAGGTTCACTCAAAGACCCGATGAGAGCTTCAGTGAAACGTGGGAGCGATTCAAAGAGCTACTGAGGTCTTGCCCCGAACATGGTTTTCCGCCAGGAGAACAAGCAGAAGCATTCTATGAGGGACTCAATGAGAAGCCGTCAAGTTGGTGGACACCACATTAGGAGACACCATCATGACGAAAAGCGGAAAGAAGGCCATGGAATTCTTCCAAAAGATGGATAACAACACTCAACGGTGGTCCTCAAGTCGAACTCGACCTGTGAAAGCAATCAAAAAAGTGGTGGAGAAAGTTGCCGAATAACCTGATTTGGCAACCGAGCTGAAAAAACTAAAGGAAGAGTTCGCTACACTGAAGCAAGAGAAAACAGTTGCTGCAGTTGAGACTGTGCAAGCTCCACCTAAGGGGGATGGTGCCGAGGTAAACTTCATCCAGAGGGGCGGTTATCAAAACAACTATCGAGGAGGATATCAGCAACACAACCAGCACCATAACCAGCCCTATAATTATAATCATGCGAGGAATCACCCAGGATTTTCCTAGGCAAACCCTCAAGCCGCGGAGCAGCCACCACCGGGATTTGCCATACAAGATGGGGCAGTTGTGGAGAAGAAGAATTCAAATCTCGAGGAGATTTTGGCTAAATTCATGGAAGGCTCCAATGATACGGTAGCCAAGCTAAAACAAGAAATCTCGGGCGTGAACACTAAGGTTGATCAGATGCAGAAGCATGTGCAGATCATTGAGAACCAAGTCAGCCAGATTGCCAATGTCCTTGGAACTAAATGTAGGGTTTTTCCGTGAACCGAATCACCAAAACCAATTTGAACCGGATCGATTTATGGTTATTGCACATGATTAAAATTCACAAAACCCTAGCATGCTCCTATGAATTTAATACAAAGATTTGTGGATTTAGGGTTTACCGTAACTCCGTCGAGTCTGAACCGATCTTTCGCATTTGAATTCCAAAACTAAATTCAACCACGCGATTCAAATTTATCTGCGGAAGTAGGAATTAGAACTCTAATTTCCAAGAATAAATTCGAAATCAAATAAAAGAAGAAGAAAGAAATCTGTTCTCCAGATCAGATCTTCAGGGCTGTGTCCCAATGCTGTTCAGATCTACTACTGGTGAGGACTCCGTAGATTTGTATTCTGAGCAGGACCAGAATCGGAATTCTACTCTCTCTTCTCCAAAATCGGCACCTCCTCTCTCTCACTGGGGTTTAGTGTGTTTCAACTGTGTTACAACTTATGAGAGAGAGCTGTCTATTTATAGACCTAGGGTTGTAAACCCTAATGGGCCTTTTTGGGCTCAATTCAGCATATTTAATTGGGCCAGACCTGGGACCTAATGCAAATAATAAAGTGGACCTATAAATTAATTAATTCCCATGTCCACAACCCAGGACACAATTAATTAATTAATATTAATTCTTTTTCACCACAGAATTAATACTGACCTACCCCTTTATTACCACGTTATGAGAACGGGCTGCATTAATTGAGAATCCCCATATTTAAGGTTACCGGACATCCATTAATTAATTGGAGCCTCTGACAAGATCTAACTACAAATAATTAATATCTTATTATTCCTGAGTAGTACCACTCAAACCTTATCACTCGTGCCTGAACTTAATCAGCCTGCAGGACTTTGGCACGATGAATGTTATTGAGCTCCTCAGGGAATGTCCCCATCCTATTACTCGGATATGGTTACCTAAACCCAGTCTCAGGCGGTACTACACGAACTGCTGTTACCCAAGATGCGGATATACGAGCACGTTACTTAGGCTCTCCACCATGGCAAGTCAAAGCAACAGTCAACCCGTGCAAACCCATGAACCTTCGTTAGGGTTTGGACTCAATCAATATAACGAGATCTTGTATTCGCTGATGTCAGACAGACAAATACATCTCACTGCGGTCCATCAATACGCCACCTCTACGTACCAGCATGTCAAGTAACCAACACTGACTACTTATTCCGACAATGCCGCAGCCATCCGGACAGACGTATCCTCATACGTTGTCTCGGCTGTGATTAGGTTTATGTCTCACTAGGTCAAGTGATCATACTGTCTTCTGTGATCTACAACACGCCGTATGATCGTCCCTATCGGTGAGACAAGAGGATACCATTGTTCATACATGTACGATTGCTAACAGATAGGAGAAATAAACCGTTTGTATACTCATTATAATAAATGCTTTCAGTATACAAAACCCATCAATCTCCCACTTATACTCAAAGCATAACTAAGCTATTACAGAGTATACAATCCGTCTATCTAGTCTGCTGTCACTTTAACCACTCTCAGTGGTCGGCATCCACCTCAGACCCAGATCTCGAGGTCCATATGCGCAGCTATGGAAAGGAGTATCCGGATGGATTTGAGCATGGCTACGGGTGAAAAGGTTTCGTCATAGTCAATGCCCTGTTTCTGACTATAACCCTTTGCCACCAGCCTGGCTTTAAAAGTCGTGATCTTTCCATCCGCCCCTTTCTTTCTCTTGAATACCCATTTGCACCCTATGGCCCTAAAGCCATCCGGGTAATCAGTTTTCTGGTATACATCCATAGCAGTTATGGATTCAATTTCAGAATCCATGGCGACACGCCATTTGGCAACATCCTTGTCCTGCACTGCCTCTTCTTAAGTCAGTGGGTCAGAGTCCTCATGTCCGTCTTCCGAGCTCAAGTCCGAAGACTCACCCACGAACATATATCTTTCCGGTTGGAAAATAACTCTCCCACTACGACGAGGCATCGGTGCCGTGTCAGTAGTAGGTGCAGTCACTTGTGGTCCTGCACCTTGCACTGAAGAACGTGTCTGTGGTGCTGTACCTTTCACAGGTGCACCCACATCTACACATTCCCCTTCCCTTGGAATTGCATTCTCGTTCTCAATTTCTTGAAGAACGATATCACTCCTTGACCTGTGATTACTCACATACTCGTCCTCCAAGAATCTAGCGTTGGTGCTAACAACGACTCTTTGACTCTCAGGACAGTAAAAGTAACCACCTTTCGTTTGCCTGGGATACCCTATGAACAACATTACTTTTGACCTGCTTTCTAACTTATCAGGTTCCTTCGACAGTACGTGTGCCGAACCCCATACTCTAAACTTGCACAAACTAGGTTTGCGACCAAGGAAGAGCTCAGAAGGTGTCTTAGGAACTGATTTAGAAGGCACCACATTAAGCATGTAAGCTGCTGTTTCCAATGCGTAGCCCCAAAACGAAATTGGTAAGTTTGCATAACTCATCATTGATCTTACCATCTCTAGAAGAGTCCTATTTCTTCTTTCATCTACACCGTTTTGTTGGGGAGTACCCGATGCAGTCCACTGGGATGTAATCCCATTTTCTGATAAATACTGCAGGAACTCGTTACCAAGGTATTCGCCACTGCGGTCAGATCGCAGTGACTTGATAGTTTTCCCGACATTCCTTTCTACTTCAGCCTTAAACTCTTTGAATTTCTCAAAGCATTTAGACTTGTAGCGAAGCAGGTAAACGTATCCGTACCTTGAGTAATCGTCAATGAAAGTGACGAAATACTCGTACCCTCCACGAGCCTGTGTGGACATTCGTCCACATAAGTCAGAATGGATCAATTCCAACACTTCCTCTGCTCGAAACTGACTAGCCTTGAAAGGCCTAGTTGACATCTTGCCCTCGATGCAGGATTCGCAGACTTGATATGGTACAGCCCGGACTAAGTCCAATGTACCGTCATCTGCAAGTCTTTGAATCCACTTCAAGCTGATGTGACTCAGTCTCAAGTGCCAGAGATATGTAAGATCCTCATTCAAAGAAGTAAGTTTTCTCTTTCTAGGATTATAAATTACGGATGAATTACATGCAATACTTAAGGACATATTTGATCAAAGCAACATAGAGATTGTAAATCAACATACCATAATGGATAACATTGTTATTTCCAATAATAAATTATAAATAACAAATATCCATAAAAGTTGATGAAATTTGTCCTGCCGATAAACCACGGCCCACAAATAAATCAGAAAACTGGCTCTGATACCAATTGTAGGGTTTTTCCGTGAACCGAATCACCAAAACCAATTTGAACCGGATCGATTTATGGTTATTGCACATAATTAAAATTCACAAAACCCTAGCATGCTGTTATGAATTTAATACAAAGATTTGTGGATTTAGGGTTTACCGTAACTCCGTCGAGTTTGAACCGATCTTTCGCGTTTGAATTCCAAAACTCAATTCAACCACGCGATTCGAATTTATCTGCGGAAGTAGGAATTAGAACTCTAATTTCCAAGAATAAATTCGAAATCAAATAAAAGAAGAAGAACGAAATCTGTTCTGCAGATCAGATCTTCAGGGCTGTGTCCCAATGCTGTTCAGATCTACTACTGGTGAGGACTCCGTAGATCTGTATTCTGAGCAGGACCAGAATTGGAATTCTCCTCCCTCTTCTCCAAAATCGGCGCCTCTTCTCTCTCACTGGGGTTTAGTGTGTTTCAACTGTGTTACAACTTATGAGAGAGTTGTCTATTTATAGACCTAGGGTTGTAAACCCTAATGGGCATTTTTGGGCTCAATTCAGCATATTTAATTGGGCCAGACCTGGGATCTAATGCAAATAATAAAGTGGGCCTATAAATTAATTAATTCCCATGTCCACAACCCAGGACACAATTAATTAATTAATATTAATTCTTTTTCACCACAGATTTAATACTGACTTACCCCTTTATTACCACGTTATGAGAACGGGCTGCATTAATTGAGAATCCCCATATTTAAGGTTACCGGACATCCATTAATTAATCGGAGCCTCTGACAAGATCTAACTACAATTAATTAATATCTTATTATTCCTGAGTAGTACCACTCAAACCTTATGACTCATGCCTGAACTTAATCAGCCTGCAGGACTTTGGCACGATGAATGTTATGGAGCTCCTCAGGGAATGTCCCCATCCTATTACTCGGATATGGTTACCTAAACCCAGTCTCATGCGGTACTACACAAACTTCTGTTACCCGAGATGCGGATATACGAGCACGTTACTTAGGCTCTCCACCATGGCAAGTCAAAGCAACAGTCAACCCGTGCAAACCCCTGAACCTTCGTTAGGGTTTGGACTCAATCAATATAACGAAATCTTGTATTCCCTTATGTCAGACAGACGAATACATCTCACTGCGGTCCATCAATACGCCACCTCTGTGTACCAGCATGTCAAGTAACCAAGACAGACTACTTATTCCGACAATGCCGCAGCCATCCGGACAGACGTATCCTCATACGCTGTCTCGGCTGTGATCAGGTTTATGTCTCACTAGGTCAAGTGATCATACTGTCTTCTGCGATCTACAACACGCCGTATGATCGTCCCTATCGGTGAGACAAGAGGATACCATTGTTCATACATGTACGATTGTTAACAGATAGGAGAAATAAACCGTTTGTATACTCATTATAATAAATGCTTTCAGTATAAAAAACCCATCACTAAACACAAGCCGGGACAACTTCCGAGCAACACTCAGGCCAATCCCATGAACCAGAATCAGAGGAACCAAGTGAATGCCATAACTCTGAGAGGGGGCAAATCATATGAAGGGCCAAAGCAGGCTGGGAAAGATACCCGGGAGGAAGGAGAAGCTGAGCAGGACGAAGGAGCCATCACAGATGAGATCCCATCGATCGACGCAGCTCCTGAGGCCACATCGATCGACGCTGATCCTCGTCGATCGACGTCAGCCTCCATTCCACCTCTAAAGAAACCGCCTTTGCCATATCTACAGCGGTTTGCCAAGACGAAGATGAACGAGAGGTATGCATGATTCCTGGAAACAATGAAGAAGGTGCATATCAACATTCCACTGGTCGAAGCCCTGCAAGAGATGCCCGGATACATCAAGTTTCTGAAAGACATGGTCTCTCAGAAAAGACCCTTCTTGGAGTATGAGACGGTCAACCTGTTCGAAGAATGCAACGCCATTATTCAAAAGAAGATGACAATCAAAAGGGAGGACCCGGGCTCTTTCACAATCTCTTGCGTGATCGGAGGAGAGACCTTTGGGAAAGTCCTCTGCGATTCCGGATCATCAATCAATCTGATGCCACTGTTAATCTTCAAGCGGTTAAAGATCGGAAACATCAAGCCCACGACAATCTCACTTCAGATGGCCAATCGATCAGTTTCCTACCCGAAAGGCATCGTGGAAGATGTGCTGGTAAAGGTAAAAGATTTCAACATTCCAGCCGATTTCGTGGTGCTAGACATGGAAGAAGATCGGAACATTCCTCTGATCCTTGGAAGGCCATTCCTGAAAACTGGAGGGGCATTTATCGACATTCGAGACGGGAAGCTGATATTCCGGGTGAACAATGAGTCAGTCACGTTCTCGATCTACAAGGCAATGCAGAAGCACAATGAAGGAAGCTATCAAGAAGAATGCCACATGATCAATTGCTTCAGCACGGTAATGTCTTCTCCCTTCGCCTCTCTCAAAAGTGAACCGGACTTTCTGGAAAACTGCCTGCAACACTCACTATTCTCGTCAACAAATCTGGATGGGGCAGGCGATGAGATTTTGGATTTGGTTGTGGAGCTGGATGTGTTCGAGGAGATAACTCGAGAAAACAAAACCAAGAGAGAACCACTGCCTAACCACTACAGCCAGAAAGAGATGAGGGAAGGAACACGTTGATCGACGCCACTGTCTCGTTGATCGACGCCTCTTCGAAGACCACGTTGATCGACGGAACATCTTCGTCGATCGACGCTGATCTGGAAAAGCCAATTTCCAGCTTTGATCCAGCACTTCTGGAACTCAAGACACTTCCGGCACATCTCAGGTACGCATTTCTGGGCTCTAATGACACTTACCCTGTTATTGTTTCTGCCTATCTTACACAGGGGGAGTTGGACAAACTGCTGCGAGTTCTACGGAAATACAAGTCTGCCATCGGATGGACTTTGGGGGGTATCAAGGGGATCATCCCTTCGCTGTGCATGCACAAAATCATCCTTGAAGAGGAAGCCAAACCAAAGAGACAAGCACAGCGACGACTGAATCCCATCATGCAAGAAGCCGTAAAGAAGGAGGTTCTCAAACTCCTTGACCATGGCATGATTTACCCAATTTCCGACAGCAAGTGGGTGAGCCCTACACAAGTAGTAGCCAAGAAAGGGGGGATGCAGATAGTGAAGAATGATGATGGAGAGGAAGTTGCGACAAGACCGATCACGGGATGGTGATTTTGCATTGACTATCGAGCTTTGAACACCGCCACGTGCAAGAATCACATTCCTCTTCCCTTCATTGATCAAATGCTTGATAGATTATCCAGTTACCCTTTTTATTGTTTTCTTGATGGTTACTCAGGGTACAACCAGATAGTTGTGGCACTGATCGACTGTAAAAATACAACAGCAAATAAATTTATAATAACCCGAAGGCTAGTCGAACCCACAGGGATAGTGCGACGAAGTCATCTCATGTACTGGACTAATTTATCTATTCTTTGTTTGAGAAATCCAAAGTTTGAATAGGGTTTTTGTTTTCAAAACAGAAAGTAACTTGAGAATAAAATTCAATAATAAAAATCATAGATTCTAGGGAAATCAACCAATCCAATTCAACATGCATAAACAATCAATCCAAACCCAAAATAATTATTAAGGTGGGAAATCTGATAAATTGGAATTAATTCCTTTGTTGGGCAATTAAAACCTAGATTACTAGAAAGTGAATTTTACCTCTCGGTCTCAAGAACACAAACTAGTCAATCTCAATAAAGATACAGATTTGAAAACCCTACAACTAATTCTTCTTTTTGAGACAGAAAACAGTTGTATCAAAATTCTATTTTCCTATTATTAATTATCTCCTCTCGGTCTCAAATTAATAACTATAAACCTAATCCAATTTTCATATCTCGATCCTTCAATTGAAAATAGATTTTAAAATCAAAACCATAGAATTTGAACCAATTAATTAGGGTTTAGATTTAATTGAATTAACACATGCTAAAGAGGATGGAGAAACCTAGAACCTGTTAAGGGCTCTAGCCTAACATAATTGAAATAAACATTGCAATAAATATAAATAAGCTTACTTGAATCATTAAAGAAATAGGAACATTGAATGTCTTGAAAAACTCCAATGAATTCAGTAAAACAGAGAAAAAAAGATTAAGAGATCTAATTTCGTGCCTAAGAGTTTATATTTATAGAGGGGGAAAAAGACCTAATTTGAGTATTGGGAAAATATAGCAAAAACTGCCAAAACAGGCCAAAAATAGCCTTATCGGACATCTGTGTCGATCGACAGGCAGACTGTCGATCGACACAACCTTCAAGATCGAAATCCGGGCTGAATTTGTGTCGATTCTGCAACTTTGACCTCTGTTTCGATCGACAGAAATAATTTCGATCGACAGGAATGTTTTGACCTCTGTTTCGGTCGACACGAATCCTGTCTCTCGACACAGAAACATCTGTCTGCGCAGTCTCACGGTTTTGGCCATAACTTCCTCTCCCAAACTCTGATTGACCCGATTCCAGTTGCGTTCAAAAGCTAACTCGAAGATCTTTCTATACATGTGCTCCATTAGCTCAGATTTCATCTGTGGAAGAAGTCGTGACTGTTCCTTTGAACATTATCTGCTTTCGGTACGGATTTCCAATGAATTTGGCATAAAACCTACAAAAATCACCCATCAAAGGCATAACACCCTCTAAAGTAGACTCATGCACAAAAATAAGTAAAAACATAATATAAAGCACTTGAAACAATGGAAAAAAATATAGATAAGTGAGTATAAATATGAGCTTATCAAACCCCCCAAACTTGATTATAGATTGTCCTCAATCGAAGAAAAGAAGAAAGAAATCTCAAGCAGTTGAAAGTGCAATGCCTCACAAGATTTATCACAATCAAGGTTCATCAATCCACATCACACAAGCAATTGAAAGAGATAAGATATTCATCAACTTTGGAAGACTCACGGGAAAGTGTATCGCTCATCACACAAGTGTTTGGATTTCAAATGAAAGCACTCACAACATGTATGAAGAAATTTCTACCATAGGCTTGCAAGAGTTCTAAAATCTCCACTGCTTATTTGCGCGCACAATTCAAGAATCAAAAAGGACTTTGATAGGGTTGTAATGAAGGCATTTTGTGAAGGGTAGGAAAGTATGGCCAAGTGACTAAAAAGAAGATATTGAGTTCATGACTCTCAACAAATTCGAAATCACCGTCTAATCATCATCTATCCTTCTCCTCAAATATTACAATTTCAATCACAACACAACCTTTCTTTCTCTCTTTTTTTCTTTCATTTTTTTTCATTTTTTTTTCTAGCCCTCTTTTGAATCTCTTATGCTCTTATGAACATTTTGTATAGGGAGATTTTGAGAATTCTAATGTCTTTTGAGCTAATTATTCACACATCTTGCATACCACTATTTACAAATTTCTTTTCCAAATCACATATCTTACCACCCTTATCCTCCTTAAATCTCATAGACTAGACAAAAAACCATTATAACTCCATGAAAATCTCATAGACAAGACAAAAAAATGGAGTTAGGCACAATGGGGCTGACTAGGGATAATTTGATATGTAAAAGGACAGTGTTTAGGATTGGGCTAACAAAGATGGCCTAAGATCATTTTCTATCCTTGTGCACACTATGCAGTCTCAAAACAGAACAAAAGCAAGTTCTAGAGAAACGAAAACATACATGCGAATCTCTCATGAACAAATAAAGGCTCAAAAACTCAATTGGGTTCAAAAAATTCTTCCTTAGTCAATTTCAATCCACTCAAACATCATGCAAGTGTAAGTTTCAATTAGGCCCTATCATGCGGTATTCTACATTCATAGGCAAATCAACCACAATCAAAATCAACTCAACTAATCAAAGATCGATTCCAAACATTGCATATAATGCTAGAGGGTTCAATTACTTAAAGATTTTCCTCACATACTATCTATATTTTTTTTTATTAGCAAAAATTAAACACACCAAATCAAATAAAGCAAGTAAAAGTAAATAAAACTGGAAAGCGAATAAAGATAAGGGATAAAAGTTCAACTTCATGTCCACATCCCCCCAAACTTATTTCGAACTCGGAGAGTAAGAAAAAGTTTAAAAATCAGACAAGAAGAACGGTACCTGACTGTCGATCTCAGACATCGACTTTTTATCCACCGGAGGCTGCAGAACGCGAAAGACAGAATTTGGTGGCTGCTGGCACTTTGTGTCGATTGACAGGGGCCCTGTCGATCGACACAGAGCCTTCTTGTCGACCCAAGGGCTGGCTCGAAGTGCTCTGTCGATCCGCCTCTGTGTCGATTGACTCCCTGTGTGTCGATCGAAACAGAGCTCCGAATTTTTTTATTATTATTATTTTTTTAATAACAAAAACAGCACACAAAAATTAGAGAAAATTTGAAATAAAGCAAGTAAAGCAATGGGTTACCTCCCATTCAGTGCTTTAGTTATTGTCGTGGCTCGACATTACCTGTGAAGCTCGTCAAGGAGGTTGGAATACATACTGCAACAACCGCAACAATTGAATATTCGGCGGTGCACAGTAGGCGGTCTTGAAATCAAGAGAGCATAAATCAGGAGGCTTTAGTTTGATCCTTTTTTCACTGGCCTCCATATCCTTCAGAAATTGCCTCGGGTCTTCTCCTTCTTTCTTGGCTTGATTGAACTCTTCTTTGTGTACTGGAGTGACCACATCAATTGACTCAGATGGCTCAGCTTCAACCTGTTCTTCTTTTTTCCTCAACCTCTTTCTCTTCAATGTCCTCCTTGACTATGTTTGTTTCTGTGTTCGGCTTTGCTCTGGACAGGATGGCATCAATGATCGACCTATTAGCCTTTACGACTTCGATTCTCTCATTTATCCATATCGATGATGGGTTGAATCTGGACAAGACTTCGTCAATGATCGACTTCTTGGGCTGAGCCGGACTGACCTCTTCATTAGCAACTTGCAGTGCTTCTTGCCTCTCTTGAGTTTCCCTTAATTCCTTCCTTAGTAGATATGCTTCAATAACCAATGTCAATTGCTCTTCTTGAGTCAGATACGCGTCGGTCACCATCTCCTTCACATTGCTCCACATGCATCTGAAAGAAAAACAAAAGGAAGGGAATCAGTCTCTGTGTCGACCCACAGGGTGATTGTCAATCGACACGAATGCTGCCTCTGTGTCGATCGACAGAAGCTCTGTCGATCGAAACAGAAGCAAAAATCTCACACACACGCACGCGAACAGAATAAAAAAACTCAATCCAGAAAATATCAAAACAATCCAATAACAAGACAAAATCTGACTATCCCCGGCAACGGCGCCAATATGATCTTCTGTAAAAATACAGCAGCAAATAAATTTATAATAACCCGAAGGCTAGTCGAACCCACAGGGATAGTGCGACGAAGTCATCTCATGTACTGGACTAATTTATCTATTCTTTGTTTGAGAAATCCAAAGTTTGAATAGGGTTTTTGTTTTCAAAACAGAAAGTAACTTGAGAATAAAATTCAATAATAAAAAGCACAGATTCTAAGGAAATCAACCAATCCAATTCAACATGCATAAACAATCAATCCAAACCCAAAATAATTATTAAGGTGGGAAATCTGATAAATTGGAATTAATTCCTTTGTTGGGCAATTAAAACCTAGATTACTAGAAAGTGAATTTTACCTCTCGGTCTCAAGAACAAAAACTAGTCAATCTCAATAAAGATACAGATTTGAAAACCCTACAACTAATTCTTCTTTTTGAGACAGAAAACAGTTGTATCAAAATTCTATTTTCCTATTATTAATTATCTCCTCTCGGTCTCAAATTAATAACTATAAACCTAATCCAATTTTCATCTCTCGATCCTTCAATTGAAAATAGATTTTAAAATCAAAACCATAGAATTTGAACCAATTAATTAGGGTTTAGATTTAATTGAATTAACACATGCTAAAGAGGATGGAGAAACCCTAGAACCTGTTAAGGGCTCTAGCCTAACATAATTGAAATAAACATTGCAATAAATATAAATAAGCTTACTTGAATCATTAAAGAAATAGGAACATTGAATGTCTTGAAAAACTCCAATGAATTCAGTAAAACAGAGAAAAAAAGATTAAGAGATCTAATTTCGTGTCTAAGAGTTCATATTTATAGAGGGGGGAAAAGACCTAATTTGAGTATTGGGAAAATATAGCAAAAACTGCCAAAAC
Organism: Plectranthus barbatus; assembly: GCA_026898455.1. Lineage (NCBI taxonomy): Eukaryota > Viridiplantae > Streptophyta > Magnoliopsida > Lamiales > Lamiaceae > Plectranthus > Plectranthus barbatus. The sequence continues at coordinate 139,138 of JAPKLW010000079.1, forward strand.
AGGCCAAAAATAGCCTTATCGGACATCTGTGTCGATCGACAGGCAGGCTGTCGATCGACACAACCTTCAAGATCGAAATCCGGGCTGAATTTGTGTCGATTCTGCAACTTTGACCTCTATTTCGATCGACAGAAAGAATTTCGATCGACAGGAATGTTTTGACCTCTGTTTCAGTCGACACAAATCCTGTCTCTCGACACAGAAACATCTGTCTGCGCAGTCTCACGGGTTTGGCCATAACTTCCTTTCCCAAACTCTGATTGACCCGATTCCAGTTGCGATGGAAAGCTAACTCGAAGATCTTTCTATCCATGTGCTCCATTATCTCAGATTCCATCTGTGGGAGAAGTCGTGATTGTTCATTTGAACATCATCTGCTTTCGGTACGGATTTCCAATGAATTTGGCCTAAAACCTACAAAAATCACCCATCAAAGGCATAACACCCTCTAAAGTAGATTCATGCACAAAAATAAGTAAAAACATAACATAAAGCACTTTAAACAATGGAGAAAAATATAGATAAGTGAGTATAAATATGAGCTTATCAGGCACCTGAAGATCAACACAAGACGACATTCACCTGTCCATATGGAGTATTCGCCTACAGACGGATGCCCTTTGGATTATGCAATGCACCGGCTACCTTCCAGAGATGCATGATGGCAATCTTCCATGACTTGATCGAAGATGTCATGGAGGTATTTTTGGATGATTTCTCTGATTTTGGTAGCTCATTCGATGTTTGTTTGCAGAATCTGGCTACTGTACTTGAAAGATGCACCGAGACAAACCTATGCCTCGACTGGGAGAAATGCCACTTTATGGTGCGAGAGGGAATTGTGTTGGGTCATCGAGTATCAGCTGAAGGACTTGAAGTAGACCGAGCCAAAGTGATAGCCATTAAGAAGATGCCACCGCCGACAAATTTCAAAGCCGTCCGAATCTTCCTAGACCACGCCGGATTCTATAGGAGGTTCATCAAAGACTTCTCAAAGATATCTCGGCCCTTGTGCAACCTGCTGGAGAAGGATGTTTCCTTCGTTTTGAAGAGTGCTTGAAGGTATTTGAGAGATTGAAAGAGGCACTTGTGACTGCACCAGTCTTGACCGCGCCTGATTGGGATGAGCCCTTCACATTAATGTGCGACGCCAGCGACTATGTTGTTGGGGAAGTCTTGGGACAACTGAAAGGAAGGCTCTTCCATGTGATTCATCACGCTAGCAAGAGCATGAATCCGGTGCAATGCAACTACACCACCACGGAGAAAGAGATGCTTGCGGTCGTGTATGCCTTTGACAAGTCTACACCGACCATGCAGCCATCAAATACTTGTTCGCAAAGCAAGATGCCAAGTCGAGACTGATCCGGTGGATATTGTTGCTGCAGGAGTTTGACTTGGAGATCAAGGACAAAAAGGGGAGCGAGAACGTGATTGCCGACCACTTGTCAAGACTCGAGCCACCGATCGAAGGGGATGATCAGCAGATGACAATCCGAGAGACATTCCCCGATGAACAGATCTACGCCATGAGGGATTTGAAAGAGATGTACGAGTCCAAAACTACATGGTATGCAGATTTCGCCAACTACTTGGTTGGCGGTGTACTTCCTCCGGACTCTTCTCCATATGCAAAGAAGAAGTTTATGCACGATGTCAGATTCTACTATTGGGAGGATCCCTATCTGTGGCGTAGATGTGCTGATGGCGTCATTCGCTGCTGTGTGCCCCAATTCGAGTGGCAACAAATCTTTGAAGCCTTCAATTCATCTCCTAGTGGCGGCCATCATTCAGCCAACCGGACGGCATTCAAAATTCTCGCCAGCGGGTTCTATTGGCCATCTATCTACATGATCTTCTGTGGATGGATTACGAGTTGTGATCGCTGCCAAAGGACCGATAACATCTCGTGGAGGGATGAGATGCCACAGACTCCGAAAATTGAAGTCGAGATCTTTGACGTTTGGGGGATCGACTTCATGGGACCTTTTTTGCCATCCCAAGGGTTTTCATACATGCTGGCAGTGGACTACGTGTCACGATGGGTTGAGGTCATTCCAACGGTCACAAATGACTCCAAAGTGGTCATCAAGTTCCTGCAAAAGCTCATTACGAGATTTGGGACGCCAAGAGCATTGGTAAGCGATGGGGGATACCATTTCTGCAACAAATGGCTTGCCAATTTGCTTGCAAGGTACGGAGTCAAACACCGGGTCACCACTCCATATCATCCTGAAGGGAATGGGCTGACGGAGCTGTCCAACTGAGAAATCAAGCAAATCTTGGAGAAGACGGTGAAGCAAAGAAAGGATTGGGCGGTAATACTTGATGATGCATTATGGGCATACCGCACCGCCTACAAAACGCCCATTGGGACGTCACCGTATCAGCTGATTTTCGGGAAGTCCTTGATGGGTTTTGTATACTGAAAGCATTTATTACAATGTGTATACAACGGTTTATTTCTCCTATCTGTTAACAATCGTACATGTATGAACAATGGTATCCTCTTGTCTCACCGATAGGGACGATCATACGGCGTGTTGTAGATCACAGAAGACAGTATGATCACTTGACCTAGTGAGACATAAACATGATCACAGCCAAGACAGCGTATGAGGATACGTCTGTCCGGATGGCTGCGGCATTGTCGGAATAAGTAGTCTGTCTTGGTTGATTGACATGCTGGTACGCAGAGGTGGCGTATTGATGGACTGTAGTGAGATATATTCGTCTGTCTGACATCAGCGAATAAAAGATCTCGTTATATTGATTGAGTCCAAACCCTAACGAAGGTTCAGGGGTTTGCACGGGTTGACTGTTGCTTTGACTTGCCATGGTGGAGAGCCAACACAGCGCGCTCGTATATCCGCATCTTGGGTAACAGCAGTTCGTGTAGTACCGCTTGAGACTGAACTTAGGTAACCATATCCGAGAAATAGGATGGGGACATTCCCTGAGGAGCTCAATAACATTCATCGTGCCAAAGTCCTGCAGGCTGATTAAGTTCAGGCACGAGTGATAAGGTTTGAGTGGTACTACTCAGGAATAATAAGATATTAATTAATTGTAGTTAGAGCTTGTCAGAGGCTCCGATTAATTAATGGATGTCCAGTAATCTTAAATATGGGGATTCTCAATTAATGCAACCCGTTCTCACAACGTGGTAATAAAGGGGTAGGTCAGTATTAATTATGTGGTGAAAAAGAATTAATATTAATTAATTAATTATGTCCTGGGTTGTGGAAATTAATTAATTTATAGGCCCACTTTATTATTTGCATTAGATCCCAGGTCTGGCCCAAATAAATATGCTGAATTGAGCCCAAAGAGCCCATTAGGGATAAAACCCTAGGTCTATAAATAGACAGCTATCTCTCATAAGTTGTAACACAGTTGAAACACACTAAACCTAGGAGAGAGAGAAGGGGGCGCCGACTTTGGAGAGAGAGGAGGAGAACTTCGATTCTGGTCCTGCTCAGAACACAGATCTACGGAGTCCTCACCAGTAGTAGATCTAAACAGCATTGGGATACAGACCTGAAGATCTAATCTGGAGAACAGAATTCTTCCCCTTGTTCTTTCTTGTTTTTGATTTTATTTAGAAATTAGGGTTCTAATTTCTGATTCCGCAGATAAAATCGGATTGCGTGGTTGAATTGGATTTTGGAATTCAAACGCAAAAGATCGGTTCAGACTCTACGGATTTACGGTAAATCTCTCGATCCACAATTTTGTATTAAATTCATAGGAGCATGCTAGGGTTTTGAGAAAATTTAATTGTGAGCAATATCCATAGATCGATCCGGTTCAGTTTGGTTTTTGTGATTTGGTTCACGTTAAAAACCCTACAATTGGTATCAGAGCCAGGATTCTGATTTATGGCTCTGTTGTTCATAATTAAATTCGATAATATGCATGTATGAATTTATTATTGTGGATGTTGGTTTTTGTTCCTCGTGGCAACCCGTTGATTCAGCCTACGGTGGTTTATCCGTGTAGGGCTGAATTGTTTTGTAAAATCACGAGAAAATACGTGATTAGAATAGATTTGAAATTGTAATAGAATAGTTTCTATAATTTTCAAATTTATGTAATTGAACGGGTCGAGGACGAAGAACGAAGACGGAGCCGACGGAGGGCCGAGCACGGCGGACGACGGCGGCGCGGTAGGCGCGGTCGAGGGTGTGCGGCGCGCGCACGGCGCGTGAGGGCAGCACCCACGGCGCGAGGCCTGCGCACGGGCGAGCCAGCGCAGGCGCGGCACGCACGACAGGCACGCGTTGCGCGCCCGAGCCCGATGGGCAAACGCGCGCTGCGGCGCTGGGTCGGCGGCGGCGGTGGTCGGCGGTCGGCGGCGGCTCTGGTCGTCGTCGGCCGCTGCTGTCCCGTTGTGGTGGTTTGTGCAATCCTGTGTAAACCCTAGGGTTTGCATTAGGGTTAGGGCAAATCATCAGATCACAAAGGCCTAAAAATCCAAAAGATTTGGTGTATCAAGATTTCAAGGCCCTTGAAGATTTGAGAAGATTTGAATTTATCCATTAAATTCAAAATTCAAATTGTAATAGATAGATTTTATTTTCTATTTATTTTGGGGCCACGAGGAATTTTTGTTTGCCATAATTGTCCTCGTATGATATGTGATTTATTTATGTGCGCAATTAAGCATGTGTAGATAATAGGAAAAGCATGTTTTACTGCTTTTATTATTTACAGCTTTCCAAGCATGCTTATGTGATTAATTTCTTTTGTTGGATTATATTTTGGGAATTTTTGGGCTTGTATTATTACATGCAAAAATTTGGAAAATATAATGACAAAAGGAAATTATGTGTGCGCTTAAAGAAACCTTTTAAAAGAAAAATACTAAGCAGATTTTTTAATTAAAATCAATAGACCTCCACAAAGCGGTCCTAGGCTGTAAGTGTATCTCTCGTTCTAGTAAACGTCTACGAGTGTAGCTTGCTAGTTCCCGGAGGTACATGGGTACGGTTGTTGGGATTTCTAGACAAACAATTTAAATCATGTGAATAGTGGGAGGGCTTTGCGTAAACGTCTACGAGTGTAGCTTGCGTAGACCTCTTTCACAAGTATTCTAGGATTGATTTAATTTAATGATAACAAAAGCTTTAAGGGCTGTGCGGTATGGTTACGTGCCATGCTAAACTGTCTCTTTTGGCCGGAGTTAAATTTGTGGTTAATTGCTTAGAAGCATCTTAGAATATAATGCAAGAATTGCATCCCTGTTCTTGAGAGATGGCTTGGTCTAAGGTTTTCACTAATTATTAATTTCTAGTGTCAAAAGCATCCTGACATGGTAGTGAAATTAAATGGATTGGGGCTTAAAACCCACAATTCTGGTTGAGGGTGACATCGTAAATGTCTACGAGTGTAGCTTGCGGTGGGAACTCTTGGGCAATTAGTGGAAAACATTTGTATTTGATTTATTAAAAGGTTTTCAATGCATTTGTTTTCGAAGTTCAACATGTATGTTCTTATTTAAGAATCTTTATTGTTTCAGATATGTCTAAGTCTACTATCGATCATATACTTGCTCTCAATCCTCTTACTGGTCCATACTTCAATGAGTGGAGATATTGCATTGAGTATATTCTCCTGACTAAACAACACATGTTTGTTCTCACTATGATGCCACTTGTCCCACGTTACCATAAAGTATCTAGACGTGAGAAGGAGTTCTATGACAGCTGGGTGGCATCTGAGGATTTTACTTACAAGTTAATCTCAGATAACCTTTCTAGAGAACTTAAGCTCAAGTACATGGGCTATTGTAGCTCTGTAGGGATCTGGATGGACTTGGTGCGAACGTATGGTGAAGTGGAACGAACTGTCAACTGTGATCTCGTTAGAGACCTTGTCTGTAAGAGAATGGTTGATGGCAGTTCGGTGACACTGCATGTGATGATCATGGATAACACCATGAAACGATTCACACGTGAAGGTGGAAATATCAGCGATCGGGCCGAGATCGATATTATCCTGAACTCATTACCACTTTCTTTCTATGACTTTAAGAAGGATGTAGCTAAGAGAAGTGAGCACTCTTTCAAGGAGTTGCTTACTGATCTCGTAGCAGGACAGTCCTTTGTACCTTCATGGGAGTCTGAGTTATCAGATCTTGAGCACAGCTTGGGCACATTGAAAGATGTGGTTCATACTGTGTGCAAGAATATGATTGATTGCAGATCACGTGAAAGGAGGTCAAATGAAATGAAGAGGGTTGGTGTCACTTCAAGTGAGAAAGCATGCGGAAGCAAGGGACAAGGTACGTCATTTGCATTTGTAACGGAAATATGTTTAGCATCGGTTTCTACTCATTCGTGGGTAGTGGATACTGGAGCTACTGATCATGTTTGTTACATTTTGCAGGGGTTCACACCGATGAGGGTGTTGAAGAATGACGAGGTTACCATCTCGATGGGGAACGCAGCACAAGTGAGTGCAGCTGCCATTGGAGATTTCACCTTGTACTTTGATGATTCCGTTTTAACATTGAGAGATGTTTTGTATGTGCCGGATTTTCGGCAGAATCTTATTTCAGTTTCCAAACTTTATGTTGATGGATATTCAGTTATTTTTTATAGTGGTGTTTCTATCATTGGTAATAACGGTGTTATCTGTCGTGGAATGCTGAATAATTCTCTCTATGTTGTTAACTGTAATCATAAGTCTTCCGCAAGTATTACATGTAATTCATCCGTAATTGATAATCCTAGGAAGAGAAAACTTACTTCTTCTGATGAGGATCTTACATATCTCTGGCACTTGAGACTGGGTCACATCAGCTTAAAGCGGATTCAGAGACTTGCAGATGATGGTACATTGGACTTAGTCCGGGCTGTACCTTATCAAGTCTGCGAATCCTGCATCGAGGGCAAGATGTCTACTAGGCCTTTCAAGGCTAGTCAGTCTCGAGCAGAGGAAGTGTTGGAATTGATCCATTCTGACTTATGTGGACCGATATCCACGCAGGCTCGTGGAGGGTACGAGTAATTCGTCACTTTCATTGACGATTACTCAAGGTACGGATATGTTTATCTGCTTCGCTACAAGTCTGAATGCTTTGAGAAATTCAAAGAGTTCAAGGCTGAGGTAGAAAAGAAGGTCGGGAAAACTATCAAGTCGCTGCGATCTGACCGCGGTGGCGAATACCTCGGTAACGAGTTTCTGCAGTATTTGTCAGAAAATGGGATAACATCCCAAAGGACTGCACCGGGTACTCCCCAGCAAAACGGTGTGGCTGAAAGAAGAAATAGGACTCTTCTAGAGATGGTAAGATCAATGATGAGTTATGCAAACTTACCAATTTTGTTTTGGGGTTACGCATTGGAGACAGCAGCTTACGTGCTTAATGTGGTGCCTTCTAAATCAGTTCCAAACACGCCTGCTGAACTCTTCCTTGGTCGCAAACCTAGTTTGTGCAAGTTTAGAGTATGGGGCTGTCCGGCACACAGTCTGTCGAAGGAACCTGATAAGTTAGAAAGCAGGTCAAAAGTAATGTTGTTCATAGGGTATCCCAGGCAAACGAAAGGTGGTTACTTTTACTGTCCTGAGAGTCAAAGAGTCGTTGTTAGCAGCAACGCTAGATTCTTGGAGGACGAGTATATGAGTAATCACAGGTCAAGGAGTGATATCGTTCTTCAAGAAATTGAGAACGAGAATGCAATTCCAATGGAAGGGGAACGTGTAGATGTGGGTGCTCCTGTGAGAGGTACAGCACCACAAACACGTTCTTCAGTGCAAGGTGCCGGACCACAAGTCACTGCACCTACTACTGACACGGCACCGATGTCTCGTCGTAGTGGGAGAGTTATTTTCCAGCCAGAAAGGTAAATGTTCGTGGGTGAGTCTTCGGACTTGAGCCCGGAAGACGGACATGAGGACTCTGACCCATTGACTTACGAAGAGGCAGTGCAGGACAAGGATGTTGCCAAATGGCAAGTCGCCATGGATTCTGAGATTGAATCCATAACTGCTATGGATGTATACCAGAAAACTGATTTGCCGGATGGCTTTAGGGCCATAGGGTGCAAATGGGTATACAAGAGAAAGAAAGGGGCGGATGGAAAGATTACGGCTTTTAAGGCCAGGCTGGTGGCAAAGGGTTATAGTCAGAAAGAGGGCATTGACTATGACGAAACCTTTTTGCCCGTAGCCATGCTCAAATCCATCCGGATACTCCTTGCCATAGCTGCGCATATGGACCTTGAGATCTGGCAGATGGATGTCAAAACCGCTTTCCTAAACGGTTACCTTGAAGAAGGTAGGGACATCTATATGCAGCAACCCGATGATTACATAAGCAAGGGCGAAGAACATCTTGTCTGGAAGCTTAAGAAGTCCTTGTATGGACTTAAGCAAGCTTCAAGGTCGTGGAACTTACGTTTCAACGATGTGATTAAATCCTATGGATTTGCACAGTTGGAAAACGAAAGTTGTGTTTACCGACTTTGTGTCAGTGGGAGCGTGGTCTTCCTTGCACTATACGTTGATGACATACTCCTATTTGGAAACAACGAGGGAGTGATGTCTGAAATCAAGGTTTGGTTATCCGAACAGTTCCAAATGAAGGATCTGGGTGAAGCTGGCTACATTCTTGGGATTAAGGTCTTACGAGATCGTAAAAGAAGAATGTTGAGCTTATCCTAGGCATCCTATGTGGATACTATGATAGCCCGGTTTAGCATGCAACGCACCAAGAAAGGCTTGCTACCTTTCAGACATGGCGTTCGTCTTTCTAGTGGGCAGTGTCCTCAGGCACAGCGGGAGAAAGACGAAATGAGTCTTGTACCATATGCTTCGGCTATGGGTAGTCTCATGTATGCAATGTTGTGTACCAGGCCAGATATCTGTTATGCCATTGGCACGGTAGCAAGATATCAGTCTAACCCTAGACAGGCGCACTGGACTGCTGTAAAGCATATCCTCAAGTATTTGAAAAGAACTAGGAATTTCTGCCTAGTTTATCAAAGTGAGGATTTGTGCCCTGTGGGTTATGCGGACTCGGATTTCCAAGGGGACCAGGATGAGAAGATATCGACCTCAGGATATGTGTTTACCCTGGGAGGTGGAGATGTATCTTGGAGGAGCTCAAAGCAGAAATGCATTGCTGACTCCACCATGGAGGCGGAATATGTCGCCGCCTCCGATGCCTCGAAAGAGGGGGTGTGGCTCCGGAACTACCTTTTAGAGTTGGGCGTGATCCCGAGTTTGCCGAGGAGCATCACAATTTATTGTGACAACTCTGGTGCGGTGGCAAACTCAAAGGAACGGCGGTCTCACAGGGCAAGCAAACACATAGAGAGAAAGTACCATATCATACGAGAAATCGTATCGAGGGGCGATGTGCTAATTAAGAAGATTGACACTGCTGACAATCTTGCTGATCCGTTTACAAAGAGCTTGCCGCAGAAAGTTTACGAAAGATATATTCGTGAGCTGGGTCTAAGGTGGATGCCGACCACTGATAGTGGTTAAAGACAACAGACTAGATAGATGGACTGTATACTCTGTAATAGCTTAGTTATGCTTTGAGTATAAGTGGGAGATTGATGGGTTTTGTATACTGAAAGCATTTATTACAATGTGTATACAACGGTTTATTTCTCCTATCTGTTAACAATCGTACATGTATGAACAATGGTATCCTCTTGTCTCACCGATAGGGACGATCATACAATGTGTTGTAGTTCGCAGAAGACAGTATGATCACTTGACCTAGTGAGACATAAATATGATCACAGCCGAGACAGCGTATGAGGATACGTCTGTCCAGATGGCTGCGGTATTTTCGGAATAAGTAGTCTGTCTTGGTTACTTGACATGCTGGTACGCAGACGTGGTGTATTGATGGACCGCGGTGAGATATATTCGTCTGTCTGACATCAGCGAATAAAAGATCTCGTTATATTGATTGAGTCCAAACCCTAACGAAGGTTCAGGGGTTTGCACGGGTTGACTGTTGCTTTGACTTGCCATGGTGGAGAACCAACACAGCGCGCTCGTATATCCGCATCTTGGGTAACAGCAGTTCGTGTAGTACCGCCTGAGACTGAACTTAGGTAACCATATCCGAGTAATAGGATGGGGACATTCCCTGAGGAGCTCAATAACATTCATCGTGCCAAAATCCTGCAGGCTGATTAAGTTCAGGCACGAGTGATAAGGTTTGAGTGGTACTACTCAGGAATAATAAGATATTAATTAATTTTAGTTAGAGCTTGTCAGAGGCTCCGATTAATTAATGGATGTCCAGTAACCTTAAATATGGGATTCTCAATTAATGCAACCCGTTCTCACAACTTGTTAATAAAGGGGTAGGTCAGTATTAATTCTGTGGTGAAAAAGAATTAATATTAATTAATTAATTGTGTCCTGGGTTGTGGACATGGGAATTAATTAATTTATAGGCCCACTTTATTATTTGCATTAGGTCCCAGGTCTGGCCCAAATAAATATGTTGAATTGAGCCCAAAGAGCCCATTAGGGATAAAACCCTAGGTCTATAAATAGACAGCTCTCTCTCATAAGTTGTAACACAGTTGAAACACACTAAACCTAGGAGAGAGAGAAGGGGGCGCCGACTTTGGAGAGAGAGGAGGAGAACTTCGATTCTGGTCCTGCTCAGAACACAGATCTACGGAGTCCTCACCAGTAGTAGATCTGAACAGCATTGGTATACAGATCTGATGATCTAATCTGGAGAACAGAATTCTTCCCCTTGTTCTTTCTTGTTTTTGATTTTATTTAGAAATTAGGGTTCTAATTTCTGATTCCGCAGATAAAATCGGATTGCGTGGTTGAATTGGATTTTGGAATTCAAACGCAAAAGATCGGTTCAGACTCTACGGATTTACGGTAAATCTCTCGATCCACAATTTTGTATTAAATTCATAGGAGCATGCTAGGGTTTTGAGAAAATTTAATTGTGAGCAATATCCATAGATCGATCCGGTTCAGTTTGGTTTTTGTGATTTGGTTCACGTTAAAAACCCTACAGTCCTGTCACCTTCCTGTTGAGATGGAGCACAAGGCTTGGAGGGCAGTGAAAGAATTAAATCTGGATTGGAAGACAGCTGCAGAAGAGCGCGCCATGGCATTGAACGAGCTAGAAGATTTTCGGGATGAAGCTTATGAAAACAATGTCATCTACAAGAATCGAGCGAAGAGATTCCACGACAAAAGGATTCACTCACATGTTTTCCATTCAGGTGATAAGGTTCTCCTCTTCAAATCCCGTCTTCGCTTCATGCCCGGAAAGCTGCGTCAAAGTGGGTCGGACCATACACCGTGATCTGTCAATTCATGAACGGTGTAGTTGAATTAGCTGGCCAAGATGGGAAGAACTTCAAAGTGAACGGGCAGAACCTGAAACCGTACTACACCCCACTTCAAGTCGAAGCGGTGGAGAAGTACTACTTGAATTGCCCTTGAAATCACAGGTATTGTCGAGCTAGCAACATAAAACCAAGCACTGGTTGGGAGGTAACCCAACAAGTTTACTGCTTTCTTTATTTCTGTTATTTTAAATTCAGTCGAGTCAAGTCATTTGAGTTTCATTTTTCAGAAATTGTTTCGAATTTTGTCGGGTCCAGTCATCTGTCGGAGCCACGTCGATCGCTGCATTTTGGCGTCGATCAACATATGTTTCTGGGCCACGGCGATCAACGCCATTCCTCGTCAATCGACGAAAAAGATTTGTCCACGTCGATCGATGGGGGTGCCTCGTCGATCGACGCGAACAATTCAGAAGCCAGACAAAGACGGGTTTAAAACCCAAAATCCCTCATTCTTTTCCTCACAAACACACACGCACGATTTTTTTCCTCTCCAAAAAAACCCACCTCGAATTTTTCTCTCCAAATTCATCACTACAATCCATGGTATGTATCCTAAACCTCTCCTCTTCGATTATTTCATATGTTGTGAAGGATTTGAGCATGATTTTTTATGAAAATTGAACTTGGAGCCCTTGTTTCCATTCTTGCATTTTTGTCGATTTCGTTGCTATTCGTGATTATTATTCGATATGGTTAGTCGTTTTAGTCGATATACTTGCTTATCATGGATTTGTTGCTTTGTTTTCATTGAATTTGACAAACGGAAGTTTGGGGGATAGTTCTTGTTGGTGGTGTTACTCTTGTCCTGCTACTTTGGGGAAAAATTCTTTCAATTAAGGATGCAATATGCTAGGATAGAGTTTGAATTGCATGAATGTCGAATCAATTTTGCATGGGTAGATACATTTTGTGGATAATTGCACATTTGGTTGTATCAATGTTTAGGAATTTTTGTGATGTTGGTGCTGAGCTTTGACATTTTTTTCCTACTACCCTTGCAGTGCATCATGGATTTTCGACCCACATTCGCGAACCGGGTATATGAGAGACGTTTCAGAAAACTCTCAAGCGACGAGTTCACCGTCCGGCAGACACTCTACCCATGCCCGACGACAATGGAGAGGCTGGGAATTCAAGCTGATGTGAAGGCTCTCTTAGAGAGAGTGAATTGGAGTGCTTGGATGACAGCGAGGTGGCTAACATATTTGTCGCTTGTCCTGGAGTTTCTGGCCTCACTCCATGTCTATGAGGTTCAGCTGGAGTCAGAGCCTACCGCCATTGCCTTCCAGCTTTTGAACGAGCACTACGAGATACCAAGGGACAAGCTTGAAGAAATTTGGGGAGTCCGGAAAGGGGGAGTTGGCTTTCTTCCCCCGAGTTTTGACATTGCCCGATTCTGGAGCCAGATAGCAGCCGATGCTAAAGAGGACTTTCGGGAGTTTGACTCGGGGAATTTGAAGGCTTCCTCCATTGACAACCCTGTCTTCCAGTATCTTCAGAGGTGCATGGGGGTGTCGATCACTGGCAGACATGAAAGCGGCAAGACGAGAGTGGGAGAGTTGTATGCCCTCTACTGCATGCTGACGGGGGGAAGAGTTCAGCTTTGCGGCGCTGGTAATGGATCATTGGAGGTATCAGATCAAGGCCTCCAAGGGCAACATTTGGAGCGGGGGATTGATCACCCCGATAGCGGAGCATGTGGGCATTGACTTGACCCAGATTGAGGCGCTCGAGGACGACAACCGAGGACTTGGCACCGGGATGCTGGTCAAGATGTTGATGCTTTCACCCCGGGAGTCAGGGTGGTCCCTGCGGATGTCCAATGGGGACAGGTTTCCACTTCCGCAGAGGGACCTCACTCACGTCACCAATTACCACTTCTGACATAATTGGTTGATGAGCACACCCGCCCATTTGCGGCTCGTGGTCGGAACACATGGAGGACCCGGTACCTCCAGACTTCGTCACCGACTGCTGACTCAGCCGGATCAGCGACCGCCGCAGACCCCCCAGCCGAGCCCGAGGATGAGGAGCCGGAGGAAGAGAGGCATGATGGAGGAGGAGAGCACATTCTGGATCAGACCGGTGGTGTTGGTCCTTAAATATCAGAGTCGTCGTGTTAGATAAACTCACGAAATGCAGCGGAATAATTAATCGTCACTTACACTTTATGTTTTTCTTTCAAGATTAGTTAAGCTCAGAGATAGATTATGATTTCTTCACAGTTATACACTAGCAATATGATTGCTAGTTTTCAAATCGTATGAGCAATGTAACAGTAAAAGAACACAGTATTTATAGTGGTTCGATTCAAAAAGATCTACGTCCACTCCTTAGCCGATACGCTAAGAATTCACTAAGTAAGTATACAGATTACAAGGATTCGCCTTTTACAGTTAAGTAGGCAGTGAGCTTTCGGCCTGGCTACTTGACAGCTATCCTCCGATAACCTGAACTCCTCAGATGCTGGTTCGGCTGAGTCAAGGGCACACCTTCGAAACTCCTGCCTTGCCTGATTTGGAAGTTTTAGTCACTTCCTGACTTCTCTTGAATATGGCTAAGTGCCCGTCCTAGTCTAGACCTTTTCAGGTGTTCGACTGTTAGATTCGTTCTGAAAAGAAATGAATCTCAATGATTGAGGATTCTTGAATGCAATCAAGAATCTCTTCAATGGAGTGCCAGTAAATCAATGAACGACACTTCTGGTTGTTGAGAGCTTTTAATATTCTTTCACACGGCTCTCAACTGACTACTTTTACTTTGTTCACTTTGTCAAAGGAATCTCTTGCTTGAGTGTTTGTCAATGTCTGAAGTGAGAAAAGCAGTAGTTGATTCTCTCTTTTGGACCTTCCTTTTATAGGTGGAGATTCAAATCTTGAATCTCCATATCCGTTAGACACAACGTCTCTTTTGTCCGAGAGTGATAAGACTTGTTCAGTCGCTTTTTGTTCTCGATCTGTACTTTCCGAGCTACTTCGGGAAAGTCTCATCCTTTGTGTGTGCTTTTTGTCAGAACGGCAGTAAGGCTTCATCCTTTGACATTCTGCTATGCTAATGGTCGTTAGCGATCTGCTATATGTCTTGGTTTGCTGAATATTTCTGTTGACACTCGATCCTTTGACTTCTATTCTGCTAACTTTCTTCAGGGTTTGTTAGCAAACGCTAAAGCCTTAGCATTCTGCTAGCGCATGTCTTCTAGCAGACGTTGTCCTTCAATATCTGCTAGGAAATCCTCTAGCATACTAGTCTATTACAACTCAATTTATAACCTATACAGGACATTACATGATATGCTAGACTATCTAGAATTCAGCAAATGATCGACCAAATGCTAAGGTTTGATCCAACAAAACCTTTTTACAAATAAATTCTAAGGGAGATTTTAGGAATAATTTCCCAACAATTTCCCCCTTTTTGGTGCGGTCAAAGCTTACTATCATTTGCTGAAGCTAAGAGGAAGAAAGTATGTGCTTACAAACAATATGTTATCCTATCAATCTAACACAGAGTTGATCCACCTTAGTTCAAGCAACTAACTAACAAAAATGAAATTCCCCCTCAACAAGTGCTGGGAAATATTTCTCGATTAGACATATAAGTAAATGCTGCAAAGGTAATATGCTAGGAATCCTAGCACCCAAATAGAATTAGCAGACATATTACTTTTCAATTTCAATCCAATTGTTTTCAGATGTGTTGAATACACAAATAGTGTATTTCAACTAAGACACACGGTGAAAATCAGAGATTGACAATGAGAGGTTGTCTCTGTCTGATCAATTTTCATTCATATGATATATCAATTACAAATACAATGAAAAAATGATTAGACGGAGACAAAGTAAGAGCTCAGCAAAAAATACCAGTGAGGTACGGAGGAACTTAGGAGTCTGGAGCAGGTTTCTTCATCTTGTCAAATTCATCGAATTTGCTTGAGGCTAGCTCCACGAATTTGTCTAGAAGCTCCTTAGCAGATGCGCGTTCAGCAGCCTCTATTTCCAGATCCTTGGCCAACCGCTCATTCTCTTCTTCTAGCATCTTGATTTTCGCTTATGTTTCCTTCTGTTTGAGCTCAGCTTCTTTCCGTTTGAATTCTTCAAGAATTCTCCTCTGTTCTTCTTTTGCAGCGGCTCTTGCTTCCTTCGCTTTCTTCCTCTCAATAGCCTCAGCAGCCCTTCTTTCTTCCCCCTCTTTGATTGCATCCAAAAGTCTGGAGGAAAAAGAGTTCACCTTGGAGTCCACTCGATGTTTATGCTCTACTACGTCTGTCTTTATTTCTTGTACAGAGTCCTTGACAGAGGAAATGTTGGACTCGACTGTGTCCACCCTGGTCGTTACGGTATCAACGTTGGATTTAACTACCGCAATTTCCCTTCGTATATCCGTGGCTTCAATCACCATTCTCTCAGATATAGTAGACACAGCACTTTGAACGACCATTTGAACAATAGAGTCTAGATATGTTGGAAGATAGAGCATGCTAATCGGAGTAACAAGGAAGGATGAAGTGGTAGGAATAATGACTGCTTGACTCCTAGCAGTGGAGGTGGAGATTTCCTCCATGACTACTTCTGTCCTCTTTGTGTTAGCAGTTTCTCTTTGATCAGTGGTGACTAGCAGATGTATTGCCTCCTCGATCCCTTTTTGAAACTCTGCTTCAGCAGCAGCGTTCTCAGCTTCCTCGAGTTTCCTTGCTTCTGCTATAGAGAATGCTAACATGTAGGCTTACAATTCCTCCTCTTTGTCCTGATAGGCAACGATCTCGAATGTTTGAGCATTGCTCTCTGCTGCTGCTCGAATTGCATCCATTCGGGCTTGATGCAATAATTCTTTGAGCTTTGAGAGTTCTGCTTGGCGTTTCTTGTATTCAGCAGCAGCTTTGGCTTGACGTCTTGAGAGTTTTATGTGTCCAACCGTTAATTCGTCAGGAGCAAAGGTTGATTTTGGTAAGGAACGAGGAGAGGATGTACTCCGATGAGCCTCAAGTAATTGAAGTCTTTCGCTGACAGCCTTATCAGAGTATTGCTTTGCGCAAGGAGATTGATCCATCCATTCGTTTGCCCACAATTCCTCATGTTTCCAGAACTTCAACCCTTTCCAAGCCATCATTATTTCTCTTTCCTCCATACCAAGTTCATGAGAGATGTAGTCATACTTCTTCCACCGTCTGAACTCTTCTCCCAATATCTTCCCTTCAGGAGTATCTTCTTTCAATACTCCAGCGAATACTCCTTTTATCTCCTCCTCTATCATCAAGGACACGAATTTATCAATTTCTTGACCCACTGAATCAAATCCAGGATTTGCTTTACTCCTCACGAATGATAATCAAAGTGGATCCACGCCTTCTAAGGAGATTAGCGTTAGAGATTTGGCATCATATATGCCTGTGGATTCTTTGTCAGAGATGATATCAGGATGAGCTTCTGTGTGAGGAACTTCATCAGGAATCACTTCCTCACATCTAGCAGACGATTCCTCGACAGCAGTCTGTTGAGATCGTGTTTCTTGCTCAGCAATTTGTGATTGGCAAACTCCATGCTTAGCAGATGAGCCACCCTCCATGTGTTCAATCTGCTCAGCAGATTCTTTTCTAGCATTACTTCCCTCTTCCTCGATTCCAGAAGGTCCTGCATCTGGATTCCCTGGAAGTCGTCTGGATGCTCCATGATGTTCTTCATCAGAACTGCTTTCTAAGTCCACAATTGACTTCACTTCATTGAATCTGCCTTCGTGAATTGCCTTGTCAAGCTCTTCATCTGACATAGCATCTTGCGAGGATATGATAGCTCCTTCACTGCTGATTGGGGGAATGGGAACAGAGATCCTTCCGTCTATGATGCCTTTCCCTTTCTTGACAGCTTGTTCTTCCATTAGTGCCTGTTGAGCGGCTCTCTTCTGAGCCTTAAACTCTTCAGCGGCTGACTTGATTCGTTCGAAATTTTTGTCTCTTCCTTTGAACGTCATTTCAGTAATGAACTTCATATATTCTTTCTTCTCGAGCTCTTTCAGTTCAGCTGCGCGCTGTCTCTTAGTTTTTCTTCCTCCCTGAGTACGCTCTTCTAGGGTTCTGGAAGACCTAGGAATGTAATCGGGATCAATTTCAGCAGTGTCCTCTGTTCTGTCTTTAGCAGACTCATTTTCTGCTGTAGTGTCAGCAACATCCTTTTCAGTGGTTTCAGCAGCCTTCTTTTCTTCTTCTGCCTTTTCTAATTCTTCCTTCTCAGAAAGTAGCTCCAACCTTCTCCTGGTCTTCTTCTTTGCTTTCGGTGCAGGAGAGGTGACTTTGGTTCTCTTTTTCGTTGGAATAGGTATAGCCATAGCCCCAATAGTAGGTGGAGGCTGTTCGGCTTCCTTTGCAGTCATGATATCATTGATTTGATCTACTGGTAGGTTGCCTAACTTCTCAATCTCCTCGAGATTTTTGAAGCAGTATTCTGTCTCAGCGTTTGTCTGCAATATAGCAATTTCTTCAGCAGACATGGGAATAGCAGACTGTAAGATTTGAGGTGCTAAAGTGGATGCATCAGGCTCTTCAGGAGATGTGGGTTTGTCTTTGTCCACATTTGACTTCCCTGTCAACTTCCGAGGGTTTCGACTACTCACATGCTTGGGCTCCTTCCTTGTTGCTGGGATGTAATCCGTAGGAAGTAGACTTTCACCACGATCAACTCTCGTATTGGTGAAAAACATCTCTAAGTATTTACTGATCTTCAACCCAAAATTTACGTTCGACGAGAACGTTCCGTCTACTGCCATGTGATCATTCTTCCGAGCATGTTCAGCCCATCGCTCGAAAAAGAATTCCGCCCAATTTCCTCTGACATTGTCGATTAGGGCCATCATCACAGCATATTTCTTAGCAGATAGTTCGGAGTAGGAGCCAGCATCACACTGAAGCATCTTGATTACTATCTCCGCAAGGAGCTTGTATTCCTCAGACAGAGTATTGATCGGTGTTGCAACCTTGAAAGTAATCACCTGTCCTTTTTTGTCCTTCAATTCTCCGGGCTTTTTTCACAAGTTCCAACGTCTCTCCATCTCCGCAAGATCATTGATCTTGTATTGAGATATCTTGGTCCCATAATTTCGAAGCCCAAACATTCTTGAAAGTAAGTCCGCGCTAACTTCCACAATGTTACCATATATGCTAGTTTTGAAGGATTTATTATCTTCTTGTATAACAGCCCTAGCATAGAATTCTGAAACCATATGAGGGTGAAAGCGAACAGGTTCAGCGGAGAGATATTTTACCAATAATTCTGAGTCGAGTAGATCCAGAATCCATTTTGGAATGTGTTTGGTAGCGAGAGGCATGTTTAAGATCCTGTCCTTCATGATTTGGGCCAACCGCCTCTGTTCCGACGAATGATTTGACAACTCCTTCTTCCGAGCTAAAAATACCAATTTGCTGTAAGGAACTGACTCGTTGATGTCTTCTTTCTTTA
The DNA here is from genome assembly GCA_026898455.1 of Plectranthus barbatus. NCBI lineage: Eukaryota > Viridiplantae > Streptophyta > Magnoliopsida > Lamiales > Lamiaceae > Plectranthus > Plectranthus barbatus. Next base: position 157,946 of record JAPKLW010000079.1, read on the forward strand.
TTATCCCGGTGAAGCCGGGTGCATGTCGAACATGCAGCGGCGAATCTGTCGGAGGTGGATAGATGAAGGTGGGTTGTAGGAATGGAGAAGAAGGGATAGGATTTTCTGGGTTTTCTGTGGGATTGGGTTCTTGATTTTGGGTATTTGGAGAGTTAGGGTTGGTTGCCATGGTTGGGTATTTTTAGAGAATAAGGATTTACGGAAGGTTTTTGAGATGAAGGGATATGAAAAGTTTCAGAGTGATAGGGATTTGAAATCTGTCTAGTGTATAGGTAGAAGATTTCGGAACAAGGAAAGAAATCAATGGTTGGGATTGTTCTCCTTTAATCTCAATCGATGGCTGGGGTAAGTAGTCAAATCGTGCGAGTACCCACGTTCTTCAGAACTTGAGTGCTGGTGACGTGGCACGATCCGATTTGTTACAGTTGTCTGTGCGTATTAAATGCGCTGCTTTAGAGATTTAAAAATCTCCCGCGTCGGAGTTGTAAGGGTCAGCATCCGGATAGCCCAGCCTTGTGATGGCAATCTTATCAAAGATACCTTCTGACGTCGAGGAGTTGTTAACACTCCTCCTAGAAATCCAACGTAATGCTAACACAAATCCTTATGTCTTCCAAATATGGAATATAATATCCAAAGCTTTCCATTCCAGATCCATCTCTGAACATAATTATCCTTGATAAGACTCTTTCTTTATGAAATTACTATTTTTCTCAGAAAGACTGTTCGTATTCCGAGGTAAACAATAGACCAAAATAGGCTATAAATAGCAGGTCTTAGTGATCTTCTTCACACATTCTCCAACTTTCTTGAGTTCCCTTCTGATTTTCTCAAGAATCAGAAAACGAAACAGAGACTTACTTTCTCCAAAAAAATGGCACGTACTTATGAACTCTTCGTACCAAGACGCAGAATCTTGTGTGATTCGGGTCTGTATGCCGAGTATGAGGCTGATTATCAAGTGGCGGAGACTGCCATGACTCATCTCCACGCCAGTGGTCTAGGCAAGTTTGTGTGCCTTACTCCGCATACTTTCCAGAGGGAGCAACTCCGACATTTCATATGGTCGAGCGCTGCCGATCTAAGCTCCATTTTCTGCATATTTAAAAATGAGCTAGTAAAGTGGACGGCAGATACCTTTGCCAGAGACTTCGGCCTTCCACGGGGTCCAGTATCCATCATGGACTATCGCAGAGATGAGATAGCTCCAGAGTGGTTCTCGTGGATGAAATGGAGAAACTCTCCTGAACTTGAATTTTCTCCAAACCCTTCAGCATACGGTTTGCAGATGTCGTATAGGGTCCTCTTCCAGATAGTCTGCGGCATGGTCGTAGGTGAAGATCCTGACGACATGACTCTTTCTCGCGAGACATGGAGGGCCATGATGGCTATAGTTGACAGAGCGAAGGTAGACTGGGCGGCCTTTGTCTTTCAGAAGGTGCAGCGATGTGCACAAAATTTTCCGAAGCTGCCTCTTCCATATGGAATGCCATTAAGTTGGTTGTTAGAGCAAAAATTCCCAGACCTTGCTCTAGGTCCTTCAATCCTTAAGGCAGTAGATTTTTATCCTTTCATGTCTTTGCCATCTTTGCTGTAATCTCCTTTGCCGTAATCACCTTTTGCTGTAATCCATCCTTTTGTAAGAAAATGCATATAATGAAGTGGTAGAATTTTATTTCCCATATTCATTTTCAAACTCGTGTGATTTTGACAAACCACATAATTTCAACCACGTGCCTGTGCATCGATAATAGTTGAGAAAAATAGTAGAATTCAACTTTGTTAATTTGCTGAGTTAATTTTGCTAGCTTCCTAGCAGATGGGTTAACTTAGCATACCCCGTCAATCTGCAGATTGCTCAGCAGCAGCCAAATGCTCAAAAGTCTAGCAGACTTCCTATTCTTTTAGATACGAGATCTGACGATTGGGGATCTGTTGTCAGATGAGATGATAAATCAATGGTCTTGAATACGCGAGATATGCAGGATATCTTCCGTTTTTCAAGAAATACTCGAGTGATCTAACGTGGCACACTCTAACTTGATACAGCTGTCTGTACGTATTAAAAGTGTTGAATCTGGTCTAATCAGACCGATTTTCAATGATATCTTCTCCCCTCCTAATATTATCTCCCTTCCTCGAAAAATTAAGAGTTGATTCAGCAAATCCGATTCAGCAGATGTTTTCCTCTCCTGAATATATTACCCTTCTGTGGGATACATCGGCATATCAAGAGTCGGCTAGATTTTAAGAGATCACAAATGATGATAATCTCCTCGAGCCAAACGCTGATCTGACTGTCAAGCGTCACTATTAATCTGATTAGATTTCCCATGCCATCACGACGTTCTATCTTCTTGCGACGATTCAGATTTCAGAAGATGAATCATCACGTTCCTTTAAATATTCCCACGAAATCATAATTGCGGAGAGATTTCCTTGTATATAAAAGGAGCTTCTTGTGGCGCTTATTTGGACATCACCAAAAATCTTCTTTCTTTCAGAACAAGAGAAAAAAACATTTGAAATCATGAGTTCACCAAATAATATTCTCGATATTACCCGAAACAACATCCTTGACGAAGCGGCCCTTCGTCTCTACTATCACGACCGACCTGCCGTGGCCGACATGGTCATGGAGAAGGTTGTTGGGACAGGGCTCAAGCAGTTCTTGACAACTGCTCCCAAACACTTTCATGAAGATCTCCTTCGGGAGTTTCTAAAAGACTGTAAGGCTGAGAAGGACGCCATATACGGGTCCTTCCGAGGGAGGCTAATACGGTGGTCACGAGAGTCTTTCTCTCGGGACTTTGGACTTCCACGAGGTCTAGTATCAGTGATGGGATACAAGTCCATGGAGGCAGCGCCAGAGTGGACTACATGGAGGAAATGGCGCCTTTCTCCGTGGTTCAAGTTCACGCCAACTCCTTCGGCAATAGGTCTCAAATGCTCGTACCGTGAGTTGTTTCATATCGCCAACAACATGTTGCTAGGAGAGGATCCCAATGACTTTTGCCTTACGAAGGAGGTCTGGCAAGTCATGTTAGCTTTGGACGCAGAGCTTGTTGAGGCTGATTGGGCTGGCCTCGTGTTCAAGGATGTCCGTGATTCCGTCCGTTTGTATCCAACTGTTCCTCTCCTTCATGGCATGCAGCTGAGCTGGTTGATGGAGCAGACCTTCCCTGAGCTAGCCGAGGGACCATCTCGCCTCCGTGATTCCGACTTTTATCTGTCTGTTGAATAGATTTCCTTTTGTTGTTGTTTTGGATGTAAGCATCGTTTGTCAAATATTAATGAATCAGTTGTTATCTTTTCTCGTTGAACTTCATAATGATGAACGTTTGAACTTCCATTTGCTATTTCCACAAAGTGAGACTCCACAGTACACCTTAATAATGATGTGCTAGCAATAGATGATAGTCATTACATATCAACTGTCACTGCGTAGTCTATCTGCTGAATTTGTGGAGACATCTGCTCAGCAGCATCTTCTTGAAACAATGGTAGCAATAAGTGCCATACTCTAGCACATAAATTCACTAACAATTTTGAAATCAGCATCCAGATAATATGATTAGCATCTTCAAGAAAACCAAGAAGTCCAGAAAGGATGAAAGTGGCATTTCATTCATCCAAGGTCTCTTCCAACTCCATGAGACCCAACTTGATGCATAATTCCTTGAATCTAGATTCGGCTAACAGTTTTGTGAATATGTCAGCTATCTGGTCTTCTGTGCATATGTACCGGACATCGATATCCTTCTTCTCCTGATGATCACGAATGAAGTGATGTTGGATATCAATGTGCTTGGTTCTGGAATGATGAACTGGATTCTTGGTAATGCACATAGCACTATTGTTGTCACAGTAAATAGGCACACACTCGGGAGAAATCCCATAGTCTTGTAATTGTTGCCTTATCCATAAGATTTGTGAACAACAGCTAGCAGCGGCTACATACTCTGCTTCAGTAGTGGATGTAGCGACAGAGTGTTGCTTTTTGCTAAACCAGCTAATTAACTTGTGTCCCAAAAATTGACACGTACCGCACGTGCTTTTCCTGTCAATTTTACATCCTACGAAATCTGAGTCCAAATATCCACTTAGAGCAAGACTGTCTGCTCTAGGATACCAAATTCCCAGACCCTCTGTGCACTTCAAATATCGCACAATGCGTTTAGCAGTATCCAAGTGAGTCTTCTTTGGATTTGCTTGGTATCTAGCACATAATCCGACGGCGAAGGATATGTCTGGTCTGCTAGCGGTGAGATATAGCAGTGAACCAATAATGCCTCTGTAGAGAGTTGGATTCACAGCATCTCCTTCCTTCTTGAGTGCAGCAATACACGTCGTGCTTATAGGAATCCTTAGACTCTTCGTCTTTTCAGGACAGTATTTCGCAATCAAATCGCGAGTATACTTCTTCTGATGGATGAAAATTCCTTCGCTGGATTGTTGAACTTGCAACCCAAGAAAATAAGACATTTTTCCCATCATACTCATTTGGAAATTGCTGGTCATGAGCTTTGAGAATTTATCACATAATCCTTGGTTTTTTGAGCCAAAAATGATATCATCGACGTATATTTGCACCAGCAAAATATTTCCTTCATTTTGAATGCGAAAGAGAGTCTGATCAATCCTCCCTTTCTGAAAACCATTCTTCAGCAAAAATTTGGATAGAGTTCCATACCAAGCCCTCGGTGCTTGTTTCAATCCATAGAGAGCCTTCTTGAGCCTGTACATTTGATTACCCTGCTCAAATCCTGGTGGTTGCTCAACGTAGACTTCTTCTTTGAGCTCACCATTCAAAAAGGCACTCTTTACATCCATTTGAATCACGTCGAACTCATGATAAGCAGCGTATGCAAGAAATAAGCGAATGGCCTCCAGCCTAGCTACAGGAGCAAACATTTAGTCATAATCTATCCCTTCGCATTGCCTGTAGCCTTTAGCTACGAGTCTCGCCTTATTTCTGACAACTAAACTAGACTCATCCTTCTTGTTTTTGAACACCAATTTTGTGCCTATAACACTTTGATGTTCAGGTCTATCTACCAGCTCCCACACATTGTTCCGTGTGAATTCTGCAATTTCTTCATGCATAGCATTCACCCAATCCGGATCCATTAGAGCCTCTTCGACCTTTTTGGGTTCTTCACTGGAGATATAACAAGCCAGCATAGCGTTCCCTTGTCTCGTCATCATGGGGTCATTGATATCTCCTATGATATCTTCAAGAGGATGGGCGCGCAACCATGTTGGTCTGACTGGTCTGCCCACATTTCCTTCCCCTGCGTGACCATTATCTTGTACATTGTTCTCCATAGCACCCTCCTGGTGCTCAGCATCTGGATTGACTTCAACTGGAATAACTGCTGCGGGATTTCCTGGGACGGGATTCTCTTCAGCAACTCTTTCAGCAACTGGAATCTCAGCAGCGCCTCTGCCAAGATCTTCATGAGTAGCCATGCCTTCCCCAAAAGGAATATCCCTTGATGTCTCCTCTTCTTCATCATTAAGCATCTCTAGAATGTCTGAGTCAACAAGAATGTTGGTAGGTGTGGCCTCAGCATGATCACTTGCATCACCGGCCTGGTCAGCAGTTTGGTCCCCTGCTGAGTGCGTCTGGTTCAGATTGCAGTCATTCATAGACTTAGTCGGATCAATACGCGTATTCTCGAAAGAATTTAAAAATGTATGATCATTGACATCATCAGTCTCATGATTGCTATCCTCTTTTCTTTAGTTTTCTCTGCGCACTAAAGTAGACTCATCAAAAATAACATTGCATGTTATTTCCACAATACCGGTAGTCTTGTTCAATACTCTATAACCTTTGTGAGTGGGGTGTCCATAACCAAGAAGTACACCCTCATCTGACTTAGGCGAGAAAGTATTGAGTTTAGATTTTCCGTTATTGTGAATATAACATGTGGAACCGAATGCACGGAGATGAGTTATAGAGGGCTTACGACCATTGTACACTTCGTAGGGAGTTTGATTGAATCTGCCATTGATAGCACTCCTATTCTATGTATAACATGCTGTCATAACTGCTTCCCCCCAGTACTTAGCAGGTAGTTTGGAATCAGCTAACATCGAGCGAACGGCTTCCTTCAACGTCCGATTCCTTCTTTCTACTAAACCATTCTGCTGAGGAGTTCTAGTTGTAGATCTTTCGTGTTATATTCCAGCTTCAGCACAGAAATCCATTAGCACTCCATTACAGAACTCTGTTCCATTGTCAGAGCGAATTCTCTTTACAGTAACTTCTTTACTATTCTGCTCCTTGAGAATCAGCTCCGGTAGTATAAGTTTCACCTCATCCTTGGTCTTCAAAAGTCGTACCCAAGTGTACCTGGAGAAATCATCAACCACCACAAGTGTATATAAATGTTTACTTACAGTAGGTGGAGTGACGGGACCGAAGAGATCCATGTGAAGTAATTCTAGTATCATTTGTGATGTTTCTTTCTCAGGATTTGTCTTAAAGGATGATTTGGTCTGCTTCCCTTGTTGGCATGCTTTGCATATACCTTCTTTGCGAAATGTTTCATTGGGTAGACCTACAACAAGCTTATTTTTGGCAAGGTAATTAATAGTTTTGAAATTTAAATGATTGAACCTCTTGTGCCATAGCCATATAGTCTCTTCTTTGTTCAGGGTCAGGAAGCAAGAATGTTGCTGACCACTTTCCCAGTCAACAACATATAGACCACCCTTGTGGATGCCTCGAAGTTTTACTTCCCCTGTAACATTGTCAGCAATAGTACAACCTGTATTGACAAATGAGACAGTGTACCCATTTTCGCAAAGTTGGCTAATGCTTAGCAGATTGTGTTTGAGGTTGGAGACGAGAGCTACATTGACTATCCTCAGCCCATTGCTCTCTATGCATCCTCTTCCCACAACTTTGCCTTCGTTGTTATCTCCTAACTTGACTCTTGATCCATATAGAAATTTTTGCAAGTCGGAGAATAGGTCCTCATTTCCTGTCATGTGCGTTGAACATCCGTTATCAAGGATCCACTCGTTTGATATACTTGAAGTAGTATGAGCTTTTGGACCCTGTTCCTGCAACACAAGTGATTAAGTTGATTTAGGTACCCGTTTAGCGTCGGGTCCTGCAGGATTAGCGGTGATCATTGTTCCTTTTGGAACCCACAATTTAGTGACTTTCAAGATTTTCTTCTTGATTTCACTATTTACCCTTGCTTCAACCTTTGGCTTAACATGTTTGACATGTTTATAACTTGGTGTGGTAGTGTGTTTGACCTTCCTTGCCCTTGAAAATACAAATGAATTAGGCTCGGGTCTTACATAGGTATTCCTCCTATGTAGTGTGTTCTCATAATATATCGGCCTTTCAGTATTATACCGATATTGCATTCTGTGGTGAAAGGTAGGTTTAGTTGTTCTTGCGTTTGGAACATAACGCTCAGCATATCTCGGTTTTGCTGAATACGAACTAGTATATGCTCTTGAATTTCGCTGAGGTTCAGCTGACATATACTTAGTATTTGTTCTGTTGTTCCTCTGCTGAGGCTTAGAATACTTGTGCATAGCATTCACTCTTGAGTTCCTCTGCTGAGGTCCATGAGTAGTATGCTTAGCAGATTCTAACTTAGGCTTCTCCTGAGGTCTAGCAGATGAATACTTAGCAGCCTCTGCCGGAGACCTCTGCTGAGATCTCGCAGGCGTATTCTGCGAACGTTCATTCTTTTGCTCAGCACTTGGCTTAGCATTAGATGATTCAGCAATAACAAATCCTTTCTCCTTTTCAGCATTTATCAATCCAGCAAAAACGAATTGAATTGGTTTCTCCTTAGATGTGGTTGCTCTATTCGAATATCCAAGGCCTAAACCAGAGCGATCATTGTGATTTCTCTGTTGGCTGACAATGGCATTGAGTACTGCCTTGCTGGATGTGTAATTGCAAATGCATCTTTCTTGGGGTCTATTTTTCAGAGTAAGGTTCTCCTTTTCAAGATTATGAAAATTTGTCAATAATTCAGAGAATTTTGCCTTAAGCTTTGAAAAATCTTCACTTTCAGACCTCAGTCTTCCGACTTCCTCGGTCAAATCTGTAATTTTGAGTTTCAGTGAAGCATTTTCCCCAACAATTGCATTTTTAATTTCATACATTTTTTAGAATTCTACACTTAGCTTCGTGAGATAGTCTTCCTTAGAATCTTAGGTGAATTCCTCTAACTCTTCTATAGTTGCGAAACTAGGAATGCTTACTGAAATTACCTCGTTATCTTCGGCTGCTAGAGCCGTTTCAGCATCCTGGCTCTCATTTGCATCAGCGAACTGATCACCCTCAATATTTGCCATCAGAACGAGCATGGCCTCCTCATCGTCTTCCTCAGAAGAGAGATAATATTCTTCATCATTTTCAGGGATGTCCTGTGCTTCTGTTCTTGTCGGGAGCGCCCTTTTGACTGCTTTAACAGCACGTCTTTCAAATCTTTCCTTTAATCGCTCTCTCTCTTCCTTGCTAACTTTCGGACAATCATGCTTCAAGTGGTCAGGAGAACCACATTCGAAGCAAGTCCTAACCTTTTGCTCTGCTGAGCGGGCAAATGAGGATGACGGCTGAGCATCCTTGGTTTCTTTCTCGGTTTTAGCTTCCATCAGCAACTTCTGGAGCCTTTTCATTTGCTCTTCCAGCTCATTGATCTTTATATCGACAGGCTGGGGACTTGAGGTTGTCGGGACCTCCTTAGTTGGTGTTGCTGGAGTGGATCTTTCTTGATTGTGGTAGGGCTTTTCAACTTGAACTTGTTGAAATCTTTTTTAGCAAAATATGCTATATCCTCAGAGCCAGCAGCGGATGTAGATGATGCTTGTGCTATGGCTGCTTCATTCCTTTTTGACTGTTGTATTATAAACTCATGAGATTTAAGTTGAGCGAATACCTCAGAAGTAGTCATGTTGTTGAGGTCTTTTTCACTCAGACTGGTCATTTTAACAAACCAGTCATGTCTGGGATACACCTTGGAGATGATCTTGTGGTTCATTTCTCCATTATCATATTTCTTTCCAAGGTTGTTGAGTTCCCCAATGATCGTGTTGAAATGCTCCTCCATAGCTTGTATGGATTCTCCTGCAAGCATTGAAAAAGATTCATATTTATCTACAGCTACCTGTAGTTTGTTGCGTTTTATCTGGTCTGTCTCCTGAGAGGAATTGCACACGTATTCCCACATCTCCTTAGCGGTGTCAAAATCAAGCGCTTTGTCTTTCATCAGCTTTGGTAGGGAGTCCAGGATTAGTTTCTTTGCCACATGCTCTAGTTGAGCTCTCTTTTTATCCTCACTAGTGTATTCCTCAAAAGGTTTTGGGACCATATCAGGTCTCGGGGGTCTTGGAGCCCTTGGTTCTCCATCAGCAGCATCTTCAGCATCATCATGTCCTATAAAAGTGTTAGCTTTCATGATTTTAATAGGACCTCTTACCAATACATCCGCCATCTCAGGATGTATACTCTAAAGCTGTATGAGAGCAAGCTTTTTCCATGAAGTAAAGTTATCTCTGTCATACTTCCCAAGCGAATGGTTCAACATCTTGTCTCCTGAGCTAGACAAGCGAAACACAGAGAAACAAGTAAAAGTGCAAGGAAAATACAGATCTGGTCTTTAGCGACTAAGAAGCAGTTGGTTTTTCAACCTCCTGCTCTGATACCACTTGTTGGTCCTTAAATATCAGAGTCGTCGTGTTAGATAAACTCACAAAATGCAGCGGAATAATTAATCGTCACTTACACTTTATGTTTTTCTTTCAAGATTAGTTAAGCTCAGAGATAGATTATGATTTCTTCAGAGTTATACACTAGCAATATGATTGCTAGGTTTCAAATTGTATGAGCAATGTAACAGTAAAAGAACACAGTATTTATAGTGGTTCGATCGAAAAAGATCTACGTCCACTCCTTAGCCGATACGCTAAGAATTCACTAAGTAAGTATACAGATTACAAGGATTCGCCTTTTACAGTTAAGTAAGCAGTGAGCTTTCGGCCTGGCTACTTGATAGCTATCCTCCGATAACCTGAACTCCTCAGATACTGGTTCGGCTGAGTCAAGGGCACACCTTCGAAACTCCTGCCTTGCCTGATTTGGAAGTTTTAAAGTCACTTCCTGACTTCTCTTGAATATGGCTAAGTGTCCGTCTTAGTCTAGACCTTTTCAGGTGTTCGACTGTTAGATTCTTTCTAAAAATAAATGAATCTCAATGATTGAGGATTCTTGAATGCAATCAAGAATCTCTTCAATGGAGTGTCAGTAAATCAATGAACGACACTTCTGGTTGTTGAGAGCTTTTAATATTCTTTCACATGGCTCTCAACTGACTACTTTTACTTTGTTCACTTTGTCAAAGGAATCTCTTGCTTGAGTGTTTGTCAATGTCTGGAGTGAGAAAAGCAGTAGTTGATTCTCTCTTTTGGACCTTCCTTTTATAGGTGGAGATTCAAATCTTGAATCTCCATATCCGTTAGACACAACGTCTCTTTTGTCCGAGAGTGATAAGACTTGTTCAGTCGCTTTTTGTTCTCGATCTGTACTTTCCGAGCTACTTCGGGAAAGTCTCGTCCTTTGTGTGTGCTTTTTGTCAGAACAGCAGTAAGGCTTCAGCCTTTGACATTCTGCTCTGCTAATGGTCGTTAGCGATCTGCTATATGTCTTGGTTTGCTGAATATTTCTGTTGACACTCGATCCTTTGACTTCTATTCTGCTAGCATTCTTCAGGGTTTGTTAGCAAACGCTAAAGCCTTAGCATTCTGCTAGCGCATGTCTTCTAGCAGACGTTGTCCTTCGATATCTGCTAGGAGATCTCTAGCATACTAGTCTATTACAACTCAATTTATAACCTATAAAGGACATTACATGATATGCTAAACTATCTAGAATTCAGCAAATGATCGACCAAATGCTAAGGTTTGATCCAACAAAACCTTTTTACAAATAAATTCTAAGGGAGATTTTAGGAATAATTTCCCAACAGGTGGACATTTGTTCGGCCACTTCGCGGGAGAGTCTTCATCTTCCGGGGTGGATCTGGCGATGATCTACCAGTTCATGCAGCAGCAGACTGCTTTGCATTCGGAGGAGCACACCAGGCAGGCAGAGTTTCGCCAGCACGTGACCACGAGGCTCAACACCCTCGACATGCAGAAGCAGCGCCTCCTCCTGAACACCGAGCCCGACTCCGTCTACCTCCGATGCTAGAGAGAGCGCCAGGGCCGCCGGCGGTGACTACCCGTGTGGCCATCGCCCGATGTTGAGATGGAGGATCCTCCGGAGGATGAATGAGGTACCGTTTCCTTTTTCCTTATCTAACTTTCAAACTTGTCCACTACTTCGAGTGAAACAAGTTTGGGGGGATGAGGATCGGAAAAGGGAAACGTTTGTTTTTATTTATTTTCTGCTTTATTTTAATTTTCATTGTTTCGTTGTTTTTCTATCTTTTGTTTTTCGTTTTTGTTTTTTCTGAACCATCACCATCCTTGTTCTTTTGCTTCAGTGTGAACAATTGCCCTCTGCAAGGCTTTTCACTCAAAATTAGTATTTTTGAACTCTTAATTTGTGGTACTTGTTCCGTGTTGAATAAGTTGTGAACTCTTGATTTGTGGTACTTGTTCTGAATTGAATAGTCTTGAGTATTGTTTTAGGAGCTTTTGAACATAGGGTAGTCGGAACTACTGTTGATTATGTTGGTGTTGAAAATAATGACTTGTCTTTCCCTGAATAAGAATTGATGATTGATAATCGAGATATTTGCTGATTAAGAATGATAATCTGTGTGATAGAGTAGCCGATGATAGGAGCTGTTTTGCTTGATAAGTTGATCTTTGAAATATAAATTTTTGCATGATAACTGTTCGGAATTGGGTAATTATTGAGGAGTAACGAAGATTTCTACCCTGTGAGGAATTTGTGCCATTTTTTCGTTTGATGAGTGACAAAGTTATTAGATTTACTTCCTAGAATTGACGAATTTCTCTCTTGAGGTTGCATTAAGTGTGGTAATAGGGTGAAAATGATTTTAGACTTGTTCTTTCGTAGCCCGTCTCTCATACACTAACCTTTAATTTCCACTTGTAGCCCCTTTGAGCCTTGAAAATTTTTCTTTCTTTGATTAGGAGGGTTGATGAACAAGAGATTGTGATTCATTGGATGGTGTGAATTGTGGGATTGTGACATGAGGTTGTGTGCAAAAATAGGGGTTCCTATGGGTAAATTAGAAAAAAAAGTGAACATTGGTGAAAAACAATGAAAAGAGAAGAGAAAAAAAATGAGAAGAAAAATTCATATGTGTAGTTCTCAAAAGTCAAAATAAAGTTTAGGACCTTGAAAATTACAAAAGAGAAGGATCAAGATTGTGCATGAAAAAGAAAAAAATTATGTGGTTATGATATGCTAAGGCCATGAGTTCATTTACAATATTCTAAGTCGCTTAGCCAAAAATATCTCACCTTTTAGGTAAGCCACATTACAACCAAATAAAGACCTTTCTGATTCCCTGAAAAGCCACACTAACAAGCAGTGGAGAGATGAGAAATTTGTCAAACCTATGGTGAGGTAAACTAAAACTTTGAATGAGTGAATTTCAAGCCCTTTACTTGATTGAGCGATGAGTGCAAACACTGCCCTGTGAGGTTCCTCCTCGATAATTTAACAATGAGAATTTGTTTGGATTGCATGATTTATATGAATGAGTGATACTTAGATTGCAAAAGAAGCTTGTGAGGCATTGCACACTTGTATCTGCATTTGATTGATTTCTTTTCTGTGAATTGATCGAGGACGATCAATGGTTTAAGTTTGGGGGAGTTGATAAGTTAGGATTTTGACCAACTTATCTAGTTGTTCTTTGACTAATTGTGTGATGTTCAGATTGTTTTTAGTGTCTTTTTTGTGCATGAATTGGCTTTTGTACTTGTAATGTCGTGTTTAATGAATCATGCAGGTTTTTGGTCGAAAATAGAGAAGAGTCGGATTTCCAGTTTCAGGTCCACGTCGATCGATGGGGATGCCTCGTCGATCGACAAGGAAATTGGAGAGGGAGCGATCGACGAAGGAGAAGGAGAAGGTCGACGGAAGAAGCAAGGCCCACGTCGATCGACGCCATTCCACGTCCATCGACGCTGACGAGGGTGTTTCATCAGCGTCGATCGACGCTATTCTCCCACGGTCGACGTGACTGAGGGATTCCTAATCTGAGTCTGCTTTGAAGATAAAGACATATCTAATCCTAGATATTGTTTGATACATCTTTCACTATTATAAATAGCCATGTCTAAATTCGTTTTTGTGGGTGGAAATCATTAGAGAAATTAAGAGATTTTAGCATTGAAGATTTTTTAGAGATTTCCAAGGTTTTTTAGAGTTTATGTTTGAAGACATAGTTTTGTGGGAAGATATTCAGACCCAAGTTTTATGCAATTCAGGTTTTATTTTTCTATGATGAATATTACTCTGAATATGTGTAACTAATCTCTTCCTCAGATTCTAGGGTTTCGAACTATCAATGTATGCATGTTTTGATTAATTGAATTATTTTCCCTTTCCCTTCGTAGTTTGTGAAATCTGAGTTTATTCATAATCTTGAGTTTGTTGGCCACATCTTAGGATTAACTAGTTGATTACTTGAGACGTAACTGTAATAGTTTTCATTGGAAAGAGATTTTCACAATATAATATGATTTCTTGTCGTAACTGAAGGAGATTGATTGTAGGGATAAATCTGTAGATCTTTGGAGTTAGTTAATTTATCTTTAGACCGAGCGGAGATAGGTAATTAATTAATCTACTTTATGAATTGTCCAACAAAGAAGTTCATAATACCTTTCTGATGTTTCACTACAAAGAGGAATTAAATTGGGAAATAATCAATTCATTCATCTATGTCATACTTGATAGGTAGATGTCCCTGGAATCTGTACTTCTCATAATCGTTTTCATCAAAAGTAATTTAGTTTTCTGTCTGAATTTTAATTAGCAAGTATTGAGATTTTCAAAATAACCAAAACCCAAAATTTGATTTTCCCTAACCAGAGTTTTGAGAACTAATGTTTTAGTACTTAGGATTTTTCGTTATTTCTTTTCCCTGGGATTCGATAATTTTATTTGTCGTTATATTATTAGCTTTGCTAAGTCGCTTGTTAAATAATTTAGCGATCAGCTGGGAGGCAGATTGAGGAGCCACGTGTAGAGCTGGGATGAAGCTGAAGGGAGACAAAGAAGATATTTTGACAAAAGGAGAAGAGACGAGACAACAAGGGCACGGATTGCAAGAGAGAGGGAATCAGCGTGAGAGTTAGAGTAGGAAGAACTAAGAGTTCGTGAGAAGCGAAGTGGATGTTGCAACAAGCTTGAACAGTTTATCTTTATTTTTAGTTAGTTTAATAGTTCTACGTAGTTGATGATTGGAAACATGAACTTGAATGTCATTTGCTTTTTATCTTTTGTAAGCATGAGCTAAACCTTTTAAGCTCGGGTTATTGACTGGTTTTTCTTCTTGAATATATGTTGAAGTTTTTCTGGTATTAAATCTGGTGTCTGATCTTGACTTTGATTTGTTTGTCTGCCTAAACACGATAGTGGAAGATATAATATCACCTAGTGAGACCGAGAGGAGATCTAAGATGAGGAAGTCGTGATCAATCTTGATTCCTAGTGTAGAGATGCATAGGATCTAAGACTTGCAAGAACCCTTGTTCTGAAATAGTTTGTTTGAGGGCAAAACCTATCATAGACATATGAAGGCTAGCAAGAAAACATAGATCTAGCACTATGACAATAGTCTAGACAAAGAAGAGTGTGGTTGCAAGAACCAGAGTTGATGTCCGAACAATGCTGCAACATATAGGAGAGTAGATAATCAAAAGTCGATAACTTGAGTATATTTTATCATCATTTTAAAACCATAACTGATTCGTTTATGATTATTTTGTGGGAAGAAACACTATTACTTGCTCTAGCACTATTTGGTTTTATTCTGTATGCTTTCTTGTTATTTTAGTTTAGAGAAATTACAAATTTACCTTAATTTACAAGCAATATGATGTGCACGACTCGCTTTTACTCCCTTGGGTACAATATCTGGACTTAGATCTGTATTACTTGTTTAGACATACGTGCACTTGCGTATAATTAAAATAGTCACTAGCACAACACGAACATGAGACAACAGCAACAACAACAATAATAGGTGTTTATAGTCTTAAACTCTTGATCAAGTTAACTATCAATTCCAAGTAGGATTTGAAACATAGAGCTACAAAGGTGTTCAACATCCTACTACACCACCAGGTCGTTAAGTCATATTTGTTTAGACTACCCCCATCGGCAGCCCTGGGGCCAAAGTCACAGCTACAAGACAAAAAAAAAATGAAAAATGAAAATTTGAGAGTCATCGTTGATGACTTAAGCTGGAGCATGACTTATACCTTTTTGAGGGGCATTGTTGATTCATCCAATCATTTGCTG
>JAPKLW010000079.1:185266-267308 GCA_026898455.1 Plectranthus barbatus
CTTTCTTTGACACCATTGTGTTAAACTCGGGCACTAAATTATATCAAATACATAGAATAAAATCAGGTCAAAACCTTGATTAATCATCATCCAAAGAAATTGAGCAAATAAAATAAGCATAAATCAAAAACTCCTTCACCAAAACAATAGCCACCAGAACCTGTGTCTCGCAACAGCTTACAGTATTCGGTACTCCACATGCATGAGCAGTAATAATCTGCACCCAGCAAATCAGTCTAAATGAGATTATAGGAAATAAAACAGCTAAGAGAAGCCAGAGATGCATTTTACCATCAAGCAATTAATAACAGTGAGAACCATCTTTTATTTCACAAAAAAAAGTAGATTTGTTGATATAAAAACATAATGTGTGCAATGTAATAATTTTCAATGGAAGACCAAGAGAAAGGAATGCAGAAGTATCACATTCAGCATCCCATTTACCAAGATATTATTAGCTTGTCAAAGTTTTGCCATCTTTCTTATAATAACAATGTACTGGATTTGGTTAGCAGAATATTTTAGCTAAGTTGGAAACAAGCTAGGCTGAGGGAATATGATAAAGCAGAATCAAATAGTATTTGAGCTTAAAAATATACCTTGACTCGACTAACGCCTTTGTGTTTTTCCAGTTGATCTCTTGCCAGAAAACAAGTGTTTTGGTCTGAGAGTAGGTATGACCCTGTCCGCTTCTCCTTTACGAGCCTCCTTGTTCCTATTCTTGATCGAACTTTTAGAAATTTTAATAGCCTTGAGTTTCTGAGCAGAGTCTTTGAAGCCTTCTCCTGGGACAACCTCACCAGGGGGTCTGGACTTCGACCTCGACCTTGAGATAGATCTTGACCTTAACCGCAACTTCTTATTTTGTTGGTCACCATCAACTTCCATGGAATCTGCTCCATCATTTCCAATTGATCTCTCCCTCTTACGACCCCTAGATTTGCTACGGGCACGATTAATGGCCTTAGAGGGATCAAGTCCCAAAGATGATAATTGTCTCCCCATTCTTTCAGTTGTAAATTGTTTATCTTTATCAAATTTTCTGGGAACAATTGGTCGGCTCTCAGCAGTGCTCTTTTTCACTCTATGCTGTTGAATAAGCAAGCTTTTCTTCTTCCTGATTTCTGCAAGTGCAGCCTGTTCTTCAGGTGAGAGCTCAGCACCATCCATCTCAAACTCATCATCTTCCCCCAGACCTTGGAGTACACCTTCTTCTTTCTCCAACTCCTCAAGTCTCATTAATATATCAGGGTCCAAAAAGTCAGCCACGTTGTGCCCGTCAAGAATTTCAGGGATGATATCTTCTTTCCATTCATCATCTGCTAGTATATAACGCTTTTTCAAGCTAGCCGAATACACACCCGCACCTCCATTCTCATTTTCAAGATCTTTCTCCAGCTTCCTCTTCTCCTTCTCTGCAGCTGCATCAGCTTCCTTAGCTTTGGCTTCCAATACAGCTTGAGGTATGCAAGGAGGCCTTTCCTTTTGATCACGCGGCTTAGGAATGGCAACATGGAAGCGGTTCAGACAGTCATTCAGCTTTTTTGACTTCATTTTCAATTCCACCCTCTGATTCAATAGTCTCTCGCATGCAGCATTCTTGACAGCTATTACACCTTCCTCGGTCAAAGTACTCATTGTCAACAGCACACTACCATCATCAACTGCTTCACCCCCTTGACCTATCACAGTTTTCATAGCTTCTGCCTTCATCTCCATGACCAGTTTCATATCGTCTTCGGGGATCCCTTCCAATGCCTGCAAGTCAGTCTTATTGCAAACAATGATCAGGGGCTTGTTCATAAACAGCGACTTAATGCTATGGAAAAGAGCAGCCTGCTGAGCAATGCTATATCCACAAGAGCCAGAGATATCAAGGAAAAACAGCACAGCAGCCCTCAAATGTGCAAGAGCTGTAATGCTGCACATCTCAATAATATTCCGGTCCTCAAAAGGCCTATCCAAAATCCCAGGAGTGTCAATTACTTGATACCTCAGATATTTATAGTCTGTATGGCCAACAAACAGTGACTTTGTGGTGAAAGCATATGGCTGCACATCAACATCAGCTCTAGTGATTTTGTTGATAAACGAGCTCTTACCCACATTGGGATAACCACAGATCAAGATAGTTCTAGTATTTGGATCAATTGATGGTAACCTAGCCATATGCTGTCTGATCTGTTCAAGATACGCTAAACTAGGGCTAACCCTTTTAAGAACCGTGCACATCCGCCCAAGGGCAGCAACCTTCAATGACTTGCAGCGATAGAGAGAATCTCCATACTTCAACAGTTTGACATAGTCCTTAGCAATCTTGCCAATCAGGTTCCTTGCGGTATTAATTTGGCCCAAGGCAAGCTTGTAATGGTCTTTGTTGTAAAGAACATGCAACAAGTCGCCATAGAAAGGATGAATATCGTCAAGCCTGGGGAATTCATCAATAATTGTAGAAAGCTTATCGTGAAAATTCTGCTGCGTAAACTTCACTTTGCGCATATAAAACTGCCGAAGGCGCGAAATGGCATATCCCTTGTGCACTTGGGTGGGTGTTCGGCGTTGTGTACGGGATAGAATGATGTCAATGAACTCCTTCCCCGTGGGGACAACAGTAATCTTCTTGAAATTGTACTGCACCATATCTTATGGTTTATCTTCAGTACATACAAGAATCACATTATCATCGTCAGATAAATAAAATGTTGTCGGCAAGTAAATAAACCCAGAAACAAATAGCGTCAGTAATAGCATGAGATGAAAATATATAGAGTGCAAATGCAACTTATACAACTTCCTCACAGAAGAACATGATACGATGCACAACTACCAGTAACAAAAGCACCAAACATATATGATTCACATTCACCAACTAAAAAAGGAAGCATCTGCATATTAGCTAAAGATAATCCAATCTGCATAGCCTGCCCCCAATAACTCTTGCCAAGAATCTCAATTTGTTGAGACTTAGGGCTTACAGTTAAAGAAATCGTACACGAAGCAACGTTCTCCCTTGATGTTCTAACTAATATAAGGCATACATAGCAACGAATGAATTCTAAACAGAACCATACAAACAAGTGCAACCAAAAATTCTACCATCGGTTGTAATATTGGATTTTTTTAGTTTGATTTGAAAATATATCACGCAACGATTCATTAGAGAAAATGAAAAACGAAATAGACTGAAGCGCAAAATCGTAAGCTAAATGAACTTACCGTGCTGTTAAATAGCTACGGAGGATTGACGCCGACGAGTGGCGGCAACTCTGCAACTTCAGCTACACAGGGCGAAGACGGCGCAAACTTATATAAAGCTTAAGCCCTAATCTGTTGAGGTTTTTGATTTTGTATTTTACTACATCTACATAATCAAATATATAATATTTATTTGATAATATGAGTACTAATTTACACGTGTTGCACAAAAATATTACATTCGGTATTCTAAATATTATATACATGTAATTATGTGGTTGAATAACTAAAATAAAAGTTTATATTATAAATTTTTTTTAAAAAAATTGTATAATATATTTTAATTAGATGACCGTGAATTTACAACCTTCATATAAAGTAATATTCCATTTTACGCTCAAAAATATTTAATCTCAGTTTTTTCAATATTTTCAGTAGGGATGTACACGGTCCGATTTGGCCGGTTTGAAGGTCGAAATATGGACCAAACCAAATAATAGGGTTTGAAAATTTTTGAAATCAAACCGGTCAAATTAATTTTTCAAACCAAACCAAAATCAAATAAAACGGTTTGGTTCGGTCGGTTTAACGGTTTGGAACATGACTTTAACGAGCAAAGTCAAAACATAAAACAATTCTATTTTTAGCAATATTTTGTTTGAGAAATTAAAAAAAATAATGGTTCGCATCGAC
Source organism: Plectranthus barbatus (assembly GCA_026898455.1). Taxonomy (NCBI): domain Eukaryota; kingdom Viridiplantae; phylum Streptophyta; class Magnoliopsida; order Lamiales; family Lamiaceae; genus Plectranthus; species Plectranthus barbatus. Next base: position 189,155 of record JAPKLW010000079.1, read on the forward strand.
AAAGTACAAGACAATCATAATAGAAATAAACATTTTATGACATCAAAATATAATAGTTCATATCTCATTCTCAAAAATAATGTAGTAGTTCATAAAAGGTCACATTATTACGATGCGATAATGGTGAAACCGACCGACGCTTGAATTAAATTGTGAGATTGTAATATTGGTAGTTTAGGGTTTATTTTAAATTTCAATAAATTAATAAAAATGTAGGAGAAAAATAAAAATTCTATGATTTTGCACAGTATGATACTTATTCCGAGAAGATTTTGTAAATAAAAATATAGGAGAAAAAAATTATATGATGTTGCATATAGGATTTGAACTTGTACCTTTTAAAATAGAAGATATAGCTTGAACCACTACACTAAATGTACTGCATTAATATTTTTAGTACAATATATAATTTAAATATTTATTAAAACTATAAACGGTCCGGTCCGGTCCGGTCCAAACGGCCGGTTTTTGTACACAAACCATGGACCAAACCAAATAATACAGTTTGAAATTTACGGTCCGACCGACCGTTTAATTTTTCTTGCCAAATCGGTCAAATCATTTTGGTTCGGCCAGTTTGAACCAAACCATCTACACCCCTAATTTTCAGTCATCTTTTATTTTTCATTTTTATGTTCTGCTAAGATTTTTGTAGATATACCGTGTTAATGCTTAGAACCCTAGCCTTTTTTAGGTCTTATACCACATATGTTATATTATTTTTAACTAAAGATATTCTTATTTTTAAATGAGTATTATTATTATTATAATTTAACATAATTTGTTTTAAAAAAAGGAATAACTAAATTAATATAGAATATAATTAATAATTGAAAAATAAACATAATGCACTTATATATTCTCTGTATAATGATAATTTTCTTAATTGAGTCGGTTTTACAAATTAGAGGGTTAATTGAATCAAATAGTGGAGCTACTTATTCCTATTAAATGATTAAAATGACTCTTTATCTCAATTTCACAATAATCAATAATACATTGCACAAATTATTTCCATGATATGACTTACACTACTTTATAACTAACATATATCTAAAAAAAAAGAGAGAGAAAGAGAGAATTATTGAGAATATAAAGGTTGGAGACCATAAAAATAAAGGACCAACCAGGACCAACCAGGACCAAGCAGGACCAACCAAGAAGATGATATCTACTATTCAAATATTTTGCCTTTTGCGCATCTCTAGCATGAGACTTCCATTTATATATCTATCAAATGAGATCACCGATGTCATTCAGATATTTTATGGTATAGACTTCGAGACACCAAGAACTCTCTTTGATCAAGTTCAAACAGTGCTTAGTTTGCCGAAACTACACTGGTATGTCTATTGTATCATGAGAACCAATCACTTATATGAAGCAAATTTGGTTTAAGAAAATTGTGATCTCCACAGAACATGGATTTCCTAATCCTTGATTCTTTGTCCACATAGAGATAGTGTTACTATGAGGTTCAAATTAGTGTTCCCACAACGTTATAATAGTCATTCTGTTCAACTATATATATAAAACAATCTTAAACCAAATTAGCTTCTCAAGATGTCGACTTAACAGATAAATGATGTCGTTTTTGTTGCTACTATTGTGAGAATCAATGTTGTTAATGTCTTTGTCAACCATGTTGACAAGCCAAATAAATTCAATGGCTTGAGTTTCAAACGTTGGTAACAAAAGATATTCTACTTGACTACATTGAACCTCGCCATGTTCTTGACGGAAGATGCTCCAACTATGGGAGAAGATGTTGATGCTCAATCTATCACTGCACTTGATGCATGGAAGCACTCAGATTTTTTATGTAGAAATAATGTGCTCAACTGCTTGATGGATTACTGTATAGTGTATATAGTTCCATAAGATCTGCGGAGGAACTGTGGGAGTCCTTGGAGAAGAAATACAAGACTAAAGATGTTGGAGCTAAGAAATTTCTTAAAGGTCGATTACTTAACTACAAGATGGTCGACTCAAAGACTGTGGTAAATAAAGTACTAGAGCTTCAAATAATCTTGCATGAGATTCATGCTGAAAAGATAGTTATGAGTGAAACTTTCCAAGTAGCTGCTATAATTGCAAAGCTACTGCCAAGTTAAAAAGACTTCAAGAATTACTTGACTCACAAGAAAAATGAGATGATTGTGGAATAGCTCTTTGTGAGACTTCGCATAGAGAAATACAACAAGTACTTAGACAATAGCTAGTTCAATCCTCAAGAGGGTGATTGAGTATGGTGAGAGCTCAATGCACAATGCTAATAAATAGTCTAATTTTTCAGGCAAAAAGCAATTAGGACCAATGAAGGAGAGCTTCAAGAAGAAGTTCATGGGCAAATGCTACAGCTATAACAAGCTTGGTCATAAATTTACTGCTTGTAAAATGCCTCAAAGGTACCAACAAGACCACATGGTGGAGAACATCATAAAATATATTAATGAGATGCACCTAGTTGCTGTGATCTCAAATGTGAACCTTGTAGGTTCAAACCCACATGAATGGTGGATTAACACGGGTGCTATCTGTCATGTGTGTTGAACCAAGGAATTGGTTAATGATCTTGTTAAACAAGTGGGTGGCAAAAAGATCTTTATTGAAAATTTTGCCACATCCGATGTTAAAAGCCTTGGAATGGTGGTTTTAAATATGACTTCTGCAAAGGAGCTAACTCTCACCAATGTGTTGTATGTGCCTAAGATTCGTAAGAATCTTATCTCTGGTTCATTGTTAAGCAAACATGGCTTTCGCATGGTATTTAAGTCAGATAACGTTATCTTGACCAAGAATGGAGCATTTGTAGGAAATGGTTATGAATGCAATGGGTTGTTCAAGCTCAATATAATGACTATCAAGCCTAGTTCTATTAAACTGAACTCTTCTGTTTATATGCTTGAGTCTTCCATATTATGGCATGGTAGACTAGGACATTTCAATTTCAATACCCTGCGCAGGTTATTGAGTTTGAAAAACATATCTATGCTCCATATCAATTCTACACACAAATGTGAGACTTGTGTTGAAACTAAGTTAGCTCGAATTTCTTTAAAAAATGCTAAAAGAAATACTGAACCACTTGACATAATCCACATAGATGTGTGTGATCTTAAGGCAGTGCCCTCACGAGGCGGTAACAAGTACTTTATCACTTATATAGATGATAGCACTAAGTTTTGTTATGTGTATTTTCTAAAAACTAAAGATGAAGCTATAGAGTTCTTTATAAAATTGAAGTTGAATCACCTCTTGCTAATTTCTGCGCTGAAAATGGAATAAAGCATGAGATGACTGCACCTTACTCACCGCAATAAAATGGCATTGCAGAACAAAAGAATAGAACGCTAAAACAAATTATGAATGTGTTACTATTAAGTTCTGGATTACCTTAGAACATGTGGGGGGAAGCTATGTTAACAACCAACTAATTTTTAAATAAGGCGCCTCGAAAGAAATTAGGTAAAAGTCCATATGAACTATGGTATGGAAGACCACCATCCTACAAATAATTGCGAGTGTAGGGGTGTCTTGCCAAGGTATCTATACTGTTGTGCTGCAAGTGGTGATACGATCCTCGCCAGGAAGGTTTAGATCGCAGCCCAGGAACAAGAGTAGACACGACGCGGAAACGACTCGGACAGAACTAGAAACGGAACGATAATAGGAATGGAAGTCCAGCAACCCTAATTCAACCCTTCAAATGACGTATTCCAGACGAATCTCATATACGCCCCAAGAAGCTGAAGAACTAACGAATGCAGAACGGTAGAAGACACCACAATCGGATGTGTAAGTCCGATTGATAAGTCAAGTTTGAATTTCAAGGAATCCACAGAAATTCTTGAGCTTTCAAAATAGGAGAATTAAACTCACAAATATTATTGACTGAAAACTGAATTATTTGTTCCATAACAAGGCCTATATATAGGCAAACTCAAATCCTAATAAGGAAATCAAACCCTAATCTTATAAGTAAATCAAACTCTAATTTCATAAGGAAATCAAATCCTAATCTAATAAGGAAATAAAATATATCTAAAAGATACAATCCAAAATTACTTAAATAACTAACTATCAAATCTTATCAAGATAAATTAAATCTTCAATCATATCTTCTTGAAATATCTTGATAAATCTTGGCCACTAGATCTCCATCATTCCCCTCTTCTTCAAAATGATTTGTCCTCAAATCCTCGTCTGCACCGTATTCAATTGATCATCTTGCATCGCCCCTGGTTGGCTTATTTGGCGCATCATCTGTAAATCTAGTCGAGAAGTTTCCAAAAAGTATAATTGCACTGAAATCGGACTCCTGCAACAAAAGTTATTACAAAACAATTTTCTCTCTTTTTTTCTTCTTTTTTTTTTTAATTTTTTTTTCTTGTTCTCCTTTTTTTTAACGTTTTTTCTCTTTTTTTTTTCCAAACTCTTTTCTTTTTTCTATTTTTTTTCTTTCTCTCTTTGTTTTTTCTTTTTTTTTTATATATATAAGGTAATTACCAAATTACTTGATAATCAAGAAGAAAAAATATGGATAATGGAATATTTGAATAAAGTTATTACCAAATTACTTGGTAATCAAGAAGAAAAATATGAAAAAGGAAATATCTGAATAAGGTAATGACCAAATTACTTGGTAATCAAGGAGGAAAAAAAATATGGATATTGAAATATATGATAAGGAAATTTTTGAATAAGGTAATTACCAAATTACTTGGTAATTAAGAAGTAAAAATATGGATAAGGAAAGATGTGATAAGGAAAGATTTGGAATAAATATGGTATGATACTAATAATTCAAATCTTGACTAATAAGAACCCTAAAATAACAACTTAAAGACACGAAAATATACGAATCAAGAACGACACAAAAAGACACGACAAGAAACAAGATAAGACACAATTTTTTTATGTTTAACTTTTTTGACACTAAAGAAAAGAAATAATGAAACTGAAAGACAAGGAAGAGGAAATGACACGACCTGGATATTGTTACCAAAATGATACGATCCTCGCCAGGAAGGTTTAGATCGCAGCCCAGGAACAAGAGTAGACACGACGCGGAAACGACTCGGACAGAACTAGAAACGGAACGATAATAGGAATGGAAGTCCAGCAACCCTAATTCAACCCTTCAAATGACATATTCCAGACGAATCTCATATACGCCCCAAGAAGCTGAAGAACTAACGAATGCAGAACGGTAGAAGACACCACAATCGGATGTGTAAGTTCGATTGATAAGTCAAGTTTGAATTTCAAGGAATCCACAGAAATTCTTGAGCTTTCAGAATAGGAGAATTAAACTCACAAATATTATTGACTGAAAACTGAATTATTTGTTCCATAACAAGGCCTATATATAGGCAAACTCAAATCCTAATAACGAAATCAAACCCTAATCTTATAAGTAAATCAAACTCTAATTTCATAAGGAAATCAAATCCTAATCTAATAAGGAAATAAAATATATCTAAAAGATACAATCCAAAATTACTTAAATAACTAACTATCAAATCTTATCAAGATAAATCAAATCTTCAATCATATCTTCTTGAAATATCGTGATAAATCTTGGCCACTAGATCTCCATCAAGTGGTGAACAGAACAATGTGCAAGTGTACGCAATCAACAAGTAATATAGTCTTGGAGACCAGATATCGAACCCTAGAGAGTGTGTAATTAAGTCGTGCACACAAAATTGCTTGCAAAATAGAGTTGGGTGAATTGCATACTCAATTTAAAAGTGCAATAAAATAAATGGAAAGCAAACTTAAATAAGTAATGATTAACAACTCTTCCAAACTTAAACTGACCACAGATAATCACTAACACGTGTAATCAGAGAATAAAAGCACACTTGAGCTATGGATTTCTAATCTTCCACTATCCTATATGCTAGAGCATAGATCTCGCATAAACTCTGAGTCTTAAAACCTCACAAAGATGGCTAACAAGTTTCCATTCTACTAAATTTGCAGAATCCTACCACTCATCATATGTCTATGCATGAAATGGTGATCAAAAACTGAAAAACTGACTTCCTCATATTTCTACGCAACAAGTATGGTTGATCATGGTTTCCTCATACTTATCCATCTTTTTAGCCCAAATAAGTGATATAACTCTATCCTCTGTCGTGCTCAAGAATTTAATCAATCCAAAACCAAGATCAAACTCAGATTCATACGAAATCAGCCATTAATACATAATCAAGCTTAGAGAGAATATCCACAACTCAAGTGCTATATGTTTAGATCATATTCAAACTAAAAAGAAAATAAAAATTAGAACCATTCATCATCCTATTCTTCTTGTATACAAAAGACAATTCAAAGCATGGAAACTCGAGAGATGATCCTTTGATATGGCAGGACTCCCTTCGTGCGCAAGGCGTTGCCTCTTCTCTCAAGAGAATCTCTCGAACTCCTTCTCGCCAATGTGTGTTCATGTGTGCATTTTTTTATTGTCCTCCTTTTCTTGATCACCTTTTTTGCATCAAATCTCCACACGTGGCTTCCCATTCTACCCCTCTGGTACAGGCATCTCCCATCGAGTGACACATGTCCTAATTCACAGACAAGATCCAAAAAGTGAATGCCCTTTGCCTGGAAGTGGTCCGAGAAAGATATTTGCTTTGAACAGCTAAATTGCGACTCTCATGCTCCAGCATAACTTCTGATGGAATGCCGCTGACAAGCTCTAGCATGAGAAAACCTACGAAAATTCTCAGAATTCCTTGTAGAACTGTCAGAGTTCACTCACAATCATGTATGGGAACTCGTCGATCGACCTACATATCAGTCAGTGATAGGAACCAAGTGGGTGTTCAAGAACAAATGCGACGAAAATGGACTCGTCGTCACTAGTCCGCAACAAAGCAAGACTCGTTGCCAAAGGATATGCGCAATGCGAAGGAATAGACTTCGATGAAATGTTTGCTCCAGTAGCTCAGTTGGAAGTAATCAAGTTATTCCTAGTATATGCTGCTCACCATGGTTTTACTGTCTTTCAAATGGATTTCAAGAGTGCGAATTGAATGGTGAATTAAAAGAGGAAGTCTACGTGGAGTAACCTCGAGGATTTGAACGCGAAAACAAGGTGTACAGATTGAGGAAAGCTCTATACGGTCTTAAGCAAGCCCCAAGAGCTTGGTACGAGACGTTATCACAGTTTCTGCTGAAGAACGGATTCAGGAAAGGGAAGATCGACAGGACACTCTTCTTGATCAATGATGCTGAAGACATATTGCTCGTCCAAATCTATGTGGATGACATCGTATTTGGATCAAGAAATCTAAACCTATGTGAAAAGTTTGCCAGACTTATGCAGACTAACTTCCAGATGAGTATGATAGGAAAGATGTCATATTTCCTAGGTCTGCAAGTTCAGCAATCCAGTGATGGGATCTTCATTCACCAGAAGAAGTACACAAAGGATCTCATCAGCAAATTTTATCCAGAGAAGATGAAGACACAGCAGATTCTCATGAGCACAACATGTCAAATATCAATGGACAAAGAAGGCGAATCCGTGGACCCCACAACATACAGAGGTATTATTGATTCTCTGTTATATCTAACGGCCATCAGGCCAGACATTTCGTATGTTGTAGGTGTATGTTCTAGATATCAAGCGAATCCAAAGAAATCGCACATGGAGTACGCAAGAAGGATTATCAGATATCTGAAAGGAACGGGATCCTTAGGAATTCGGTATCCCAGAGCAGATGATCTCACGCTAGTTGGATATTCAGACTCGGACTTCGGAGGATGTCAAATTGATTGAAAAAGTACGAGTGGGACATCAATTCCTTGGTCATAAGCTGATAAGCTGGTTCAACAAAAAGCAACACTCCGTAGCAACATCCACGACTGAAGCTGAATATGTGGCTGCTGCAAGTTGTTGTACAACAGGTGCTGTGTATCAAACAAGAACTTCAAGACTATGAGTCAGCACCGGTTGCGTTCCTATATACTGCGACAACAAAAGTGAAAAATGCATTACAAAGAATCTAGTACATCACGTGAGGACGAAGCACATTGATATCAGGCATCACTTTATTCGAGACCATGTTGAGAAAAAAGGATATCTTCATGTATTATATCAGGACAGTAGATCAACTAGCATACATCTTCACTAAACCTCTAACATAAGGCAGATTTAAAGAGCTTTGTCTAAAACTCGGTTTATTAAAATTAGACGAGGTTACGGAAGAATGAGTCCCAACTCTCATTATGTTCTTGGATTTCTTGAAAGTTATTGAACTCTCTAAGGTCATCTGGAGTTCTTGGATTTATTGGAATTTGGAAATTATTTGGAATTCTTGAAGATGATGCAGAATAAGAGTGTGTCCAAGCTCACGCTCTTCAGAGGAATATTGACAATTTCTGCTAGATTGTTGAGTCCCATCTCTTAGCAATCTTGACAGTCAGATATAGAAGAATATTGGTTTTAGCAGACCAAGTCAGGAGAATGTTGAGTCCCAGCTCTCAGCATATAAAGATGACTACTGAATTAATAACTGCCGAATCAATTTTGGGAAATTGATCAAATAAGGGAATAAATATCGGGATACTCAACCGACGTATCAAGTAAGATCATCATCAATGACGAAGCGACAATTGATATTTGCTATCATTACCAAAGATTTCATTAAAGGCTAGAGATGACTCAATTATGAAAATAGCGTCTCGAATGGCCACATGGAAGTCATACCAAAATCGTCGGTTCCCAAGGAAAATGAAGTGATTGGTTGAACAAGTCTCTAGGGCAAGTACGTCTATTTAAGGGGAGGATAGTTTGCTTAGGAATTCATATCCAAAACATCTGAAGCCTACAAGCGTCCCATGCTTTTCATTCCCTTCGTTCAAACCCTGTTGCTCTAGAAAAACCATAAATGTCTTCTACCATCTCGCCAAAATACCTTCAGAATGAGTTTGAGCAACGTGACTTGGAAGTCTCCTAATTGAGAGGAAGAATCGTAATCTTCACAGAGATCATATCTAAGAAGATTCTCTAAATTCTCGGTTCACCTTTGACGATGAGTTTTCTAATATTAGAATCGAACGGAGATAGGCGGTCCATTCTGTCAAGCCATGACAGCTATATCATTGGAAAGATATAAGCTTGTCAGGTGGGTCTGGAGATGGATATTCCTTAGTTACAATAGGTTGGGAATTCCTATGGGTAGGGAATCTCATACCATTTCATCCTCATCTCTTCTTTCAGGGTTCCAAAAGTGTTGGGTTTAGAGAAAAAGAAGAGATGGAGGAAAGGCTTGCAAGTGGAGTAGATGCAACTCAAATGTATCTACTTGGCATTCGAAGCCTGAAAAAGCCGTAGATGGTGTAGATGTTATCTTTCCTATGAAAAGTAGGGACATCTGTACAACATCTGGTGCTGATGGAAAGTGCGGACACCAGCTCCGAGCTGAGCAAATGGTGAGATCTGCTAGCATCGGACTTCCTGTCCAACTATATGTTGGATGGTCCGCAGGCTGATATATTCAGAGATGTTCCTAAGGCAGAACAAAGAAGACAAATTGCTTGTGGACATCTCTTAGCCAACAAGACATTGCTGCGCAAGTGGGGTGACTTGCAGCAATGAGCTCGGGGAAATGACCAAGACAAATTGATCATTGTAAACTTGTAGCATTATACTTTGCAAAGTGTAAATCTTGTAAATCAACGATATCAATAAAATGCTCGTTTTGATGACAATAATATGTTGTCTCAAACAATATAACTGCTTAAATCAAAATGCTAGATCACTACACTCCTTGTGTATATAGAATCCGATCTACAGTTCTTGTGATTTTCCTGGTAAAAGATTCAAAAATGTGAAGGAAAATCAGAAAATAGGAATTTCTTAAAGGTCTCCCAACATTCGGTCAGAAGCAGAGTGCTTGATAGTTGAATCGAGGATTTTTTTTTCAAGCAAACCATTCTCTGGTGAATGCTGAGTCCAAGCTCTCAGCAAATTCCCGAAGGTTACTGAGTCTGAGCTCTCAATATAGACTCTTGAACTTAAAAGATTCAAGGAATCAAAAGAATCTAGAAGGACTGCTGAATCCAAGCTTTCAGCAGATATCCGGTGAGTGCTGAGTCCAAGCTCTCAGCAATTTGATATTGATTGCTATATTTGGCGATAGCAAACAGAAACTGGGAAAGAAGTTTACTGAGTCCAAGATCTCAGTAAATAAGACTCTTTGCTCCATCAAGGATCAAAACTTTATTAAGAGTCTGTTTCATCTACTAAGTCAAAGCTCTCGGTAGAACCCGAAGGCTGCTGAGTCCAAGCTCTCAGTAGATATCTGTAGACAACTAAGCAAATTATCTTAGCATACTCTTATTGGCTGCTGAGTCCAAGCTCTCAGCAGATGTTCATTGTCTACGGAATAAAAAGACCTTCAAATACCAAGTGGAATGCCGAGTCCAAACTCTCAGCAAATAAACACAGAAGGTCCAAGGAATGCTAAGATCACAACATATCAACGAATCGAATGCTAGTCCAAGCTCTCAGCAAACTATGTGATCCAAAGTATTCAGAAATTAAGGGGTATATCAGATAATCGTATGCTGAGTCCAAGCTCTCAGCATAGGCCTTTCATATTGCTGGATGTACTACTCTCAGCAAATGCAAGTCTGCATGTTGACCAGCAAAAGAGGACTCTAGCACAGGGTGGCGACGAATACACAGCGGACACATCAGCCACGCACAAGTTTCCAGCTTCGTGGGACATTAGGCGAACCATCACCAACTGCCCAGCCGTTGATCTATCCAGATCAGAAGAAGAAATCCAACAGCTCACAGAGAAGTCGGTCATCAGGGATTGTATAAAGGAAGTTTGGTTTAGAAATTCTAAACCCTAGTACTCCCAATACTTCTGGTTTAGAAATTTCTTCTACTATACACTTTTTGAGTTTCAGAAGAAACATCAATGGCAGAATCCTCCAACCATACCATTCCCCCCGCAGAATCATCCGGAAGACCTACAATACCCGGAGAACCTGAATAGTTTATGCCCACGTTCACCGGAATTTTCAAGAAAGAGGACATTGATGAGTCCATCCCCTACTATCGCCTGATTACCATTAGTCATGGTAAAGCGCCTGGTGAACTCACTTATGAACAAAAGAGGGTGGCTCAAGTGAAAAAAGATAAGATTCTCTACCAACCGTTGTTCAGGAAGCACTATTGCGACAATCTCATAGGCAAAATTGACCGTGAAGATCTTCTGAACTATCTTTTTGCGGAACCCCTGAAATTCCGGTCGCACATAGTTGCAGAATTCTTTGCTCGCGCAGTGGTTGATAAGACTGAAAAGTTTTTCACTACAAGTGTTTTGGGCACGAAAATTGTTGTGAGCCCAGAAGTATTAGCACAGAAGTACGGTCTGTGAGCCGACAAAGAAGACATAGCCAACTACAAGGTTAATGATGAAGCCGAGATGTAGAAACGATGGCTTAGGTGGAAAACAGACACCTTCAAAGGCTCATGGAAGGTGGCTGCACCCTTGAGATCACTAGAAGAACCAATGAAGAGCCTAGCTCAGATTGTGATAAGGATGCTCGTAGGCGAGGTTGGTTCACTTTCAGAACTCAGTGCGAAGAAGTTTTCTTTTATGATGGCGATTGAAGATCAAGTCCGAGGAAATTGGGCACAGTTCATCTACTCCAAGTGGCTAGCGTATGTGTACAAGAACAAGAACATCAAGACAGATCATACGTACACCCAAGATGTGGGATTCAGGCTTAAGATTAGTCATTTTCTTGAGGGAATCATACCAAAGGTTAATCGATGTCGTGGTGAAGATTTGTTGCATTCCGACTACATTCTGGCAACCAATAAACAACAACCGCCGAAGAATTTCAAGGAACTACTGATTCCGAAGGGAAAGAGTAATGTTGACCCCGACGAAGCAGTATCTGATGAAGAAGAACACTACCAGGGGGATGCCGCCTTGCAGACAACAGTCCCATTGACTGAGGAAGAAATAGCAGAATAAAGAAGGAAAGCAGAACATGATGCCCTGATTACAGAATATGAAAGCTTAGTCGACATCACACAACTGGAATCTGGTCAACCCCCTGTACCAACTATTGGAAAGAAGAGGCGCACACAGAGAAGCCCTCAGCAGAAGAGGAGCCAACCAACAGGTGATACAGAGCAAGCAAAGAGAAAGGGAAAGCATGGCTGATTTCAAGGAATTAAAGGTAACAGTGCCAGTGGTAGACACGACTCTACCAGCCATTGAGCCAGCCACCAAGGATGCAAAGAGAAGGCTTGAATTCTCCGATGAGGAGGAGTCGCGGAAGAAGAGGCGACAAGAGAAAGTGCTGAAAAGGGCACTTGAACAAAAGAATTTTGAGAAAGCCAAGCTGCTGATGACTCTTGAACAAAGGGATGCTCAGTACGAGCAAGTCATGGCTAGCTATGCCGAGTGCAACGCCAAGATTCAAGCTGGTGAGAAATCTGGACGCATCACCAAAAGGGACGTCGAGAAGGCACAGACTGCTAAAGGAATAACCAAGGTTAAAGATGTTGCAGAAAGGATTGTGAATCCAGATGCCATGTCCGATGCAGAATTTGAAAAATGGCAGAGGAAAGAAGCACTTAAAGAATCGAGGAAGACACAGACTCCTGCGCAAGGGGAAATGAGTTTTGCTACCCTGACCATTCAGCCCGCCATCACTCGAGGGGGAAGCGTAAGTGTTGAGGTCAATGTTGAAGAAGTTTTGTCACAGACTGCTGCGCAAGGAGGAAGCAGTTCTGTAGTTGAAAGAGGCATTGAGGAAGAACAACTGGCTGCGCAAGGAGAAAGCCAGGTTGTTACGATTTTGGCATAAATCGATTTGGTGAAGGAAGGAAACCAAATCATGCTTGCCGAACAGGAAGACAAGGTAGCATATGAGGAGAATGCTGACCTTGAGATTACAAATGATGAGGGTACGACAAACCCCGAGGTAGATATACAAGTAAGTGCTCAGCAAGCCATCACTACAACAAAAAAGATGGAAACCGATGATAGCATTGCTGAGGAGACACAAATGGAAAAAGAAACTACTACCTCCTTGGATGTTGAAGCCCGAGCAAGATTGCAAGCAAACCTCACTGCAAGTGTGTGAGCACGAAATGAGCAGTATCTACGCGCATTAGGAATGGATCCATCTACTTTTCCAGGATGGAATTCAGAAGTAGATACAACCTTCGTACTTGAAAGCACAATTGAGTCACTCTGGCAGAGATGCATTCCAATTCCTACCTCTCCCAAAGTGTCAGGTATATCGTTCAGTGACATACCTAGTTCTGATGATGAAGAGAATGCAGGAAACACTGGAGGTGCCAAAGGGAGTGTGCTGCTTGCAGATGGTCAACCTATGTTTCGAGGAGAAACACTGAGAGTGCCCATGGAAGGACTGCCTAAAAGGAATTTGAAAGCAAAAAGGATTGCAAAGTGGTTTCCTCCTGTCACTGTGAGAGATGAGAAGAATGATGATCTCATCTCATGGGCAAAAGATATCTATGTATTTATTGAAGCTCAAGTTGCTATCGAGGTTGAGAACACATATCCTGCGGAATTACTAGGCGAGTCTACCAATCTTGAATGGATGAGAATAGAGTTCCAAAGGTGGAGGTTTTTCGACTAAGCCACTCATGAACTACACTACGAAGACCGCACGATTATGATGGTCAGGATGGGTCTTAACTGCTGGCGAAGTGAAGAGGAATTGGCAGACGATTGGATGGATCAGGCATCCAAGAGACAGTATACGGAGAAGTAGGTTGCAGCTAGGCTGCGGAAGATTAAGGCACACAGAACGCTCACAGGAGATCGTTCATTGCCACCATCCGAGTATGTTGCTGAAGATTCTCCACCATTCACTCAACACTTCAAATACCCAGCCACAAGAAGACAAATGGTTGCAACTGTTGAGCTGAAAACCAAATTAGTAGAAGAAAAAGCCGCACGAAAGAGAGAAGAGGATTAGAGGAATATGTTGGAATTCAAGGAGCGCATCCTTACTCAACTGGCAAACAAGTCATTCAGAATGGATAGCGTAAGGCCTCCTTCTCCCACCAATATTGAAGAAGAAAGAGTTAGAGAGACTGAACCTGCCACAGCTGTCACTACTGATCTCCATCCACTTCATCTCAAGCACTGACCACCACTACCACCATGCCTACTGCCCAGAATCAAATTGTGCTATCGGAGGAAACCCAAGTCATGACAATTGAGCTCCTGAGCTCCGGGACTTATCAGAGGGACCTCCAACAATTCATACATACGATGGTAGGAAAGAGCATTGAAGAGCACATTGCTCCGATCGTGCAAACAGTAGTAAACAATCAAATGATCGAGGCAAAGGAAGAACTGCACAATACTCTGCAAGACAAGTTTGAGACCTTCTCAACAAGCCTTTTTACTGTGATCAAAGAGGGGGAAGAGAAGAGGTTAGCAGAGGAGGCAAAGAGACTAAAGAAACCAGAAGATAGGATCCGCCGCCTCGAGGCTAGAAGAAAACAGGAAGAAGACTTGAGAAGGCAATAAGAAGAAGAAGAGACAGAAGAACGAAGAAGGATTGAAGAGAAGGAGAGAATCAGAAGAAAAGAGAGAGAGGCCGTACTAGACAACTTCATGAAGGTAACGCTCGAGACTCTCAAGAATGTGAAGAAGACCACCGCTGGTTCTTCAGGTGCTAGAAATGCTGATGATTTAGACTTCTCGACAACGAAGAAGTAATATCTCTACACCTTATAAGTCCTCTTATCATGAAGGTAACGTTTTTCAATTGAGTAGATGTTTCCTGTACAACATGGCATGATATTTTTAATGGAAACTAACCCAGGTTGAAGACAACATCTTATTGTCCAACGCTGATCTAATTGAACTAGCTGAAATTACACACTCAGTGTAATAAGCAAATTGTGTGGATTGATGTTGTGTGTGTGTGCGATAGATTCCTATATGATTGCTTGATATGTGTGTGAGAGTGTGCTATGTGCTTATCTGATAAATGATTTGGAAGCCACTTACTTGAAACAAAATATATAATCGAGCAATACCCTTGATATTTTGAGGGGGATATTTAGGAACCATATTGAGTCTAAGGGAGTTGAGCTGCTGAGAATAGATTTGATAGGAAAACCTTGTAATCTCAGTAATCAACTTTCCCATGATCTGTTAGTATTAAAGATCAGGATTGAGACTTTGATCGCACCAAAAAGGGGGAAATTGTTAGGAATATTGTTAGATAAATTAGAACCCCTTTGTTGTCAATAATTGTTTATTATGTTTTGGTGCATCAAAGCTCGAGCCGATCTAGTTTCTAGCAACTTAGTATCGAGTCAAAATGTAAAAATCCTATATAAGTCATATATACTCGAGTTGTAATAGAACTAGAAAAGAAGAATCAAGAATGTTGAAGGATTCAGCAGACTTGATGATTGCTGAAGAAGCCAGTAAAGGCTAGCAAACATGAAGGAATGATGAACACACTCAAGAGAATGATGAAGAAGTAATGCCAACATAATGCGAGATCTTAGCGAGTCTGCTGAGATGTCAATCGCCAGCAAACGCTCAACAACAATCAAGGAAAATACAAGTCACAAATTTGAAGGACCCAAATCAAAAAGAAACCTGACGAATCAAAGAATAGAATAATCATCAGACACAACAGAGGTTTCAAGTTCAAAGTGAAAGACCCGTTCTAACAAAGACAGCTATAGATAGGAGCTATGCCAATCAGACACAAGGGAGACTTGAAGAGTCTCTGTACGTTGCACAAAAAGGAAAAATAGAGTTTGCCGAGCAATACCTTTGAGTCTAACATATAAGATTCAAATGACCGTTTAAATATTCACCTATGAATGGGTGTCGTCCAAAAATGATTCAGAGGTTTACGGAATTCTATTCACAGAGAAAACAAGAGAAGATCCAAACATTCTCTACACTACGCGAACTCATCCGAGCTAGTACGTGATTGAAGCTTTTTCATAAGCTATCATACTTGAAGCTCGAGCCCTCTGAAGTATAACTTCTAAGGTTGATATTTGGATTCTTTCTATTCCTAGAAAGAAACTAGCAGTCACCTTGCTATGCAAGCGTGATTATTACGGGCATCGTTGATACAAGGATAGGTTCTGGGAAGAGCTATAAAACTCCCAACTATCGACATCTAAAGAGAAGGGAGGTTTGTCCTAACTCTACGGAGCGACGAGGTGAAAATTGAAGACCGAGGTGCTTGAAGGTGCGCGCTGACCAGACGGAGGAGCTGCTCAACGTTAGAGATCAGGCCTGGCATTTTATTCAATCAATTAGTGAATTTTCAATCGAAGGACTGAAGAGTGGACGTAGAATATTTGTTCAAACCACTATAATCCTTGTGTCCCTTTACTGTTTTATTTCGTTATTTTTTGTGCATATATTTAAAACTCAACACACCAAGTGTTGTAGTATATTCTGCAATTAACTTAACGAATATTAGAGCTAAAACACATTTGATAAACACTTTCTAAGTCGAGACCTTAGCAAGATAAGAACAAGACAACATTAATACTTCTGCTGCATATATAAACACTCTGATCGGGGACCAACACATAATAGTTTCAATACTTATTTGCTACCCAACTACTTGAGTAGAACATCTTCATACAGCCACAATGAAGATATTCTCGTGTGTTGGATTTATATGGAAATATCTCAAGATCCATGTGTTGGAGTTTATCGAACATCTGACAGATTATGGAAACATGTCAAAACAAGTTTCAATAAATATAAGAATGAGCAATGGAAAAATCGGTCACAATGATTCCCATAAGCCCGAATTCAAGCTATGGAAAAAGGGACGAAGAAACTGCATGCTTGCATTCGAGGAATTGAAAACAGGAACCGAAGTCAGGCTTCAAATGAAGATATTCTGAGTATTATAATTTTAGAAAATTATTTTTAACATCAAATTAAATGTTTTCCTTTCTTGTAGATGCAACAAGCTAAGATTTTGCTCACGGAGGATCAGAAATATAAATCTGGATGGGAGTTGGATCATGTTTTGGGTATTATCAAGGATTTTGAAAATTTTAAAGATTGCGGAAATAGCTCCAAAATACAATCTTTTGGATATCTCTCTTTTGAGTCAAATTATCCAACATTTGAAAGGCAAGCTTATCCAGGTATCTCTAGCGCTCCCATAAATTTAAATGATCATTTTAATGCTCATGGTAGGTCTCTATCTGAATGGCAAATCAAGGTAAAGAACAACTTCTTGAAGAGGTGCAGAAGTCAAGTGCCAAACTTAAAGAACATTTGCCCGGGAGTCGTACAATCAGACTAGCAAGATGATGAGAATTAAGGTGGGCCAAAATAAGAATAATTTAATTAAGTCATCTAGACTTAATTAAATTATTTAAGTTGAAATATATGGGAAATAAAGATGTATCAAGATTTTATTGAAGATCAGAGAAGATTTTATTTGTCTTGATAAGATTAGATATTTAGTTATTTTGGATTTTAGCAAGATTTGATTTCCTATTATAATTAGGATTTGATTTGATTTCCTAGTTTGATTAGGATTAGATTTTATTTTCTAGTTTGAATCGGTTTAGAGATTTATTTGCTCCCTATAAATAGGCTTTGTTATTTTAATTTTTAATTCAATTTTCGATTTCCAGTTAATAAAAATTGTGAGTTTATTTCTCCAATTCTGAAAGCTCTTGAATTTCTGTGAAGTACCTTGAAATTCAATACTGACTTATCAATCGGACATTCACATCCATTTGTGGAGTCTTCACCATTTCATCATCTTTAGATCTTTAGCTTCTTGGGGCGTATATGAGATTTGTCTGGAATACATCATTTGAAGGGTTGGATCAGAAGTGTTGAATTTCCACTGGATTTTCCATTATATTTAATATTGGTGGTCCCTAAGATCAGAGTCGTCGTGTTCAAACAGAAACATGAAATGCAGCGGAATAAGTAAACGTCACTTACACTTACGTTGTTAAAGATTGTTTAAGCTCAAGGTATGATTAGAGTTTCTTCACAGGTATACACCAGCAGTATGATTGCTAGGTTTCAAATCCAACTTAAGACAGTAAGTAATAAAACAGTAAAAGAACACAATAACGACACCAAGTTTATAGTGGTTTGATCAAAAGATCTACGTCCACTTCTTTGCCGAAACGCTAATAATTCACTAAGAAAGTATACAAAGTACAAGGAATTGTCTTTCCCGTGTAGTAGGTGTTGGGATTGTATACTGAAAGCATATGTGATTAAGTGTTTTGTACACTGGCCTTCATATATGTTGCTACAACAATGCTCGTTGTCTGATGAAACATACATACAACGAACCATAATATCATATTATCTCGCCTATAGGGATGACCATATGGTGTATAGGAGATCACAGAGGATCATATGAGTCGTTTGAACTAGCGAGATATAAATAGTATCACGGCTGAGACAGTCCCTGGATAGGCTGTCGGTCTAAGCTGCGGCACATCGGTTCATAAGTGGGCTTATCCTAGCTACTTGATGTGTCGGTACATGGTTATGTATTGATGGGATCAACAGTGGGATGTGCCATTCTCATTGACATATGAATGAGCCAGATCCCTAGCATACTTCCTATGATCTTAAACCTAACTGAAGGATAAGGGTGATCACTGCTATTTCTAACAGATTAATTATAATAACAGTGACAAATAAAGTTGTAAACCCTAAGGTTATCGATCCAGGGGAATTGTATGGGGAAATTATCCTATGTACTAGCTATGATCCTAAGATTCATTGTTTGAGGAATTTAAAATCAGGGTTTTGTTTGGAAAATAAAGATAACAATACTTGAAAATTAAAGGAGTTTTGGAAAGCAAATTAAAGAACACAGATTCTAGGGAAGAACTCTTATTATGGATAACATGTAGGAATCAATTAATTTAACAGGTGGAATACTGCAACAATGCTATATTTCCTTGTTTGGCAAATATAACCTAGATTACTAATTAGTGACTCATCTCCGCTCGGTCTCAAAGTACACCAAACTAGTCAATCCGATAAGCAAATCAGTTCAATTCCTACATCTAGTACATCTGTTTGGATAGTGTAGATCATATCATGTATTCCTATTCCCACTATTAATATTCACCTCTAGGTCCTTCTATCAATAGCTAGACATCTAAATTAATCGTCACCTCTCGGTCCTTGAATTAATCTAGAATTGAAAATAATCACAGGAATCATGAACCTAATTAATTGATCCTAACATGCATCCATAATAATATCAACCCCTAGAACCCGCTAGGGTTTCTAGCCACTCATCGTAGATAGAAATCCAAAAGAAAATATATTAAATTGCGTAAACATAAAAGAACTTACAAGAAAAATAAAGGGTTTCGTGTTTCCCAAGTCTCCAAACTCTAAAAACTCTAAAATATGATTGGGGATCATCATTGGTTCGAATTTTATAGGTATTTATAGTGGTGGATGTGTATCCTATCAAATCTAGGGCTAAAGATATGAATAAATCCGAATTTAATCAGATTTTCGCTCCAGCAGAGAACCTCGCGTCGACCGCTTCTGATTCACGTCGATCGATGAGCCTCCTTGGTCTTCGTCGATCGCTTCTGATTGGCGTCTGTCGACGCAGCTTCTCGGCCCTCCTGCGCGGTCTCACGGTTTTGGCCATAACTTTCTCTCCCGAACTCCGATTGACCCGATTCCAGTTGCGTTGGAGAGCTAACTCAAAGCATCATCCATTTCCATGTGCCAATAGCTCGAATTCCTTTTGTGGACGAAATCGTCACTGCTACTCTTACACGTTACTGCTTCCGGAACGGATTTCTCGTGAACTTAGGCCTAAAACCCTACAAAAACACCAAAACGCGCATAATACCACCTAGTATAGACTCATGCACATAATATATATATAAACTCAATAAAACTACATAAAATAGTAGAAAATAATATAGATAAGTGAGTACAATAATGAGCTTATCAAAGGGGCACACACAGATTGACCACACTTTGATTTACCATGGTGGCGAGTCTTACACGTACTCTTATACCCATATTTTGGGTGTTGGCAATTTGTGTGTGGCCTGCTTAGTCTGGACGTTTAGGTAAGCATATTCGTTTCAGGATGGTGACATTCCCTGAGGAGCTCACAAGGTTCATTATGCTAAACCCTGCAGGTTGAATTATTTAATTTAGGTATAAGTGAAAAGGAGTGAGTGGTATTACTCAGGAAATAAGAGATTAATTAATTGTGGCTGATTGTCATAAGCCAAATTAATTAATGAATGTCCAAAACCTTAAATATGTGGATCATGTTAGTTTGGTGCAACTCGTTCCTAATAACGTGGTAATAAAGGGGCGAGTTAGCATTATTACCGTGGTGAAGGTTAAAACAATGTTTTATTAATTAATTATGTTCTGGGTTGAACAAGGAAGGATTAATTAATAAAGAGGGCCCACTTTATTATTTGCAACTGGTCCCTGGTCTGGCCCATGAACTGCTCAAGCCCATTAGGGTTAGGGTTTCTCAAAACCCTAACACTATATAAAGGCCTTCTCTCTATCAGATCAAGTTAGGTTTTTCAGTATATTGAAAATAGAGGGAGAGACGGCGGTGGCTGATCTGTGGGAGGAACTGATCGATTCCTCCAGATCTTGGATCCAACTTGGTAGATAATCCTCACCAGATTTCCAAGGAGCAAGGGAACAGATCAGAAGATCAGATCTGTAGGAACAACTGTTCATCGCCGGCGTTCAGATTCAGATTCAGATCTATTTCATTGTTATGGGCTCCGATCTAGATCTGTAGATCAAACGGTGAAATCAGGTATTCTCTAAATCCATCCCCTGCAATTAATATTGTAGGAGCATGCATAGGATCGCATGGTTTATTTAATTGAAATTTGTTCCTGGTATCCTAAGAACGATCCTTGGCAAGAAATTCATTAATGGCAACTCGTGTTGTCCATCATAGACTCAAACCCTACAGTAGGTCAGTGAACTTTCGAGCTGGCTACTCCACAACTATCCTCCGATACTCCGCAATCCTTAGTCAGACCCAGCTACAGCCAAGTCAAGGGCGACACCTTCGTAAAACTTGACTTTCACTGATAGTGATGGGAGATTTTAGAGTTCTCTCCTTAACTTATCTGTTTTTGGCAAGATGCCCGTCGGAGTCAGATCTTGATAGAAATGACTGTTAGATTCTTCCAAGGTCGGAAGGAATCCCAATGATTGAACCTTAAAAAGGATTCAATGAACCACTTGAGTGTCAGATCTTGAATGTGGGGGGCACTCGGTGGTTGAGAGCTTTAAAGATTCTTCTTGTCTTGTTAATGCTCTCGTGACTGCTTTTTTCTTTGTTTGTCTGAGGAATCTCTTGAATATGAGTTCGTGAGTAGAGAGTGAGTAAAGCAGTAGTCTTCTCTCACTTTTGGACTTGTCTTTTATACCTGGAGATTCAAACTTTGAATCTCCATACCCGTTAGACACAACGGTTCCTTTGTCCAAGAGTGGTTCGACTTTATCTGTTCTTTCTGGCGTCGTACAGAGCTTTCCAAACTACTTTGGGAATGCTTTTGTCCTTTGTGTGTACGTCTGTCAGAACGGTACTGTAGCAGTCGTTGTTAGTTGTCTTGCTTTGCTGATCTTCTTCCGAACAATCTGCTAATCTTCCCTAGCAATCTTCTAGATGAATGTTGGACTGCTGACTTCTCAGCAGTTGCTTATATAATCTCTGATTCCTTCGATTCTTTATTGCTAATGCCCTTAGCAATCAGCGATGTGCTGGCAAATGCTGACCCCTCAGCATTCTGCTACCGCTTGACTTTTAGCAAATGCTAACCTTCTTCTTTATCTGCTAGGAGCACTTCTAGCAACCTAATCTATTACAACTCAATACTTAGCCTATACAGGACATTACAAGAGATGCTAGACTATGCTAGAATTCAGCAATGATCGACCAAATGCTAAAGCTTTGATTCAACAAAGCCTGTTACAAATATGTTCCTAAGGGGATAATTACAAGATAATTCCCAACAAATATTATTTTCATTTTTTAACTATTATTATAATTATTTTCCTTTTTTCTTATTATAATTAGTATATTTTCTTTTTCCCTTTTAATATATCAAAAATCATCAATATTTATCCATATCTTATCCCGTATTTTTTTTAAATTCATACAAAATCTATCACATTCATATTCATCTATATCTATATATCCATATTCATCCATATCTATTCATATTTATATCCATATCTCTTTCATTCATATCTATCCATATCTATTTTATCCATATATAACCATATACATCTCATCCATATTAATCTTTATATATATTCAAATCTATTTCATCCATAATTATTCATATCATATTCATCCATATCTATTCATTCATCCATATTTATCCACATATATCTCATCCATCATTATCTATTCATATATATCTCACCCATATTTATCCTAATTAATCCATATCTATCATATCATATTTTTCATCAATTTCTATTCCTAAAGTCATTCTGATTGTTCTGGTAAAGTTTATGCATGGCAAAAAAAGTGAAAAAAATTGATTGGTGAGATAAAGTGGTAAAAGACAGAGTTCGAGAATATAAAAGCCATTAATTAAGTGATACACGAGCATTGAGTGATTACCATTCTTGAGTGATACATGAGAGCTCGTGAGGTGGTGAGGTTCTTTTTATTTAATGTTTTCTTCAATGAATGTCAAAACATAATCAAACTAAGTCATCGGGAGTAATGGGAGACAATGCTCATCTTGAGGTACTAGCTAAATTCACAATGAACGCTCTACGACCCGAATTGAATAAAGCGCTGGACAATTGATCTGAAGCATTATGTGACCGGATGGATAAGCAGATGAAGGAGAGGTTCACTAAATCTGGGATAAGAGGACTAGGAGATAGAGTAGGCAGAGGAGGAAACTACAGAGGAAATCCTATTTATGAGGAAGACATTGATAATTATACAGAGGATGACTCCTACAATTACAACTTGGGAAACATAAGGATGAGCATTCCAACTTTTCAAGGAAAGAATGATCTTGAGTGTTATTTAGAATAACAAAAAAAAGGTGGAACAAATATTTGAGTGTCACAATTATTCGGTGCTTCAGAAGGAAAAATTAGCAGTAATTGAGTTTTCTGATTATGCTCTTGTGTGGTAGGATCAGTTGATGAAGAGTAGAAAACACAATGGAGAGCGACCATACATAGTTGGGTTGTGATGAAAGCAATCATGAAGAAGCGACATGTGCCAAATCATTATTATCGAGAGCTTTATAATAAGCAACAACATTTAAAACAACAATATAAAAGTGTGGAAGACTACTTTAAGGAGATGGAAGAAGCAATAATTCGAGCCAATATCATTGAAGATAGGAAATTAAAAGATTTTGGTTGGATTGAATTGGAAGATCCGAGAAAGAATGGAGCTACACTATTATGAACAGTTGGAGAACATGGTCCATATTATAATTAAAATAGAAAATCAGCTCAAGAGGAGGGGTGGTGGAAGCAACACGAGACAGAACTTTATAGGTTGGATAGAATACACGACTAGTTGTGGTTCCACATCTAAACACACTCCATGGAAGGAGGAGCAGTCTTGAGTAGAGAGAAAGCCATTTGTCGCGCCCAAACTAGTTACCAAAAATCAAGACGAGGACATGATAGTTGATACAACTATGGAGTTAATAAGTGCTTCAATTCAAGAGTCCAAGGACGAGGATACGATAGTTGATACACCTATGGAGGATTCCAATGAAGTTGAGGAAGAAATTGTAATTCCAACTGTACTCACTGTTGTTACTAGTAAAACTTTGAGTGTACATATAGAAGGTTCAAAATCAGTAAAGGCAAGAGAGCAAAAGGTAAAAAGGAACATAGTCCGAAAATTCATTTTTGTGAGGGTTATTTGTTATAAAAGAAAAGGTGCAGGAGACTAAACAATTGACAATGTTTGAAGATAATAATACGCCAAACAAGCCAACTAAAGGTTATTTAAGATGGTTTGTATTCGGTATAGACGTGGATTTGAGGGCAAATTCATTTGAAGAGGAGGAGAATGATCAAGGTGTGTTACAGTAAGAATAATTTAATTAAGTTATCAAGAGTTAATTAAATTATTGAAGTTGCGATTTATAAGAAATCAAGATGTATCAAGATATCATTGTAAAGATAAGAGAACATTTGATTTGTGATGATAAGATTAGATATTTAGTTATTTTCATATTTTAGCGAAATTTGACTTCCTAGTTACAATTTCTAATAAGTGAATAAACATTCATCCATCCCAAGTAATCAATAGAAATATAAGTGTCTCCTTGATATGTGTGTGAAATGACCAATTTATTGATGCATTTGAGTGCTTGTTTGTGTTTATTTCACCCACATATCATAGGTTCTTCTTTGTTTTTGTTGTATTTTGGTGTTTTGTCGTGTTAACATTGTGTAGGTGAGCAAATGAGCATAAATCTTCAAGTTTTGCCAATTTTTGGTGGAATTTTGACCCATATCTTGTACAAGCTAATGAAATCTCGACCCGGATGGAGTGAGAGGAGCAGCAGGGGTGAAACAGAGTCAAATCCTGACTCAGACCCATCCGGGTTCGGTCTAGATTTGCCTTTGCCTCTGTAAGGCAGAGATCGAACGAACCCTACAGAGCTCGGCCGAGATCTGCCTTATAGAGGCAAATCTTAGTCGAGATTTTTTGGTCCTGAGCAAGATCCTACAAATATTTTTGGCGGCTTTTGAGTTCAGGCAAATCCCGGGCAAGACGGATCGGTCCTGGGCGAGATCTGGGTGTGTCCACTTACTATAAATAGTGGAGAAACGAAATTGGCAAAGAAACTTTTGGCCATATTTTAGGACGGTTATCCACTTCCAAAACATTTCCCACTCTTCCCAAACATCAATTAAGGTGAATCCAAGACCAATTCCATCAAATTGGGTGAAGATATGAAGATCCAAGAGTAGATCAAGGCCAAATCAACCAAATTGGGGGAAATTTCTATCCTATCTCTTCCTGGTAAGGATTTGCTTTGTTTTTGTAATCCATTGTACCAAACTCAAGGTATGAGTAGCTAGATTTCATTTTGGATATTGGATTGAATGATGTGGTGAGAGATTATGATCAATTGATTGTTTGTTTACCTCTTCCTTGTTGATCAAGACATGTTAGATCATATTCTTATTCAAACAATGTTGATAAGAGTCAATTGCTTGATATTTGACATTGAGATTGCAGCCAATACGCAGATTAAAATGTCGTGATTAGCATGTTCTTATGTATGTCTCGATCCAATCCCTGTGTGGAGGAAGCATATAGGTTAAGTATCCACATTTGTTTCGGAGTGTGTTTTGATTAGATAATGTAACAGTTTGATAATCTTAACTCATCAACGACCAATTCACCAGTGATAAGGGGATTAGTTATATTAGAGTGGATTTACCATCACTAGGAAGATTAATTTGTGTTTGAAACATTCAATTGGCCTTAATTGCTCACTACTAAGTTCTCTCCAATATCCTACTTCTCCTTATCTAGAGATCATTTGATTTGTGCTTGTTCTTACTTTTGTTAGATTGATTAAGGTTGTAATTGTGAGTTTAATGATGATGATTGTTGGTTTGGTTTCATGTATGGATTTTGTTGCCTAGTTAGATAGAATAAGTTTAATTCATTGCCTAGTATAATTACTAAACTCAACAACTTGATCAAACTTGGATATAAAGGCAATGCATAAGTAGTTAGTACTTTGGCAGACGAATTAAGAAGAAACTGGATTGATATTTTTATTCTTGCATTGCGCTAGAGATTCGATTGGCTTTTGTTAATTGAAAATTTAGCGCGTGTGAAGTTTTGGCGCCGTTGCTGGGGACTTCATTGAGCAGGTTGCTAGATATTGGTGAAAGTGTGTTGCTTGTAGTCCAAGTGTTTGTTAAACTGTTTGTTTGATTTAAATTTGTTTGTTTGGTGATTGGAGCTTTTGGATTCTTGTAGGTGGTGTATGATCACGAGGTCTAAAGCTTGATTGTTGGATGAACAAAAGTGGAGACAAAGAGTTTAAGGAATTGAGATCGATATGTAAAACCGTAGAGAAGATACGGAAAAAATGGATGAATTTCAAAGACAATTGGAAGAGATGAGGGCAGCTTTCAATGAAAGAAATGAGCAAAGGAGGCCTCTACAAAACTTGTTCCAACCACAAGGAGACCATGACACGGGAGGATTTAGGATGGGGGTCAATGCCACTCAGTTTGAGATCAAGCCCCAACTAGTGCAAAAGATCCAAAACAATCAATATGGGGGCCATCCAACGGAAGACCCCAACGCTCATATCTCCCGGTTCTTGGAGATTACAGACACAATCAAGATAAACCAAGTGCCACAAGACCATATAAGGATGAGACTTTTCTCATTTTATCTTCAGGATGGAGTGCGACATTGGTTTGAAGGGTTGGACAAGGAGAATATTGCCTCTTGGGAGGAGCTGCGAGAAAAATTTCTTTTCAAATTTTTCCCACCGAGCCTTACCTTGAAGCGAAGGGCCGATATAACCTCGTTTGGTCAAAGGTACGATGAACCATTATACGAGGCCTGGGATCTTTTTCAGGACTTGATCCGAAGGTGTCCGAGGCATGGCTTATCATAGAGTCAACAAGTTTTCCAATTCTATGGGGGTCTCAACTACGAGACCAAAGTCACGATGGATGCATCTTCGGGAGGTTCATTTATTAACCAAGGGGAGGATGAAGCTTGGAGAACAATTGAGAAGATGACTGAAAATATCTATCAGTGGCCGAAAGAAAGGAAGGACTACCGTACGGTGAAGGCGGTGGGTGAGATGAAAAAAAGCGATGAATTGAGAGAGCAAATAGCTATGATGCAAAAGAAGTTGGACATGCTTACTACCTCAAGTGGAAGGAAGGATGAGATGATGTTGGTAAAGAGAGAAAATGTATACCCGAAGTACGTGAGCTTTGTAAATCAAAGGATGGGGTTCAATAACAATCGTGGCTCTTATAATCCACCAGGGAACATGTACTATCATCCTTCCAACCGGTTCCATCCCAATTTCTCTTATGCTAACCCGAACAATGCTTTAAATCCACCGATTCAAATGGAGAATGTCGGGGGTAGTTCACATGGAGGATACATGGGAGGAGGTGGTAATAGGCATGAGAATCACGATGCAAGGAGAAATCCGAATAAGGAGATTGATAAGAGGTTTGAGAAATATGATGGTATGTTGGCCGAGATTCAAATTCAAATCTCATGATAGCTAAGCAATTGAGTGGAAAGCATCAAGCGGGTAAGTTTCCATGTGATACGGAGACTACTCAAAAGAAAAGCAGCAATGTTGTGGATGAAGAGCGAGGAGATGAGGATCATATCTTGGTGATGACTCCTAAGGTGGAGAAAGTGGAGATTGGTGAAGAGCAAAAGGTTGTGGAAGATGAATCGAATGAGGAAAGTGAATAGAAGAATGAGAATGTGAATCAAGAAGAAGTGAATTTCTTTGACTATGTGAAAAAGGGTGACATTGAGATGCCCCTTCCGGAGGAAATCCAATGTGTTCCAATGTTAGATCAATTGATTGAGGAAGAGTTGAAACCAAAGAGTTGTGTAAGTGAGGATGAGTTTATGGAAGACGATCTTAGTGAAGATGTGGGAGCAAAAGGTGGAAGAAAGATAGCAAGCAAAAAGGATGATCCGGAAGATTTGTGATTGCTTGTAAGATTGGGGACACTATTGCTGACAAGGTTTTATGTGACTCCAAAGCGAGTGTGAACATTATGTCGTGGACATTGTTCAAAGAGTTGAATGTTGGGGTGTTGAAGCCGACAAATCATGTTTTAAAAATGGCTAATCATGCTCTATTTTGTCCAAGAGGTGGTGTAGAAGATGTGAATGTTGAGGTGTTGGAGTTCACCTTGCCGGGTGACCTTTTGGTGGTTGATATGAAAAATCGAGGAAGAATTCACTTGATTTTTGGGCGACCATATTCGCATACAACTGATGTTTTGTTTGACATGAATAATGGGGATCTCACTCTCCAATGTGAAGGTAAGGGAGTGGTGTTTTCTTTTCCCTCGAAGGGTGTTGAAGGTATGGAAGAAAGCAAGGATTGTGAGCCTTTGAATAAGAAGAAAGAATGGTTTGAAAGAGGAGCTGGAACAAAAAGGGTGATTACATGTGTGGATCTGAAGATGGTTAGCTTGGAAGAAGCAAAGGATGAGAATGATGACCCAAGGGATTTCTTCAATCAAAGGGAGTTGAGAGCCAAGACAACTAGATTGGAAGATGAAACACCTCGAAGCGCGAGAAGGAAGTTAATTTTTTTGGGTGAGTCATGGGCCATGGATCAAGGTATGAGTTTCGGTTCCTCTCCATTTGATAATGATTGAAGCCAAAAAGGTATGAAAATCAAGCTAACGACTTAAAACAAGCGCTTGTTTGGAGGCAACCCAATTTTATTTGCTTTTAGTTGTTTTGGTTTTGAATAAATGTCTAGCTTGTTTGTTTTGTGATTTAGGTAGAAATGATGTTTCAATAAGGGATGAATGATCTTGTGTGATGTTTTTGCAGACAAATTGTGTTTTGGTGTTGAGAAATTGAAGTTTGGGGGATGAAGATTTGCCCTATCGCTGAGAATGTGGATGAAAAGAAGCAGGGGAGCTGGAAAATAGAGAGAAATTTAGCCGCGGACTGAAAAATCTCACCCCAGGCTATGAAATATCAACCGAACCCGACCACATTCTACCCTGGGTTCGGTTGAGATCGACCGGGATTTCAAATTGTTGGGGGATAGAGAAAAATATCGACCGAACCCATAGTTGTTCTTCCTTGGGATCTGTCGATATCGACCAATTTTTTCAAATTTGCTAGGGACAGAGAAGAATCCTAACCGAACCCGCAGGATCCCGATCAAGATCTGACGAATTTTTAAAGGGGATCTAGGGCTCGTTTCTCCCTAACTTGATTTCTAACAATATTTTCACTTCCAAAATTTAAATTCTTGCTTTACCCAACAATTTCGTGCAAAACTTACTCTGATTACTCATCATGTCTAGCAAGAGAGCACGATGGAGTCAACCAACCACAGGAATCCGTCCCCCTGCCAATTTCAATGATGAGGAGTATTCAAGGTTCAAAATTATCGTGGAGAAGAATGTGGTGGGAACGCGGTATCCATGTGGAGATACATTGGAAGCCTTGGAGTTGAAGGAGGATGTCTGGAATTTGCTTACCGGCCTTTGTTGGAAGAGTTACTTGACAGGGCTATGGTCGGCATACATGGACCTCACAAAGGAGTTCATGGCCTCTGTGACTGTGATGAAGGGCGCCGGAAGCACTCCTCTCTCTGCGGCATTCAAAGTTAGAGGTCATGAGTATATTTTATGCAGGTAAGAATTAGATAAGATTTATGGTTGTGATGAAGACTCTTTGTTTGCTCCTGATGAAGTTAATGTTGCTACATTTTGGGAGCCTATTTCTGGGATTAAATCTGATGTAGTCTTTCATATTAAGTCTACAAAAGCCTCTTTAATTAGGAATCCCATAATTAGATACATTCATAAGGTAGTAAGTTTCTATTTGTGGGCGGCATGAATCTGGGAATGTGCTTTTGTCTGAAATGTATGTGCTCTATTCTATGATGCATGGTTTAAAATTTTCAATGGGGGAAATTGTAATGGATGCCTGGAGTAGGGTAGTCGGACTGAAAACCCCCTTAATCTGTGGTGGGGATGCTTACCCCTATTTTAGACATTTGAATATCCCGTTGACTAGTCTATTTGCCCCGGGTGTGCCCTTGGATATTGTATCACTTGTGGTTGCTAAATTTTTGGTTCCTGCTCTTCGTGGGGGTTTTTATTACAAATTTGGGGAGAGAATGATTAAGATGCCTCATTTGGGATTGACTACTGTGAATGATTTTAATGATAGATCTAATTGGTTGATGGATTTCGAGAATCACCAAGATTTTGTAGGCATCTTGTCTAGTGATGGGTTCCTTACTTCCATGAATGAGTTGGCCCAGCAGCAGCCCCGAGGCGAGGGTGTGGGATCTAGTTCTCCGGCATCACAGCCCATGGAGGAGTGGCAGCAGTAGATATTTATGATGATGCAGAGGACCTCTAATACTGTTGAGTCTTTGTCTATTTCTATACAGGGCTTAGACATGAGGATGACTATGATGCAGGGGGACTTTGCTGCATTCCTGACTGGCTACTTGGCCGATCAGGCTGCGATCGCCTCCCGATTTGAGGGCATTGACCAGAGATTTGGTGAGATTTATGGTGATGTCCAGGAGTTGCAGCGCCGCTTGCCCATGCCATACCGCCGCCGCCGTGATTGTTCCCCACAGGACCAAGAGAAGTGATTGGACATTGTCAACCTATTTTACAAACTTAGTCTCACTTGACTTAGTTTAGGGGGATGTGTCAGCTACCGGTTTCGATTTAATCTTCTCCTCTTCCTACCTTTCCTTTATCTACCTTGTTTTGGATAAGATGATTTCCCTCATGATTGGATTTGGATACATTTGGATAGATTCAATATGGTTGTATTATACTTTTGGATTTGGATATGTGGATGTTGAATGTTTTATCTTTATATTGATGGATATTAATTTGAGGTTCATTGTCTTATTTTTTTTACATTTTGGTTGATGAATGCTGATGAATGGCATGTGATATGTATGGTGGAGCTAGTGGTACAATGTTCAATTTGATTTAGGGATGGATTGTTTGGTGGATAGATGTTTGGATGGAGATAATTGCTTGTTTAAATGTTCATATTTGTGTTGAGGATTCATTGTGGAAATAGTTTTGAAGTGGAATTTTGAATTGGTTGATGTAGACTTATGTTGAAAATGATTTATGCTCAAGTGGTTGTATGTTTGTGTATATGTTAGTAGGTAAAATAAGACCGATGAAGAGCAGTTTGATCACGTGGATGCCGAAGGGGTAACACATTCTATCATTTCTCTTGCCATTTAGTTATATTTGTCGATTGTGTAGTTTTTGTTGAAGGTTTTTTGCATGATTGTGTGTTGTGAGTTGAACCCGAACTAGACTTGAGATCTACTCTTGATGAACTAGTGAAGATTGATTCCTATTTAAACTTATGATGGGGCGGAATCATTGATATCGAAGCATGCTTAGGTTAAACTTTTGAATTGTCGAGCTTTGTGTGTGTTAATGCTTGAGACTTGACAAAAGCCATGAAAATTGAGCTATGATATTGTCATATAATTTTTTATTGTGAGAGGCGAGATTGAGAGTGAGAAATCTAGAACTTGCATCCGTTCTCTATCTATTGGCATGAGTTTTTTTACTAGAAAATGATATTAGGTCATTGATTCCTAGTCCTACCTTGCACATTGGGGGTATAAGGTGTTATATGTGATCGTTGTTTGCCTTTCATATCGTTGTTGCCCATGATTGAGCTTAATTGAAGAATTTCTTTGAGATATATTTAGGAATAAGTTTGGGGATATGTGTTTGAGGGTGAATACGAATGTTGTGAGTGTGGGTATGGGAATTGGTTTGTTTGGTGAATTGAATCCTGTTTGTTGAGGCAAAGAAAGAAAGTGATAGTTGAAGAGAAAAATGGTGCAAGTCCAGAAAAATGAGCACCAACGAAAAAAAAATGAGAAAAGATTGATGAAAAGAAAAGAAAAAAAATAAAGAAAACATGCAAGTGCATGGTGAAAAGAGAAAACGAAAGAAAAAGAAAGTGAAGTTGAATAAGCCTCGGGAGTGGTTGTGTTGAGCAAATGCTTGGGGTTTGGGAATTTGTGGAGTTAAGTCACTTCGGCCTAAAACCACCTACCTTTAGTCAACCACATTATAACTAAATCAAAGACCTTCTTGATTATAGAATCTAGCTCATTGTAGTATAGTGGTGAGATAGGATGCAAGCCTACGGAAATCGAACTTGATATCTCGTGCTTGAGTGAACGGTCCCTAAACACGAAAGGGGGTGAATTTCATTGCTTTTATCTATTTTGTTGAGAGGTTTGAATCTCTTTCATTGACCGTTGCACAAATTTAGGTGATAATCTCATTTGATTGAGGCATGCTAAGATTAATATGATGAGCTATGCGGTATTGCACTAGGTAGGATGATTTCCTTACTTTGTTTTGATTGAAGACTATCAAAGGTTCAAGTTTGGGGGATTATGATATGTGTGTGAAATGATCAATTTGTTGATGCATTTGAGTGCTTGTTTGTGTTTATTTCACCCACATATCACTGGTTTTTGTCTTTTTGTTATGTTTCCGTGTTTTGTCGTGTTAACATTGTGTAGGTGAGCAAATGAGCATAACTCTTCAAGTTTTGCCAACTTTTGGTGGAGTTTCGACCCATATCTTGCACAAGCCAAGGAAATATCGACCCGAAAGGAGTGAGAGGAGCAGTAGGGGTGAAACATAATCAAATCCCGACCCAGAACCATCTGGGTTCGGTCGAGATTTGCCTTTGTAAGACAGAGATTGACCGAACCCTAAAGAGCTCGGCCGAGATCTGCCTTACAGAGGCAAATCTCGATTGAGATCTTTTGGTCCTAGGCAAGATCCTATGAATATTCTTTGGCAATTTTTTAGTTTTGGCAAATCCCAGGCGAGACAGATTGGTCGCGGACGAGATCTGGGTGTGTCCACTTACTATAAATAGTGGAGAAACAAAATTGGCTAAGAAACTTTTGGCCATTTTTTTGAACGGTTATTCACTTCCAAAACATTTCCCAGTCTTCCCAAACATCAATTAAGGTGGATCCTAGACCAATTCCATCAAATTGGTTGAAGATATGAAGATCCAAGAGTATATCAAGGCCAAATAACCAAATTGGGGGAAATTTCTATCCTATCTCTTCCTTGTAATGGATTTGCTTTGTTTTTGTAATCAGTTGTACAAAACTCAAGGTTTGAGTAGCTAGATTTCATTTGGTTATTGGATTGAATGATGTGGTGAGAAATAACGATCAATTGATTGTTTGTTTACCTCTTCCTTGTTGATTAAGACATGCTAGATCTTATTCCTATTCAAGTAATGTAGATAAGAGTCAATTGCTTGATATTTGACGTTGAGATTGCAACCAATACGCGGATTAAAATGTTGTGATTAACATGTTCTTATGTATGTCTCGATCGAATCCCTATGCGGAGGAAGCATATAGGTTAAGTATCCACGTTCGTTTGGTAGTGTGTTTTGAGTAGATAACGTAATGGTTTGATAATCTTAACTCATCAATGACTAATTCACCGTTGCTAAGGGGATTAGTTATATAAGAGTGGATTGACCATCACTAGGAAGATTAATTTGTGTTTGCAACATTCAATTGGCCGTATTTGCTTACTACTAAGTTCTCTCCAATATCCTACTTCTCCCACTCTAGAGATCATTTTATTTATGTTTGTTCTTACTTTTGTTGGATTGATTAAGGTTGTAATAGTGAGTTTAATGATGATGATCGTTGGTTTAGTTTCATGTATGGATTTTGTTTCCTAGTTAGATAAAATATGTTTAATTCATTGCCTAGTATAATTACAAAGCTCAACGACTTGATCAAACTTGGATATAAGTGCAACGCATAAGTAGCTAGTACTTTGGCAGGCGAATTAAGAAGAAACCGGATTGATATTTTTATTCTTGCATTGCGCTAGAGATTTAATTGGCTTTTGTTGATTGAAAATTTAGCGTGTGTCTTTCCTCGAGAAGGGACTTGACTTCTTGAGTGGTGGGGGAATTTTTTAGGTTCATGAGTTTGCATCGTCAGAGTTTAATCAGAAGATATATATATATATATATATATATAGATGGAGAGAGAGAGAGAGAGAGTTGTGCGGTGGAAAGTTAACAGTGAAGTATATATATGAATATACACATTTCAACTTCTAACTATTATAAAAGAGGAAACACAGCTCCAAGCTTCAACCACAGACTCGTACGCCTCCTAGAGCTTTCATCAACCCGTACATTTTAGAAATAATGCATGGGGCTAAGTACATGAATGTACTTAGTGAACACAATGCCCAAAATCATACATTCATATAAATAATTGTTGTGCCTTGATATTGGGTCACACATGAGTTTTTGAGTTTGAAAATCCTCCTATGGTGCCAAAAGATTTATGCAAGTGAGCATGCTCTTTCAACAGTTAAACCATCTGCAAAAGTAAACGTGACTGGGAGGTGGCCTCCTACCATAGTCACGATTCACGTCTGAGTACGACATGACCTGTAGCATCTTGGCATCAAAGTGCACTACCAGGAAATGATCATTAGGGTTCGTTGTAAGCATAATTAACATCTACGTATAGTACATTCATTGTTCTTCTCTAAGTGGGGTTCCCCCACAAAGAGGACAAATAGCAAAATAAAACATTTGGCAATGACACTAGAGTAAAAGAAATAAGATTCATTTCATGCTTTGAGTTATTGCCTCAAAAGAAACATATTTGCATTAACCCACGATATAAAGAGTAAGAAAATCCACCTTCATTAGGTTTAAATGAGATCTGATCGGTTTAAGTTTTGAGCTTATCCTTCCCCCATTTTTATAAGATAAGAAATCTTTGATAAGTCTTGCAAAGTCACGAGATTGAGATTCTACATAAATTGGAATCATTAATAACTTCTAGGCTCCTAGCTTAACTTAACTCTTTATGACTTGAGACTTTAGATATAAAGGTATGAAAGATGTTTATCATTTGGTACAATTAAATTAAGGTAATGAATAGTCAAAATAACTTGCGATTGAACAAAGAAATAATTAAAAGAGAGAGTTTGGTTTCGAGTTTGGAATTTATGTTCAAATAAGGTTTGATATTAAGATGTTATTGAAGGAATTATACCATGAACCGAAATTCACATAATTCAACTGAACCAAGGAACTGTGTGGATATCTAAATAATTGTCATACATCGACTATTTCCTAGCATGCTCCTATTTAATAAATAAATTGTCATGCAGATGTCTATTGGATTAACTGACATCCGTAGTGTCTGCATATCTGCGCGTAGGGATTGAAACTTTTGAATCATTTGCGCTCCATATTTAATCCTGCAGAATAAAGATTAAATATTTTGATTTCAATTAAATAATTACAATCAAAATAACCATTACCGAATTCTATTTTGTAATACCTGAATCATATTATACCACGGCAGAGTCCCATAAAACTCGACCGTTTTACACTCGGCCATTATATGATTCCATTACCCAAAGTGAACATATAGTTAGAGTAAGAAATTATTATGACTGAGTCCACTTGGAGATCCGAACCATAACCCACAGCACATATACTCGACCGTATCTATCAACTATGTCAACGTCATAGCAAGATATTAGATTTCATACAGTTTTTTGAGTAGAACTCCTTAGACAAACTTAACATCCTCTTCTTGCAAACATGCAAGAGTTTGATCCTTAGGATGTACACAGCGTCCCTCCTTCGTTCAACATCTATAACTGTTCGGATAACCATCTCCGTATGCCTGACAATACCTCCACATTGTTACCAAATAGGAGAATATTATCTACATACTATGCAAGATGCACCATGCTACCACTGACATATTACTAGCATTCAGAACTCTCGTTCATGCATGGTGAATATCCATAGGACTTTACCACATTGTATGTCCCGTGACCGGTAAGCTTCAACCCATAAAAGGACTTTCAAAGCTTCCAGACAAGATACTTTCACCTTACTGCACAAAACCTTCTTACAGTTCCAACTGCCAGATTGGTAGGTTACCAAGTCCTGTTATGACTAGGAGTATCCGAATGAACTTGAGCACGACTTACAGGTGAAAAGTCCGATTATAGTCTTATGCTCTCTCTTACTGGCTATAATGTTTTACCACCAACCTTAATACTTTCATTCGATCCTGCATTTACCTTGAATGCCCACTTACTGCTTATAGCTATAAAGCTATCTATCAGTCAAGACTTCTGACATACAACCATAGCATGATTAATATGATTACTGAATTCATGGCGATCCACTACTTGTCTATACCCTTGTTAGATACTGCTTTATCGTAGTTCTGGGGACTTCCATCAACTAGATCAAAATCTGGGATGAAGTATAACCTCCCACTGCGATGAAGCATCGACGCTGTGTCAGCAGTCGGTGCGGTTCCTCGTGGTTCGTACCTTGCACGATCGACTGTGTGTGTGATACCATACCCGCCTAGGTACATCCACACTCACACAGGGCTTTCCAAATGGAAATACATTAACATCTTCAACTTCTTGAAGAACCAAATTACATTTGATAGTACGGTTACTTAGTCTCAAAAGAATCCTTTGTTGACTTTAGCAATGAACTTTCCGATTTTCAATACTATAGTCGTCATTCGTTTCTTCCAGGAATATCCTATAAACAACATTTTCTTGATTTTAACCCATCAGTGTTATGCTTAGTTGGAAAAACTAAATATTCTCAAATCCATTATGACCTACTAGATATGTATCATAATCATAATTTTTGAGAAACTCTTATGACTGACTTAAGATCAACCAATAAGTTCACTGTTGTTTTCCAAGGATTTCCAAGAAACGAATCTAGTAGGAATGCTTAAATAATTATATCATGCTTCAAAATTCTTAATTCTTCTCATACTACACCATCGGGACGAAAAGTCCTGATGTAGTCTATTAGGAATACATTCCAATTAAATGACTTATACTGTCCAAGCTCATTACTAAGGTGTTCCCTTGAGTAATTGTCAAATAAATGACACAACACTTAAACCCTCTAGAGCATAAGTGAACGCCAGTCTACACTAGTCAAGATGGATCATTTTCCAGCATATCACTATATCGAGACTTACTTGCCTCAGAGTCCTGGTCAACATCATTACCATCTACCCAGGATTTGCCAACTCATCGAGAAACAAATCTGGATTAAATCCATTATTTCATTAACCAAAAGTTGCTCAATCCTCATTAGATTAATGTGATATGTTCAACATCTTATCCAAACTAGATTTGCACTCTCAATTAGGAACAAGTCCGGACTAAGTCCAATGTTCCACCATCCATGAGTTGCTTAATCTGTTTAAGACTGATGTAACCTGGTTTCAGATATCATAGATATGTAATATCCATATTTTGAGAAGAAAATACTTTTAAACGCATAAGATAAAATGCAATATTTATTGGAAGTTTTATGGAGACAATTAATGATATAGAGAGTTAATCAGTAATCCATGATGGATAGCACCGTTATTACCAATGATAGAAACTCCACTATCAAAAATAACTAAATATTCATCATACACTGGAAACTGAAAATAAGTTCGACCGAAACATCAGTACTTATTTAAACATCTCTTAAAATCAAAATATTATTCTCTAAACATAAATGATATCTCCAACCTCTGCAACGAAAACCTCGTGCTATGGAGATGGTATTCTGTCACATCTAGGTTGCCTGCCTTGGAGAGCCTTCTTGCATTATATAATCTGACTTATAGATACTATTACCACTACCAATAAGGTAGCAATCGTCATCTAAACACATGTCAGATATGCATGCAGTATATAAACAAGCATTATTCATAGATATTGCTACCACTACCCATAAAGTAGAAGCAAACATCTAAACATGTATCAGTTATACTTGCAAGTGACGTACCTTGTCCCTTGGTGTCAAACACTAGACAATTTTTCATTCCCAATGTCCTACCTTGCCTTACCTTAAACATTTGTCTACTTCTTTAGACTTTTAAGGTCATCAGTTGATTCTATGACCTTGCTCCCACTATTTACTTTATTTCTCCTGCTTCCGGTGCCTCCCTTCTACCCTTTCACCTCCAGTGAAATAGAAGGGCTCCTAGAAGTAGATATAGTAAACTTTTTCCTTGTTGAGGTAAGATCCCGAAGTTTCCCATCCACTGGATGCTTCATCTTATTTCTTCTCAACAATCAGTCTGAAGTCATTCATAGACTTCTGTAGCGAACTGAGGACTAAATTTGGCTCTGGCCAAGCCATCAATTTCTCCTCATCTTAGCTTTACGTATACATGTCTTTGAACTAAATCAAAGACATCACATATTCGCATACTGATCCACCATCATCCAATTACTGTCTCATAATAACCCTATGAGACTGGACATGGTAATCCTTTTCCATACATCCATAAGTCGCGATTATATCCCATAATATCAATCGCATACTCTTAACACTGAAAGCATACCCGTGCACGCTCTTTCAAGAGAGGACTTATGAGTAATTGGATAAGGAAAAAAATTCCACAGCAAATAAATGTTCAAAGGCAATTAATGATTTATCAAATTGCAATTCCATTTCAGGAAAATATGACCAAATAATAAATATAAATAACAAGAGTAAAATATGAAAAGATTGTAGTAACATGTCTGGAACAATTTAACGATCAAAGTAACAAGCAGAACATTGAAACAGATTAGCACTGTAACCTTTTGATAAACCAATACTAATGTTTCCTCCAATTGCTCAAGCAATTTTATTGCAAGCCACACATGTGGACGTTTACAACAAAACCACTCAACCAGACTGCATCTTTCAATTCCAGTCCTTTAATTCCAATCCATGTCAGTTGCCTTAGACAAATGGAATTAATAACCTACTGAGCAGGGACATCACAAATGAGTAATACTCTTGATAACATCTAAGCAAATAACCACAAAACCAACCTTCTCCTATAAAAATTGATTTGTCATACACACACCAAGTCCATGACGCATGATCTTTTATAATAAGGTTGTCTCATTTAATTCAATCCTATAGAACTTGTGAAAAACCAAATACACAAGCTACACGTGTAGACGTTTACGCAAAGGCTTTCACTTCTCACATGATTAAATGTTTTATTAAGAAATATCATCCACCAGAACTTATGAATACTTAAAGTAAACCTGCTACACATGTAGACGTCTACTCACTCTATTATTCACTTCCAATTAGAGATCGATTTGTGGAGGTCCTGATTTTATTTAAAAAATCTCTTGCTTAGTATTTTTATTTCAAAAGGTTGTTTGCGCAAATAATTATTTTATGCTACTATAATTATGTTATTGCCAAAACTCCATCATATAAAATGATCCCAGAATTTATAAACACGATTTAATACATAAAATAAAACAGACAAGCATGTTAAGATAATAATGCAATTAAATCATGCTTTCCTATTTTATCTAACATGCTCAGTGCGCAAATAATTCACCACATCATGCAAGACCAATAAAAGTAAAATAAAATGTCCTCGTTGCCTCGAAGATGTGGTACCTGCATATCTACAAATTCTATTACATGAATCTGGGATATACAGCTCTTCAAAAATATTCTTCAAATTTCTGGGCCTTCAGTTCTTTGTTGGAATCTGAAAATAGGCTGAAAAGACTGCAGATTGAACTAGGTTTTGAATTTCAAGCCCAAACTAGCCCAAAATATAGAAAACCCTAATTTTCAAAAAATGCGGGCTGCCTCTAGGTTACTGGGCCCATCAATTGGCCCGGTCAACCCGAAAACCCTAATTTTAAAAATTTAACCTACTCTTTCCTCCAGTCGCCATCGCCACCGGAGACTGTCATCAGAGATCTCCCTCGTGCCCGACTGCACGCGGCTGCCCGGCATCTAGCAGCTCACCGGTGGAGCTGGAGACTGAATTAGCGCAGCAGTGGTCGCTGCTGAGAGTGTGCGCGCGCCTGCAACCTGCTGTGCACGGCCAGACGCCGCGCACCAGTCGCCGGAGGAAGCCCGAGCTCGCGCATTCTGTCTCATCGGGGAACCAGAGCCCTGCCCACTGCCATGCAATATCTCGCACAGGAGCACATCTTGCAAACATCGCGACTAGGGTTCGTGGAGAAGAAGGGTGCGGCGACTAGGGTTTTCAGTGAAGGGGTCGACATGGCCGGGTGTGTCGACCGACACACCCATATCAAACCCTGGTTCCACCCACATGCCGCCACCCTTGCTTGATAGCATATCCACCGTGCGCAGCCAACCATCGTCTCTTTTGCCTGTTATTCACATCAAATCGGCAACCTCTGTCGTCCCTGCGAGAGAAAACCTGCGCGAGAAGAGGTCGTGTGCACACAAGCCTGAAAGGAGTGCACTCGCTGCGATCACCTCCTGTTGCTGGTCTCTGTCACTTTTTTTGCCTGCCTGGTGCGATTTGGGTCGCGTCGGCTGTTAGGGTTGTGGCCGCCGCGCGCCGCAAGCATGCGGCCGGTGGCCGGCGGAATGGAATTTGAATGTAGGAGATGCACAGCGGGGTGTGCACGTACCAGCGAACATGCTGCGCCACACCGACTGTTGCGTCGGTGTCTAAGCACTTCCCGTGAGGGCTGCTACGCCGTGACGAATCCGTTTTCCGTGTTCTTCGTTCTTCGTGTTCTTCGTCTTGTTCATTTTTCAACTTCTTTTACAGATTTTACATCGAATAAGAAAATACAATTCTATTCTATTACATACGATTCCTAAAAATCTAACCACAAATTTTCTTGTGGTGAAAAATGATTTAACGTGAATAAACCATCGCGGATACAACATACAAAACACGGGAACCACAAGGAACAGAAAAACATTCAGTGCAATATAATATATATTAAATAAACATGCAAATAATTGAGCACAATTATTTTCCAGATAGAGCCACAGATATGAACCTGGCTCTGATACCAATTGAAGAAATTATACCATGAACCGGAATTCACATAATTCAACTGAACCAAGGAACTTTGTAGATATCTGTCATACATCAATTATTCCCTAGCATGCTCCTATTTAATACTCCCTCTGTCCCGGTTTATTTGTTTCACTTTCCATTTTGGTTCGTTCCAATGTACTCGTCTCATTACCAAAAATAGTAAATAATTAACTCAAAATTAAGAAAATTAATCAAAATTATTTTAATTAACTCTTTTATCTCTCTTTCCATTTTGCCCTTTTTAAAAATAAATAAATTAAATAAACACTCCACCCACTAATACACCATTAAATTCCCTTATTACTTCAAATATTGGTTATAGTGCCATTTAAATTCGGGACAAGTAAACTGGGACAGAGAGAGTAAATAAATTGTCATGCAGATGTTTATCGGATTACCTGACATCTGTAGTATCTGCTTATCTGCGCATGGGGATTGATGCGCTCCATATTGAATCCTGCGGAATAAAGATTAAATATCTTGATTTTAATTAAATAATTAAAATTGAAATATATATAGAGAGAAGAAAAACGATCCTCCAAATTCGATCTTCTGATCTGTATCCCAGCTCTGATGTGGAAATCTGGTGAAGATTCCCTCCGGATTTCGTGCCAACCGAGAAGCAGAGTTTCCTCCCTCTTCTCAGGTAAATTTCATCCAACTGCAGCTCCCAAATACTGGTTTGCTGCTTAGCAACTTATAATCTTGTGGTGTATTGTGATCTGAGTACCTGAGGCCTATTTATAGGAAAATTTTGATCTCAGATGGGCTTGAGCTTTCATGGGCCAGACCAGGGACCATGACGCAAATAGCAAATAAGGTCTATCAATTAATTAATTTTCATATTCAACCCAGAATATATTTAATTAATTAATATTGATTCATACCACCAGAGAATCAATATTGTCCTACCTATTTTTTACCACGTTATGAGAAACGGGTTGCATAGGCTCGGTATATCCTCATATTTAAGATTATAGACATTCATTAATTAATTTGAGCTCTAACAAGCTCCAAAACTAATTAATATCTTTATATCCTAAATAGTACCACTCAATCATTTTCACTTATGCTTGAACTTAATCAGCTGGCAGGACTTTAGCATAGTGAACCTTTTAAGCTCCTTAGGGAATGTGACCATCCTATACTGGATATGGTTACCTAGCTCCAGTCACAGACAGTCATACACAAACTGCTACCATCCAAAATACAGATAGACAAGTTCGACTAGAACTCTCCAACATAGGTTCTCAAAGTGATACACAAGTCCATGTATACCTTCGCACCTTCATGTTGGCTTAGGATTCCATCAAGTTATCAAGATCTAGATTCCTTTAATGTCAGATAAAGGAATCGATCTTAACTTAGGTCCTATCAATGCGTACCGCACGCACCAGCATGCCAAGCACCCAAGATAAGCCGCTTATTATTGTGTATATTGCAGCCTATACCGACAGTCTATCCTAGGACTGTCTCAGCTGTGATAGCTGTTTATATCTCGCTAGGTTAAGCGATCCATACGATCTTTTATGATCTTCTACATACCGTATAATCTCCCTATCAATAAGATAAGAGGATACCGTTGATCGCTTCATATGTTTGTTAATCAGACATGACTATTGTATCATTGTATACAAGATATTACTGATTACCAATATCAAATGAAGTTTTTTACCGATATACCAATCATAATGCTTTGCAGTATACAAAAACCTAACGGTTATGAACTCAATTCGAAGTTGTTTCAAAATTGGTTTAGTTGTAAAATATTGATATGGTCATTTGAATTGATGTTTGTTTGAAGAGTTTATAGAAGAACAAGGAAATGAGAAAATGCTCTTTGTGTCGACCAACGTAGAGAAATGGGTCAGGTTGTTCGACGGGAAAATGTTGATTGAAGGAGAAAACAAGTTGCAATCGATGCATGGGATGTGGACCATCATCGAGATGTCGACCGAAATAGGAAGTGTCGATCGATGTATAAGTGTTGATCGAAATTAAGGATGTCAATCGACGTAATCAATTTCAATAATCTAAAATGAAGGTAACTCTGTGTCGATTGATATGTAAGATATCAATCAGAGTGAGTATGTTGATGATTACGAATGAAATCAAGCGAGGTGTCCATGTCGGCCAACGCAGAAGGTCGTTTCTTTTGGTCGAGATGGAATTTTGGCTTAAACGGTCATCTAGGCTCGTCCATTCAATTTTCAACATCACCAACCATGTTATAAACATATTTAGCGAATCTAGGAGAGATTATAAGCATGATAAACATAATTTCCATGGTGAAATCCTAACATATGCTCAAACATTAGATATGGAGCCAAAAATCTCAAATCAAGTCAAATGATCACATATTAGAATTCTCTCTTAACATATGGTTTCGAGGCTTAGATTCTAACATGTTTGACATACTAGCCTGCATTCAAGCCTAGGATCAAAATCTCCAAACTAGGGCAAAACTTCAAACATGTTAAAAATCGAAATAAGCTAGATACGGATTGAGCTATACCTCTTGCTCAAGTTTAAACTCTAATAAAAAGAAATGAAATGTGTGAGCTAGTGTTTAAGGAATAAGAATTTAAATCCTAACGGTTACCCTATTTACCAAAAATCGGAGTTGTCGGAGCTTTGCCTAAATGTCACCGGAATTTCTTGCCAGAAAATGTGTAGAGAAAGAGCAAAGCTTCTCAAGAGAGTGAAGGCTCACATGTATGTATATATATATATATATATATATATATATATATATATATATAGAGAGAGAGAGAGAGAGAGAGAGAGACTCACTCAAGTGCTAAAATTAAAGTTTGTGTTAAATAGGAATGGATCTTAGTAATTGGATTGATAGCATCAATGGTTGAGATTAAAGCATCAAAGATTAAAAATTAAGCATAATTCTCATTCGTGCTTAATTGCTTTATAAATCATGCTTAATTCGATTAAGCATGATTTATAAAACAAAAAAGCATAAAATCTGAAAAAATGTGTTAATCTCAACCATTGATTTTTTTAGATGAATGGTGTAGATTCATTCCTATTTAGCACAAACTAACTTTTAGTATGAGATCCACTCAATATATATATATATATATATATATAGAGAGAGAGAGAGAGAGGAGGGATCATGTAAAAAAAATCTCTATGTGAGAAAAAAGAATGAATCATGTCCATCAAATCCAAAAAAATCAATGGTTGATATTGAATCAAGCAACAACTAAAATGCAATCAAGCAACAACTAAAGCACAATCAAGCAACATTGCAATCAAGCAACGACCTGAATACAATGAAGCAATGCCGTGAATGCAATCAAGCATCTTTCTCACTTTCTTACGTTAAGAGAGGTGTAATCATATCACAAGTCTCCCTTAGATGGGAGGAGAGAATGAATCTGGGCCTTTAATTTTAAAATATGAATGGTCAAGATTTAATGTTGGATTTTATTTTATTATTTAATTTAATAATTAATTAATTTCATAAGGGGTTTAATAGTAATTAATAAATTCCTTTTTTATTCTTTCCATAACTACC
This sequence comes from Plectranthus barbatus, assembly GCA_026898455.1. Taxonomy (NCBI): domain Eukaryota; kingdom Viridiplantae; phylum Streptophyta; class Magnoliopsida; order Lamiales; family Lamiaceae; genus Plectranthus; species Plectranthus barbatus. The sequence continues at coordinate 233,449 of JAPKLW010000079.1, forward strand.
TCCTAAAATCTCTCCTACAATTTAAAATCTCTCCCTAATTGAGAATCAAAATCATCCTCAAAATCTGTTACAATTTTTGTTTGCATAGAGTTTCATTCGTTGACATTCAGAGATCTCAATCATATTTTCTCAGCATTGAGGCTCCTCTGCATCACCACCGACGGATTTTTCCTCATCGTGTACGTCTTCGTCCCAACATCTCTACGTCGTGGTTCCAAGCGACGACCCGCTTTCTCGTTGAGGCTGCTTAGATATTCGTCCCAGCAGCATGTGCAGATCGTCGTAGCACAGCAGCGGCAGGGCCGCAGCGGTTGGAGCACGGCATCTGGTCGCAGATCCCTGGGGTGTCCGATGGTGGCGGCGTCTGGTCGCGGGAGAAAGGCGGCTAGGGTCTGTAGGCTGGAGAAGATGAAGATGCGGGCTACGGTTGATTTTGCCTGCACTATGAATCACGTCAGTTGATTTCTCCTGAATTTGTTGGATGACGTTGTGGTTTACGCTGATGCGTTCAACGGAGAATCGTTGCACCTTACATCTGCAAAGTACTCGGACTTCCTTTCATCGTCATTTTTTTATCCATGTTTTTTTTCTTGATTATTTGCTTGTGTTTCATAGTCACAATTTTGAAAATTGAAGTTTGATGGGTTTAGTTGAAATAATCATTGATGTTTTGTAGAATATAGTTGTTTATTTTTGTTATGTAAGTTGCAGTATTTAAGCCTGTAAATTTGCATCAAATACGCCTGTAAATTTGCATCAAACATGCCTGTGAATTTGCAATATTTCATGTATTGATTGCGGTTTTAGAATATAGTTGTATAGCTTTAAAATGTAAGTTACATTATTATGCATGTAAATATGCATTACATATGTCTGTACAATTGCAGTATTTCATGGAATGATTGACATAATTAAAGCAAAGTTGTTTATTTTTCAGATGTAAGTTGCATTATATAAGCATATAAATATGCATTATATACGCCTGTGTAGTTACATTATCCTTCAAAGAATAATTGAGGTTTTTAGAAAACTTTTATTTTTCTGAAGTAAGTTGTATCATATAAGCCTCTAAATATACATTATATAAGCCTTCAAAGTTGCATTACACATGTTTCTTGAAGTTTTTGAGGTTTTTAGAATATAATTAATTTTAATATTATGAATAATGCAATATTTGTATCTTATATACTGCTATCAAATGGAAAAGATAATGCAATTGCGAATTGCGAATTTTACTTTTTTTATGGTTGCAATATGTTTCATAGAATGATTGAAGATTTTATAACATAATTACATTTAGAATTACGGATAATGCAATTTTTATATTCTATATAATGCAATTCCATAGGAAAGATAATGCAACTGTTCATTGTTAAATTGATTTCTTTAAAATTTGAAATACCTAAAAATGATTTTAAAAAAAAGTATAAAAATATTAATCAAGAAAAATATTCATTAAAATTCGAAATTAATAAAAAGTAGTGATGATGTAGCAAAATATTAGGGATTTTTCTAGATATAATGAGTGTGAAAAAGAATAAAAAATAATTAATTTAAGAAAATATCCATTAAAACTCAAAATTCCTAAAAACTAGGGATAATGGAGCATAAAATTAGGGATTTTCCTATTTTGTAGATTTAATGGATATGAAAAATGACAAATTTACCCCGTTAATGCAATATTTTATTGGTAGATAATGCAACTTTTTAATTTTGATATAATATTTAATCATAACCGTCCAACACCTAAAATAGGTGGTCCAGATTCATTCTATTCTCCCATCCAAATGGTCACTTGTGATATATATATTGAAAATGGGATTTGCCAAAAATGTTAAAGATTTTATAAAGGTAAATCTTCAGTTTTAATATCAAAAGTAAAAATATTCTTTGTCAAATGGTTGAAGCCTTTGTTCAATAGTTGAATTTGATAATATAAAAAGTGGTTATTATTCAATTGTCTCATCAATCACTTTACGTCAACTTTGTGTTAACTTTACGAAAAATATAAATACTTTATCAGTTTTTACGCTGTTGGTCAACCAAACATTTTTTATGCAATATTATATATATGTGTAGAGATTTATATCGCAATACGATTTATTTAATTTTCAATTTAAATATAAAAATTTCCCAATGAAATTTAAATTGATGGAAATTAAATTACGAATTCGATTAATTTGCAAAATCGTTCAATTATTTAATCGTGTAAACATCCGGAAGAAATAGTTAGTGAAGAGAGAGGGCAGAATTCATTTTTTGCGTCGCATTTTGGAGTTCAGTTGAGGGAGTTCACACCATTTTTTCCACATGCATTGCATTTTTCATTCCAGTTGGAGTTGGTCTTAAAATTTATTGATTCAAAACCATAATTTTTTTTATAACGTGTTTCTAATCTCAATCATCTAGGTCTAGGCATTTTTAATTGATCAAAGTAAATATTAAGACAAAATTGCTTAATATAAAAAAATGAAGTAAATTTTCCTAATTTGTTAAATATTGGGAAATGATTCCTTAACAGAAAAAATTGACAAATATAGGTGAAATTCATAGTTTTTCATAATAATATCTATATATTTGAAATAATAAAATTAGCTAAATCCAGTATATATCATTTAAAAAAACCAACTAAACACTAGACCCTATACTAGCACCCGACTATTGCTAGCAACTTTACATCCATGCTTTGATAGAGATAGAGATAGAGATAGAGATTGAGCTTGGGAATTAGGATCACCATTTTATAATTACATAAGTGGAGAAATTCAAGGCTAGCTAGTTTAGGATCATGCGTGCGTGAAATAAGAGCCAATCGCCCCTGCTCCTATACACCCCTCTTGAACAAATCAACTGTTCAAAATTGCAATGCTACAAATAGTAACCACCCAATAATTTCAAAACATCTCCAAGAAGCAAAAAACAGAATCCGAATACATGCAGCAATTCCACACAAATTAGTGGCGTTAGTAGCGGCTACTGAGTTCCGAGCACCGCGGCCAAGAAGAGGCACTGCGTTCTTTTGGCTATTTATCGATCTCCTCCTGAATCTGTCCCGCTGTAGGCACGTAGAGAACCTTCATTAATAGATATACATCCAACTTTAGTTTAATGGGAGATCAAGAACTTACCACCAAGATCCACGGCCAAGTTTGCTAGAGCATCGGCTTCAGAATTTAAGTCCTTTAACAAGATGGAAATAACGCGCCAGTGTCAGGAGACCAGTAGTGTGAATGGACTTGAGAGTAAACAAGATAGTCGTGATCTTACCCTTAAAACATGTATAATTTGGAACGACAGAAACTTATCCTTCAATTTCTTTGCCTCATCATACAAGCCGGAGATGTTTTGGTTTTTCACCTTCCACAATCCTTGAATCTGCCCAATAAATCATTCATCATAAAAAAAAAAAAAAAAAGAAAACTATCACAAAACCAGAAAATGATTTAAAATGGTCCACAGAGAAATGGGATCAGAAATGAGTCAAGACACATCAATAGCCTCATCAAACTAAGATAAAAATGAGTACTATATTGTTTAATGAATTTTCCTGTTTGAACGCATGAAATGCGAAAATTAATCTATGCTTACTTGCAAAATTGTGATAGAAAAGAACAGTCTAAGAGAGAGACATGCACAAGCAGTTATGACAGAAGGACCGAATGGAGGAATAATAGCATGAAGTAGAAAAGGTTCAAAAAATTAAATCAACGGTCATTGGAAGCAAAATATACTCTTGATAAACATCATTAAGGTATTTATTGGCATATTAGATGATATATTTGAATACGATGAAAAATACTATGTCCAGCAAGAATTACAGCACAACAAATAACACAGGGACTCATAACAACTAAAGAGTCCTGAAACTCCACCGTTAGCTCGGATGCATCATAAGGGAAAACTATACATTCCAGTATATAAAGCTGGAAACCACAAAAAACATAAGGGAAAGACTTTTGCATCAGCATCCTAGACCTCATAACTAGTTCTTACCAAAACAACGATGATTATAGCAAATTCACTAGTTATTACCAAACTGAAATAAGTTCTTCTGAGAATTTGCAGAGTTTTTTCCATTTAGAATTTGAAGAAGGAACACAAGCCAGCAGAATATAAAATTAAATAATTTAGCAAACAAGTCTTACCTAATGGCAAAAACATAAACCGCAGGCAACTTATTTTGTTTTTACACCTAATAATACTAGATCTCAAGTCCATCAACTTCATTGGTTCTCCTCAAGTTAAAAGTGTACATAATAGTAATAGGTGAGTAAGATCTTAAAGCATATTAAAACATTACATGTACAAAGTTAGTTCAGCACTGACGGAAAAAGATAATCCAAGTTCATAGCAACATTGGCTGTCCAACAATTTTAAGGGTTACACATTTTTGACAGCTCCTTATGAATTAAAAATTTGAAAACGAAAAGAAAATAGAAAATGGAATGTAGCATACAAAAGGTATTGAATAAAGAATCAACCATCAATCAACAACTGAAGTTATGATGAGTGCATAGATTGGAAAAAAGATCAGCATGACTATTTTCCTCAGATACAGAAATGGCCACTCGTTGAAAGAAACAAATACCTGCATGCAAACCAGTTTGGAGTCACCTCGAACCCGAACACTTGTAAAACCTTTTCCGAGTGCATATCTCATCCCTAATATAAAGGCACGATATTCAGCAACATTATTGGTCGCAATGCCTAAGCCTTCACGCAGCCTACAAATCTAACATGTGAACAATGTCAAATTTATGTCATGGCCAAATCCAACAAGATATATATACAGCCTCTCGAATAAGAAATTTGCTCACCAAATTTCCATCATCAGATCGCAGTATAGCTCCAGCTCCTGCTTGTCCAGGATTTCCTTTTGAAGCACCATCAAACTCAAGAGTACAAGATCGCTGTTAACGAAACAAGGATTGCATTTCATTGACGCAAATTTGTGTTTAATGTTTCAAACATTACTTCATTCCAAGATACTGTAAAGTGTTATCTTCTAGCAACAATTGGGCGACATTTATAGAAATAATAAAGGAGAAAAGCACTTTATTACAAATCCCAAAAATAAGCCACTCACACAAACTGATTGATTCTGGTCAACTCTATAAGGGTCTAGCTTGAAATGTTTTGTTAATGCATCATTTGCAGTCAGCACAGGTCCAACAGCCTCCTGCAATGTAATGGAGATTTCAAGTAAGTGCATAGACCACATTGCCAAAAAATAGTCCCATATAAATTATTGAAAACAACAGCAAAGTTTGTGTTGATTTCAAGAAACTCCCCGCACTAGTATAGCCAATAGAAGTCACGCCCCGATTTTTATTAAGGAATTATCGGTTGAGGCGCATCGGAACATGACATGTAGTTTGGGAAATATGAATTATGATTAAAGGTAAGAGATATCCAATAAGGAATGTAAATCAATTAGAAGTGGACAATTCATTCATTGAAACAAAAAAGTAGAAGGGAGGCCTCCTCGATGAGGGATCAAGGCTACTCAAGTGACGTCGTTTAAATTCAAAACATTGTTGAAGTCAAAGGTGAGAGTTTGCAGTGGAAATCAATAATGATGATACATTACACAAGAGACAAAAATAAAGGGAGCGGAGCTCCATTAGCACACCATTAGCTGATAGAAGCAGAACCCTAATCACGTACGAGACGTGCCCTAGCGAATTAACGCTCCCAAAATAATAATTTTACTGCTTACCGAATAGTTAATCCTAATGGGGATTTAAATACCCCAAAACAATATCTCAAAAATATCTTAAAGATACTTTCCTAAACGAAATCAAATCAAATCAAACTAGGAAATAAATAACTTATCCTAAAATAACTCAACTAATTCAAATCAAACTAGGAATTAAAATAACTTATCCTAAAATAACCAACTTAATTAAAATAACTAAATAATGCAAATTAAGCAACGCCCACGAAAGTAGGCTCATGCCCGTTCCACCGACGAGTCCCCTTTTGAGGTAACTTCAAAATTCTGCTTCATATCATTAGCCCACCATCAAATCAACCTGGACATTTAGAAATATGTACAGGGCTAAGTACACGAATTTACTCAATGGATACATGCCCGAAAACATACACTTACAAGTTGTCATGCCATATAAGAGTCAAACATGTGGTTTGAAATCCTCTCATGGCCCCAAAACATTTTATAATGTGCTAGCACAAATCCATCATACGTTACACTATCGCCAAACAGGTGTGAACCGAGAGGTGGTGAAACAAAATGGTTCTAAGATCAAGGTTATTAAACCTTAGACCAATTAGGGAAATGAGGTAAGATGGGTGATGTATTTAGAAAGGGACTTGTGATCAAATGGGTGATAAGGCAAGGTTTCACAAGTTAAATGGTAATTAAACTTAATAACAAATGAGTTAATAAGCTTTTGTCGGTTGTTAAAAAGGTGCCTTGTAGTAAATATGTTGTGGAAGCGACTTTAGCTCAATTTGGTGATAAAACAAAGTGTTGCTAACATCTTGGCAACTGTTCTTTTAACAAATGAGGAAATGGGTTTTTGTCAACCGGTTAATAACTTGGTCCCATAGGTATTAATTTAAAAGAGTCGACTACCAAACATGACCGAGTTAGACACGTATAAGATGCAATATGTCCTTCGCTTCTGCTAGATCGTTATAAGAATTAGGGATTATTTCGGAGGTTTAGCTTTAGTTGCACTTGACAGGTTATCCCTTATATTTGGGTTTTGATTGATCTTGATTGCACATTCGTAATATTTTAATACAATTGTGGAACAACATCATTTCCATAAATCATGATTCAAAACATAATACATCGAATAAAAGGGGAAATACAAGAAAACCTATCCCATGCAGACACCCTTTTAAAATGTTTTGCAAAGACGCATTCTAATTCACAAAGTCCAAGACTTTAGACATAACTATCACATAATATCAAACAATCTGTGACAATATACTACTACCGAACAACTACCATATGACTCCTAATCAAACTACTTATATTCAAGTCCGAGTTTGAGTCAATGATGACCATGCTGCCTCCATTGGATGTCTTGCCATGCCATCCGATGTGGTAGGATGTGGAAACATACCCAATCCTGTTCCACGCTTGGTCTAGCCTTGATTCAAACATGGCCTCCATCATTTCAGTGGGATCCTCGAATTCTGCATGTTCTTCCTCTTCTTTATCCAGTGTAGGGTTGACTAGCTCGACCTGTAACACAACTTGCTGATTTGTCCAGGCCCTTCGGTCCAACTTTACCATGTCGTTGAACAATTGTTGATGCAAGTCATCAAAAATCTTATCTTGCTCGAATACCACTCCCTCTCATTTGTTATATGCTCAGACTGCTGATTTGTCGGGGCTTGGGATGCACCAGCCTCTATGTCGTGTGCCATAAGTGGCAGAGGGTCCATTGGGACGTCAATGGTGAGGGGTCCGTATGGCCCCTCGAGAGGATTTTCGTGCTCATAGAATCAATTCTTCAAGATGATGATAAATCCTTGCATATCTCCCTCCTGGAAAAGGAGTCCCCAATCGGCGGTTTATGAAGTCCATGCATCGGGACTATGCTATCAAGATGGCTAAGCTCAGTACCCTCAGCTTCTGAGACTCTGTGTGGATGCCCCTCAGTCCACAATTGGTTGTAGTGTGTGATGAGTTAGTGCAGGTTGTGTGCAAGGTACACCCGGTATATCTCATAGTGTGGTTTGGTACTAGTTGTTCCCCTGAGGGGTTTGCGAGTAATGGTCTTCGGCAGATGAAGGTCATTCTAGCCATCTGCGACATAATTATACGATTACATATTTAGTAGCATAAAACGTAAACGTTATAGACATAATTAAGTAATTCAAGCAGTGTACATAAGTATGCATACTATTATTAGGTACTTTAAGCATTGCCCAAGAATCTAAGACTTAAGTCTAGCCTAACCGTATGTACTACACATCGCTGGTGTCTTGTTTCGTCATTGTGCTTCCGTTGCTTCTCATTAGTGCTTTCACGTTTGTCGGAGGTCTTCAACCTTCTTAAAGAAAAAGTTTTAGTTCCTCTATTAACAGTAGGGGTGTTTCGCGGTCCGGTTTGGTCGGTTTAGAAGCAAAATTTCGGCTAAACCAATAGTTACGGTTTAAAATTTTTTCAAACCAAACCGGCCAAATAATTTATCGAAACCAAACCAGCCAAACCGTATAAAAACGGTTTGGTCCGGCCAGTTTAACGGTTTGAAATTAAATATGTTTCAACTTTCAACAATATACCTAAATGCAAATTATTTGATTTCTATTATTTGTTATTACTTATTATAATATAATTTCAATTTTAAATTCTTAGATTTATAATTTAATGTAAAACCAAAAGAAATACATGGGTCAGTTGTATTAAAATTATAACCTTATAATTCAAATGTAAATCGAAAGAAACATGTAAAATTAAAATAACGATGTTAAAACTAAATTTACCGTAAAAAATTATAAACAATAATAATATTTAATGTTAATACTAGACTATGTTGGGCAAGAAATTTAAACATGGGTTAATTGTATGAAAAAAGTAGAAACTTACCAAATGAAATATGATTTAAATTTATTAATTTAATATATTTAATATATATACATATAAATACGGCCTGTTTGAGCTATCAAACCGAACCGAACCAGTTATGATCGGTTTCAAACCACTAGTTTGGAAATTAAGTTTCAAATCGGCCAAATTAATCCAGTTCGGCCGGTTTAACCGGTTTCGGCCAAACCATGAACACCCCTAATTAGCAGAGCCTATGTAATTGTACCAATGAACAATCTTGTCAATTCCATCCCCCTTCGAAACAACCTTGTACTCAAGGTTGAAGTTCGGAAACTAAAACTGACTGGGAAAATGTCTTTGCTAGTCCCAGCATCCTCAATATCCCTTGTCAATCCCATCGCCGTCACCAAATTCTTCGGCCTAAGCACCACATAAGGAGCCCAAAATCGAGCTCTTCAACTCGTTCATGAAATACCCCAAATAATGTGCATCTTACAATTCTGAAACCAGACTTGCCAATTGGACAAACACCGAGAATACTCCACCGTCCCTGTTTGCCTCACTCCCAAAAGCCGTCCAAAATGATTACCTCTAAAATGCATATCAAAATGCACCAACAACATTTGCCTAAATTCCTCCCATGTAAATCAAGTTTCCTCACCCGTATGCACCCATATCCAGGTCACCTAATACAGCATTGCCACCTCCATTGCTAACATCTTGGCAATTTGTCTTATAACAAATAGTGAAAAGGGTTTTTATCCATTAATTAATAGCTTGGTCTCATGGGTTTTAATTCAAAAGAGTTGACAATATTTTTGGGCAAGGAGACAACTTAGTCAAAATATGATTGCATCACCCTAAGTTCTAATTTGGTGATAGTGTCAGTATCTTTAAAATGTAGCCAACTATTCAATATAATTCTCTTGAATAGTCCAACTGTAGGTTATATTCCAGGACCATGCAATGTAGTACCAAATTCATAAGGTCTTGTGGGTTTTAATTTAAAAGAGTTGATAATATTTTTGGGCAAGGAGACAACTTAGTCAAAATATGATTGCATCACCCAAAATTCTAATTTGGTGATAGTGTCACTATCTTAAAATGTAGCCAACTATACAATATAATTCTCTTGAATAGTCCAACTGTAGGTTATATTCCATGATCATACAATGTAGCACCAAATTCATAAGGTCTTAATTTTGGATAGTAAATCTCGTACTCTTTTAAGGTGTTGAATTGATCGGGTCAGAATCTCTGATCCTACATATATAAAACTATTGTCGGCCCCTAGCACAATTTAGGGATTTGGGTTCAATCGTATTTCCAAGATGGTTGCTTACATACTAGGATTGGATTTATTGTCACTTTAATTGTAGAACTAATCAATCTCGATTGATTGTTCTATAATTACATTACGTAAATGTATAAATGATATGCGTGATATATTATTTCAAGCGAAAGGAAATTCTATTAAATAAAACGCACGGCATTACAATAGAATACTTTATAATAAATTAATAATACATAAGTTAATGCAAACAAGAAATGTCATAGATATTAAAAAAAACTAGAAATACACCCGTGCGTTGCACAAACATATTTTATATGTAAAGTTTTAACAATATAATAATGATTCATTAGGTTGGTGGATGTTGGAAATTTCGAAATATACTGTTCGGTTGAAAGAAATGAAAATGTATGAATGAGAATGATACTCAAATATTATGAAATTACAAACCCTCCAAAATGGTGGATTTCATTCTCATTTATCATTCGCAAATCTCAATAACAAATTATTTATTTCTTATTTTTTTATCTTATGTTATTTTATAATTATTTTTTATTTATTCTATTATTATTTTAAATATTCACTATTTTTAATAATGATCATATTAAACAAAACTATTATAATATTATTATTCTTATTTTAAAATATTATATTATTATAATATTAAATATATTTATAATTATATATTGTTGTTATAAAATATTAAATAAAGACTTATTTTATGATTGAAAATATTATATATTAGAATAAATAAATTTTATGCAAATACAAAAATTGTAAAAGAAAAAAATACATTTAGGCTTTTATTAGAGCTTTTTAATGTGCACGGTCTTTTAGAATTTTGGAGGGAATTGACCGGAACTCCTTTAGTATATTATATAGATTCTGCATTTTACGATCTAAAATATATTTCTCAAGGCAACCGCAAACATTTTTCTTTCTTATTCCCTAATTTTACTTGAATTTTTTTTTTTTTGGAGGGGGGTGGTATAGGATATTGTGGAGGTGAAACTGAAGATATTTTTAACAAGACACCTAAAAAAATATAAAACCATACATAGAAAATTATCAATATTTTTTCAATATTCTTCTTATATAAACAAATCTCATACCTTCCTTGCACTCATGGCAATTTAAACTTGATAGTAACTTAAATTAAATCAACAATGCAAAAGAACTCAATTAATTCACTGATACTGAATCGGGATTCAATGATGATTTGACTCACCCCATATTCTGGCCACATAGCTTCCTGCGGCCTCTTTTTTGTTACAAGTTCATTAGATGTTTCACCTCTAGAAGAAGAAGGCTACATAATGAAGAAAAAAAAGTTCGTAAGACATTTATATAAATTTTGCAATGGATTTCAACTATTGGTGCATGTATTTTGACTAGTCAGCAAATAGAAGACAACAATGAAACTCTAGAAAACTAGGTTCCTCTTTGGAACTTATTCATATTTCCCCACAAAGATTTAAAATTGATATTGAGTTTGGTGCGTTGACAATCTATGCTTAGAGGATATTTGGATAAGCCAATCCGTACATCTTAGTAAAATAACTTTAGAGACAAAAAGTGCATCATCAAAATTAAACAAGAATAGTTATTGAAGTGTTCAGATAAACTCAATTAGTTGTTACTAAAGGCAGATGTAATTGTAAATTTGTAATGAAATGAATTTAAGAGGTTTTCCAAAATAAGATTTTTAGTCCAAAAATAGTTGGCATTTTCTAACTGTTCTAGAAAGAGCTATGCTCCATTTTATATTAAGAGAAAAAACGATATTTTTTTTTGTGAACAATTTTGAACCCTTTAAAGAAGCTTATAAGCACTTTAAACAAACAAGCATTCTTAATTGAATCTATAATTGTTATAACAAATTCCTTCTGCTAGAGCAAGGGCAATGGACCGCTTTTTTTTTTTTGGAGAATAATCTTAAAATCTTATAGATGAACTCAAGAGAACAATGAAATAAAATGACCCAAAACCTCTCCTTTTGCCTCAGGATTTCTCCTACCATGCAAACAGCCAGCATAGCATAAAGCAAAATAATTCACTAATATTCTTTGGAACCCCTACATTTACAATATTATATTGAAAATAAATAATAAGCCCTAAAACAAGCTAATGAAGTCATAACTACAATTCAATAATTCGATCAACTGATTTGATTATATTCTTTCCCTGCTAAAATCTATCTATATTATAATTAGATAAAAAGGGATGCCTACATCCTACACCAACTTTAAAAGGTAAAAGCAAAACATGCAAACAACTATGAAACTTATAATCAATGCATCATACAAGAGTCTGTAAACAAGAGAAAAGACAATAATCACACTGCTCCACCAATTTTCTGTCAATGAGAAAGAGAAATATTACCAAACAAGAGAATTAAGAAGAAAAACATAGACCATCTCACCTGAAAAGGACAAGATACGAGAGTGCCAAAAAGCTCTTCAGTAAGATCAGAAGCTCTAATGGAGTAAAGAGCATTCTTAAGCCCACATGACATAAGATGCTTCTCAGTGTCCTTGGGCATGTTATAACCTTTGTACACACTGACGGGAGGATCACATATCTGCCAGGAAATAAAGAGCAAGCAAGCATTAATTAATCATGGTAATGTAAAGTACATCAATAACTAACACCAACAGGGAGACACACAGATAACTCATATATTGAGTGAGAACAATACTTAGCATCCTGAATCTCAGTCTAAAAGCAAGTACATCTAGAGATTCAGAAACAAAGCATCTTTCAATGAAGTTAATAATGCTTTTCTTGGACACATTTTGTTTTCATTTTCAAACAAACATCAAATGGTCAGTGATGATTTGTGGATAGTCCAAAAATATATGTATTGACTTAGTGCTTTTCATGAATGAAAGAACACTTGGTTTATTGTTTCTAAATAAATCCAAGGTTCCCCAGAAATGATAGTTTAGGCTTGAAAGTTATATTTGAGAAATATTGTTTCAATAGTGAAAAAACAAAGTGCAGTTTTTTGTAAGATACATTCAGAAAAAAGAAGTAAACCACACAAGTCAGGAAATTGAAACAAAAGAAAAATGTGGTTGCACAAGATGAAACCGTATATTATGTCCACAAACAACAAGGGATAATATGCACCAAACCGTGAACCAAGGTTAAGAATATAAAGTATTGGTGGTTGATTGTTAAACACAGGTGCATTTGAGTATCCTATTTTAATGAAGACCGTAGGATTTCAAGATCCAATCAGTAGATAATGGAGGAAATCTAGGAAATTATTATGTCTCCAGCTGCCATTATCCACTAACACATGCAAGAACATGAAAACAGAAGGATTGACAAGTTTGAGGACAATCACACGTGAAGAATCTAACAAAGAGATTCAAAAGTTTTAATCACTGTCAGAATTATAGTCAACATAAGAAAATAATATATGTAAATTCACATTTAAATCAAGGGATTTTGTAATTACCGAGGTGCCAACTTGAGCTTGACAATCACTTAAGCTTTTGTAAACTCCCACAAGATCACCCTTGCGAACAACAAAAAAGGCTTCCTTGTCGTCCTTCATTAATGGTTTAGAATCAACTTTTTTCTTACGGGAACCACCTTCACCAGACTTTTTGGATGAATAGCTCTGAAGCTGAATTTTTGTCAACAATAACTGAAACTTCACTGTCCTAACACTAGAATGTTCAAAGTTTGCTCCCCATGAATGCAAAAGATGTTTGCAAGATGGGCTTGTCGCAGTGAAAAGCCTAGTTCCTGAAAATATTGATGAACCACATGTCCGAAACAAACCGATCATTCCAATTTATCTCCTTGCTATTCTCCAGATTTCCTGAAATAAAAATTCACCATTGTCAAGTAACTTACACATCAAACCCAAAATAAAGGCAAGCAAAGCAGAATTTGCATTAACATGTACTCCATAGGTCAATTTCATCATTCTTCATAACCAAATATCTCTAATTCATACGATAAACACATGTGAGTAAACTTGGGCCCAAAGATTGAGTTTTTGACATAATTAGCAAATGTTTATCTATACAAACCAAAACGCCAGCTCTAAAGATTTATATAACACTTCTGCCACCTTAGTTTAAAAAAGCATGAGGTGAGCCAAGGCGACTTTGGCGAAGCGAGCACCTCAAGGACCCTTTAAAAAATAATATATAAAATTATATGTATATATTATTTATTTCTCAAATATTAATTGTCAAATAAAAATTATATATACCATGTCATTACACAAATAATTTGATCCTAGCTGTTGGAGAAGCAATCAGAGCATAAGATTAAAACTTAATCCTAAAAAACTAACTAAATATGAGTTGAACAAGCTGCAGTCTTCACTCATCACAAGCAATTGGAAAAATATAAGAGGGAAAAATATGACACAGAGGCATGAATCTTGAATCAAAACGTTAAACTAACAAGGCAGCAGCAATATGAGAGGGGATAATATGGCATGAGAAGCAAAAAATTAAAACTAACAAGGCAGCAGCAGCGGTGCAGCAGCAGGGCAGGGGGCAATGGGCTGAGAAGCAGGGGTACGGAATTGTGAGGGAATGGGAGGCCGAAAAAAAAAAAAAACTAACGGCGTGCAGGGCTGAACAGCGACGGCGCAGGGTTGGGCGGGAGCACAAACGACTGTCTCAACGATGAGAGCTGAAAACATACATGAATTTAAACTTCAATATCCATATCTCCTGATTCAAGAATCAAACTTCCACTACTTTTGAACAAAATCAAGGCTTCTCATAAACCAAAACAAAAAAATAACAGAAAACCCCTAAGCATTCAGCAAAAAACACAAGAACAAAATAAAGCACGTAGAAGGTAACAAAACTGAATTGCATGAACACCAATGAGTGATCGATTACACTAAAAATGGAAGCGCAGCAACAATGGATGATAGCACACAGGAAGAGTTAATGCAGCGAAATAGCAAAACCCTTACTGTAGCCCAGCAAGAGAAGGGGAAAGGGGGATTGGGGAGTTGGGTGGGGTGGGTGGGGTTGGGGGGGGGGGGGGGGGGGCACCCGATTTTGTGGAAGGAAGGAGGTGAGTGTGTAAGGGTGGGTGGGGGATGGGGCGTTGGGTTTTAGGTGTGATTTAAATAAAACCTATACAAAAAGTGTTTTGGTTTTTAGGTTCGACCTTTTTAATTGAATTATAATATTGAAGTAGATTGAAAGGATTAATTTTGAATATTTTATGGGTGAATGATATTGTTAGATTAAAAATAGTTTTTATGCGAGTTTATTTCCTTTGAAATATGTGTACACTAGTTAAATCTTAAATAGAATTTGAAGGTAATGATGCAATTGATTAAATTTGGCAAATTTTCAGATGAGACGGTCTTATCATTTTAATTATGAGATGAATTTAATGAAATGATGTGTTTCTTTATTACAAATTATGTATCACCATTTTTATTGTGTGACGAATTTAATGAAATGATGTATTTCTTTATTGCAAATGATGTATTTCTTTGTTGCAAATAATGTAATTTTTAAAATGAAATGATATATTTAACTTATTGAAATGATGTATTAAAGTCCATCTCACAATAAAAAAAAATGGTAAAACCGTCTCTCAAGAGACCAACTCTATTGTTTACGTTCAATATATCATGTATTCAAGATTTATTTGGAATATATTGATGGGTGAGATTTACGATTAACGCATTTTATTTCAAATTTAAAAAAATAATAGAGAAAGCTTCTATTGCTAGAAGTCATCTTTTTTAAAAAAAAAACATTACTATATAAGTATGACTAATAATAATAAGTAAAGTATTTAATCATTTTATGCTCCGAGTAAGATGTTAATTGGGCTAGCTTGTCATATTTCGGGCTATCTCTATCAGTTTGCAAGTTAATTGGACTGACCTTTTTGTTGGGCCAAAAATTCTCAATCCTAATCTTAACTCTTTGATTTTCGGGCCAACTGTCGCATTAACTAATTTTTTACGATTTTTTTGGGTAAATTTTATTTTATTTGCTTCCAAAAATAAATAAATAAAAAGCACAAGTTTAATTAACATCAATATTCTATAAATAAATAAATGAAGAGTACAAATAAGATTTAACAAATAATAACGAGGTTAATCAATAATACCATATTGATGTTCTCGAACGACATAACCAAATTTAACAAACAAGACAAAGTTCATGTTGAAGTTCAAGATTAAATGAATCGAGACCCTTAGAATCGAGTTAGTGAAAATAACAAATATTGATAACACGAGAAATAAATGCGAATGACACAAAGATCAATGTGTATTGAATGCAGTAAACTACAATCTGACGCTAGTAGCGGCGAATCACACGAGAATCGGTAAATAGATACAAAAGATGGATAGATCACATAGTTTGACAGAACTTCGTCTAGCTTTTAGCGTGAGAAAAAATTGATCCTAAATTTGAAAGGGGTCCTCTCTTTTATAGGCACAAAAGAGGCTCATTACAAAGATCTAGGCCCTAACTAACCCTAGCTAAAACCGGCAACGACCCCAGATTTCTCGAAATAGATTTCAAAAATATCGGGGTCGGTTGTAACTGCTACAGCAACCCTCCAATGTCTACGCCCTTATCCACTTGCTCGGGATTATCGTCGAATCCGATCTTGGGATCAGGTACCGACCCGAACATGGGGTCGGTGTTGGACCTAAATCTGGCATCAGTTCACTTGTTGGAGTGCGTTCAGACTTGGTTTTTGGGCTGCGCCTATCTGGACTTCGGGTTGTTAGGCCGTGTTTGACTTGGTTTCTTTTGTGGGAATGAGTCGGTCTCATTCAGTTTGGGCCTTTGGCTTGCGTTAAGATCAAAATACGGAGTCTTAGGATACCTGGGGGCATTCCCAAGGGCCCTGGATGCGTTCCCGGAGGTTTGCTTGTTCGTTTGGATAGGTTCGAGTGACTTGGGGTCGACCCGATTCATACGACCGCCCTCAAGGGGAATCTACTTACGTTGGAGTCGGGTTGCTTCAGAAAACTAATCTCGATGGCCTATTCATAGTTCTGAAATTCACGCAATTTATTAGAATCATCTTGGGAGATGTTCTCTTGAGTGAAAGTATTGCTCTCAGGCGTGCACTTTAATAACACTCCGGAGAGTGGTGTGAAATAGTACTAAGCAATCTCAACATTTTCGAGGACTTTTTGGGAGGCTTTGGAGGCTCTCGTCGGTCTCGTTACGCTTGTTGCGGTCACACAGACTCCTCTAATACGTGTGAATTCTAGGGTCAGTGACGTTGACTTTGACTTACAGGACTTGTTTCAACCCGATTTGCAGAGTTTGGTAGCCCGCAACAATCTTACGGGTCGGGTCGGGTCGGGTCGGGTCGGGTCGGTGGTGAGACTATGGGTCCCATCTCTGATGAGATCGATAAGTTGATTCGGAATGAGGTCGGTGAGTTACTCTTAGCATGGTCATGTTCAGCCGCGGTCCGCGAGATTGGGTTGGCGGAGTGCCTTCGGTGTGTGGGGTTGTCTTTCGACCCATCTTTGAGTTCGTCTACAAATCTCAGGGTTGGGTCAGATGAGGTGTGGTATCGTGGTTTGCCGCCAAAGTCGGGTGGCAGTTACGTAAATAATCGCCCACTCAAGGGCGGATACGGAAGTCAAACGGTCGCAGTGTTATAAGCATCAAATTGATGTCACTTAGACACTTTCCCCCCATTTCATTCTTCCTCGAGTAGTCTCCAGGATTTCTTCTCTCTTTCACTCCGTTTCTCCTATTACTCCCGCTCACCACTGCTTGTCCATGTTTTCACCGTCGTTCATGGTTGTTCATTTGCCTAGAAGATTTTTGTTTCTCCATTTCTGTGGTAATTTTGTTGGGTTTTGTATACAAAAAATATTTATTACAGTGTGTATACATTCATCTTTATCTCCAATCAGTAAACAAACTTACAGGTGAGAACAACGATATCCTCTTAACTCGTCGATAGGGAGATCATATGGCGTGTAGTAGATCGCAGAAAACCGTATGGATCGTTTGACCTAGCAAGATATAAATATTGTAATCATAACTGAGACAATTTGAGGATAAGTCTGTCGGTGTAGGCTGATGGAATTATATACTGAAAGCATTATGATTGGTATATTATGTACAAGGTTTATTGGTTAATATACTGGGAATCATGAATGTTGTATGATCATCTCCTGTCTGAATTGACAAACATGTTTCGCAAACGCTCTTATCCTCTTATCTTATTGATAGGGAGATCATACAGTGTGTAATAGATCACGGAAGATCGTATGGATCGTCTGACCTAGCGAGATATAAATGGTTATCACAACTGAGACAATCCCAGGATAGATTGTCAGTATAGGCTGTAGCATAAGTGGTAATGAGCAGCTTATCTTGGTTGCTTGGTATGCTGGTGCGGGGGTACGCATTGATAGGACCTAAGTTAAGATCGATTCTTTTATCTGACATTAAAGGAATCTTGATCATGGTGGATTGATGAGATCCTAAGCCTAGATGAAGGTACAGAAGTATACACAGATTGTGTGTCACTTTGAGATGCAGTGAAAGACTCTAGTTGAACTTGTATATCTGTATCTTGGGTGATAGCAATTTGTGTATGACTGTCTGGTACTAGAACTAGGTAACCACATCCAGTATAAGATGGTGACATTTACTGAGCAGCTTAAAAGGTTCGTTATGTTAAAGTCCTGCAGGCTGATTAAGTTCAAGCATAAGTGAAAAGGTTTGAGTGGATTAACTCAGGAATAAATTAATTAATTAATGTCTGTAATCTTAAATGTGGGGATATACCGAGCCTACGCAACTCGTTCCTTATAACGTGGTAGCAAATAGGTAGGACATTATTGAGTCTCTGGTGGCGTGAATCAATATTGATTTATTAATTATATTCTGGGTTGAATATGAAAATTAATTAATTGATAGTCCTTATTTTCTATTTGCATATTGATCCCTGGTCTGGCCCATGAAAGCTCAAGCCCATCTGGAGATCAGATTTTTCCTATAAATAGGCCTCAGGTTCTCAGATCACAATACACCACAAGATCATAAGTTGCAAAGCAGCAAACCAAGATTTGGGAGCTGTGATAGGCGACTGGATCTGAGAACGATGAGGAAATTTTTGCTTCTCAATATGCACGAAATCCGAACGGAATCTTCACCAGATTTTTGGATCGGAGCTGGGATACAGATCAGAAGATCAGATCTTGAGGATTAAATCTTGTTGCGTGGAAAGAGGATCAATGATAAAATCTCTGCGTATCGCGTTCTTCAGTTTCTACAATCCAGGTATTTCGCATAAACCTTCTTTTGCATATTGAATAGGAGTATGCTAGGATCAATCATAAGCATATTAATTATTTTTTATATCCATTCATCGATATGGGCTTATATGGATTAAGTGATTCAATTAACCACAACGAAATCCCTTCAATTGGTATCAAAACCAGGTTGATTTAATAGACTATATCGGAAAAAATAATATTGCCTATGATTATGCATGATTATTATTATTGAATTGGTATGGATGAATGATTTTTGGATTGTATGATTTTTTGTTCCTCGTGGTTCTCGGGTTAATGAGCCCTTTTATATGGATTTGTTTTTCATGTTGTAGATAATAGGAGCATGTTTAATGCTTTTATTTAGAGCTTTAAAGCATGGTTATGTGATTTATTTTATGTAATTAAAATATAACTATAAATTCGGGGTTCATGCTTTGCATGATAGAATTTTAGCAATGTTATAATTTATGGCTACATAAAATAATCTGTGCAATTGAACTTTATTGTTAGGAACATTGTTAGACATTATAAAACCCCTTCTATTGTAATTGATTCATAGTCATAGTTTGATATGTTTTGGTGCATCAAAGCTCTAGCAACTCAGTATCGAGTAGATTGTAAAAGTCCTGTATAGGAATTCATACTCGAGTTTTAATAGATTTAGAAAGAAAAAGAATCAATGATGCCGAAGGAGTCAGCAGACTTGATGAATTGCTGAAGACTGCTAAAGAAGAAAAATGCCAGCAATGCGGAGGAACGCTACAAGAATGCTGAAGAAGTAACTTCAGCAGAAACCCAAGGTCTAAGCTCAAACTGCTGAGATACCCACCGTATGCTAATGACAAACAAACGACAATCAACAATCAAGAGAAGTTACAGAGTCATAAATCAGACGGATCCAAATCACAAGGAAACCCGACGAATCAGAGGATAGAACAATCATGATACACAAAGGAGGTTTCAGAGCTAAGCCAAAAAATCCGTTTTGACAAAGACAACTACAAATAGATGCTGCCCCAATCAGAGACAAGAAGCTTGAAGAGTCTCTGTCCACTGCAGAAAAAGAAAGAACAGAGATAGGCTAGCAGTGCCGTTGAGTCTAACGGATAAGATTCAAACAACCGTTTGAATAGGTGTCATCCTTATTTGATTCAAAGGTTCGCGAATTTCTACACTCAGAGATAACAAAAAGAGATAAAATACACTTTTTACATTACGCGAACTCATCCAAGCTAAGTTCCTGACTGAAGCTTTTCACAAGCTTTCATTTCTAAAGCTCGAGACCTGCAAGCTAAGCTTCAAGGTTATTTTGGGATTCTTTCTGCTCTGGAAAGAATCTAGCAGTCACGATTGTCGTGCAAGTGTGATTCTTACGGGCAACGCCAACACAAGGATAGGTTCTGGGAAGAACTATAAAACTCCCAGCAGTCGACGTTCAAGGAGAAGGGAGGTTTGTCCTCACTCTACGGAGCGACACCAGTTGAAGATTGGAGATCGAGGTGCTTGAATGCGCGCTGACCAGACAGAGGAGCTGCTCAACGTTAGAGATCAGGTCTGACCTTGTACTCATTCTTCTAGTGAATTTTCAGTCAGAGGACTGAAGAGTGGACGTAGAACAGTTGTTCGAACCACTATAAAATCCTTGTGTCGCTTAGGACCAGATCCAGATTTTCCTTGCGTATCTATGTTTATGTTTTTAGCTCAGGTTCAAAGCATGGCGAACAATGCGAAGCTTGAAAAGTTCTCTCCAGAATCCTACTCTACCTGGAAAAAGAGGTCGATGATCACACTGATTTATGTATATCCTGAGATGAGATCAGTGATTGAAATAGGACCAATTAAGATCTAAAAGGTAAAGACAAGGGTCGGAGAAGACGTAGCAGGACCAGACGTAATGGTGGACAAGCCGTTTGAAGAATAAACTTAAGAAGAAGGAGCCCATGACCAACTAAATTACGTAGCCATAGATTTAATTTTAGGTGCCTTGTCACCTACTCGAATGGCAGAAGCATTGGAGTACGAGAATGCCAATAAAATGTGGGATTTTCTTTGTACTCTAAGTAAAGAAACGGATCAGATGAAGAGATACAAACTACAACAATGGGTAGACAGGTATGAATCTTCTCGATTGATTCCAGGTGAAACCATCAAGGACATGGAGGCCAGATTTAGCAACATAGTAGCTGAGTTAAAGAAACTGGGAAGAACGTACAAGCTTCCCGACATGAAGGAAAAAGATCTGTCAGCAATCAACACCAAAGAAGTATTTGCTCAACTGAAGGCCCATGAATGGGACATCACGCAGATCAACAAAAATGAAGCTGTTCGTGCCGCAACGACCACTAAAGAACCAGTTGAAGATGCTGCATTCTTCATGAAGAAAGATGGACATAAGTGGAAAACAAATAAGCCATTCCACTCAGATCGACCAACTCAGTCTAGTTCAACAAAGGAGATTCCTTCCACCAGCGAATCTCAATTTAAAGACGCATAATGCTCAGTTAGCGAACTGGAAGAACAAATGAAGAAATTGCAAAGGCTGCTGTTGAAAGCCAAAGAGAAGAAAGAGGATTTCCAGCAAAGTCAACCAGCAGACTGCAAGAATGTTAAGAAAGCGCCAAGAAAATGCTACGAATGTAATTCCCCGAATCATCTAAAGTTCGAATGTCCTTGAGTAGATCTAGAAGAAACGGAAAGACTGAGAAAGCTGTTCAAAAGGCGAGCGTCAAAAGCTGTAACTAAAGCCTTGTTAACAAAAATGGAAATACCAGACATCCCAGATTATGACGACGAAAGTTACGCATCAGAAGATGAAGAGGATATTCTGATGTTGTTCATGGCAGATATCAATGAAAAGCAGATAGAAAGAATCAGCTCTAGCTTCCGCAGGAAACCAGATAACTAATATTATTCTATCTACTGCCTCTACTTCTGATAATATGCATGACACTGCTAATTCATATTGCTCAGAATCAGATGAGATAATTGTAGAATACTTGCTGAAAGAGTTTTAAAAAATTCATGCGTTAAAGGATATTTTAGTAAACGAAAATTCCTCTCTGAAATCTCAGCTTTCTATTTTAACCAGTGAGATTGAGAAATCTAGGTTAGCAGACGAGGAACTTTCAAAGTTGAAAACAAAACTCTTCTCCTTGAATGAAAAACATAGCATTTTAAAACAGGAGAATGAAGTTTTGAAAAGCAATAGCTCCGAGCAAAATATGTGTCATTGCAAATTTTCAAAAAACACGAGAAATTTGAATGATATTCTAAGTGTCCAAAGAAGTTCGAAGAACTTTGCTGGAATAGGTTTTGATGAAGAAAAATCATATGATGTTGAATCAAGTAAGGCAAAAAAAATTGTTTTTGTCCCAGCAACTGGGAAGATTCAGCAAACTGCTAAGAAAGACGAGAGGGAAAACTCTAAGTCAATTGCTCATCAGAAATGTTGGCAGACTAATATCCCTCAGCTGACTGCTCAGCAAATATTAAATTATTTATATGCTGAGAAGAGGCCAGCAAAGTCAGGGTATGTAACCCAGCAAACTGTTCCATCTGCTAGGAAGGTTTATACAAATCCTAGCAAGGCTAAGCTATCTACTGAGGTTGCAAGGAAACCAGCATACACTTCAAGTAGAAGGGACATCTACTCGAGGCCAGAGTCTAAACCAAACCATTTTCAAAAGACAGTGATGGCTCGACACACCACTACACATTCCTATGTTGATTTCAGATATTATGCGAACAGGAATGGAAGGGTAGTGAAACATGATGATAAACGAAATGTCAAAATCACGAAAGTCTGGATTCCCAAAGGAATAATACAGAGAACTAATCCTGCAGGACCCGTAATTGATCGGGTACCGAAAATATAACATCTTTGTTTTGCAGGAACAGAGCCCAGGAAGAAGATTCCTTAGAAAATTAAAAGAATGGATCTAGACAGTGGATGCTCAGGTCTCTTGACTGGAGATGAAGAGATCTTCACGGAACTCCAAAAATTCAGAGGGCCTTCAGTTTTATTTGGTGACAATTCAAAGGCTAGAGTAATTGGAAGAGGGTGACTCGAGCAGAATGGAATGTGAATAATCAATGTGGCCCTTGTCAATAGCCTCAAGCACAATCTATTGAGCATCAGCCAAGTAAGTGAAAATGGATACATTGTTTCTTTCTTTGATACATGTTGTGAAGTTGCTGATAGGACTACTGGAGAAGTAAAGCTTAGAGGAATCAGGAAAGGAGGACTCTACATCGCTGATTGGGAAAGTGGTCAGCAAGCATCATGCTTCATAGCATTCAGCAAGGAAGAGACAAATTGGCTATGGCACAAAAGACTAACGCATCTAAACTTTAAAACTATCAATTGCATTGCCAAGAATAACATTGTTGCAGGTCTACCTCAAGAGACTTTCAAGAATGAAGGAATATGCAGAGCCTATCAACAAGGAAAACAAGTCCAAGCGTCCTTCAGATCTAATCCAGAAAATGCCACTTCAAACAGAATCCTTGAGTTTCTGCACATGGATTTATTCGGCCCCGTGACTCCACCCACTATAGGTAATAAACAATATACCTCGGTTGTTATTGATGACTATTCCAGGTACACATGGGTGAGGTTACTGAAAATCAAGGACGAGGTGAAGATTATCCTTCCTAAGCTGATAATCCGAGTTCAAAATGACAAAGAGCTCACGGTGAAAAGGATAAGATCCGATAACGGGACAAAATTCTGTAATGGAGCATTGATGGACTTCTGCGCTGATATTGGGATAGGACATGAAAGGTCCACCGCAAGAACACCTCAGCAGAACGGCCTTGCAGAAAGAAGAAATAGAACTCTCAAAGAGCCTGTACGAACAATGCTAGCGGATACAGATCTGAGTCAAAGGTATTGGGGAGAAGCTGCTATGAATGCTTGCTACACGCAGAACCGAAGCGGATTGAATCTTTGCTTCAACAAAACTCCCTATGAAATATATCGTGGTTATAAGCCTTCCTTAGCTCATCTTCGTGCTTTTGGTTCACCATGTTATATCCGTAAGAATGGGAAGTCAAAGTTAAGTACTTTATTTCCCAAAGCCGACGAAGGAGTGTTCTTAGGATATGGACATCCATCTCACAAAGGATATAGAGTACTTAACAAGACAACCAAACTTGTGGAAATAACATGCAATGTTATTTTTGATGAAGTTACTTTAGTGCGCAGGACCATGAGAAGTCAAAGAGATGAGACTCATGAAACCAATGATGTCAATAGACCTTCGGGCTTGAATATTTCCGAAGCTGTACCGATTGATCCGACTAGGTTAATGAGTGAATAATCATCTCTACTGAAGACCTTGTCTGATCAGCCGACAGTCAAGAAGGTCTGTGATGCAACTGGTAATGCTGAGGCCACCATAAACTCTCTCAAAGAGTTTACATGTCAAAAGGGAACTCAAGGAGATGAATCCATTCAGCAAAATGTAGATACAACTGAAGGTTCCCAAAATGGTGAGAGAATTACTGAAGGCAACTCTGCTGAAGACAACCAGGAGCAGACTACTGAAGGTAGAAGTACTACACCAGTAAACCAGAATCTAGCAGACGATATGCCAGAAGACAGTCATTCAGCGGAAGACACTCCAACAAGCGTAGCAGACAACTTAGAAGATCTATAGCTTGTTGATGTACCAGTCTCACAAGAACCCATTGGACCGACCAGCAGTCAAGACATTCCAGTAGAAGAGCTACAAAGACCAAAATGACTGCTTAGAGATCATCCGACTAAAGCAATTCTAGGAGATATTGCAGATCAGATCCGAACGAGACACAGTGCTATGCTAGCCTGCTTCATATCACAAGAGGAGTCTACCAAAGTAGCAGATGCCCTCAAATAAGTTGACTGGATCAACACAATGCAAGAAGAACTATCAGAATTCACAAGGAATCATGTATGGGATCTCATCGATCGACCGAAACATCAATCAGTAATAGAACCAAATGGGTATTCAAGAATAAGTGAGATAAAAATGGACTCGTCGTTCACAACAAAGCCAGACTAGTTGCTAAAGGATATGCACAGTGTGAAGGAATAGACTTCGATGAAACTTTTGCTCCGGTAGCTCGACTGGAAGCAATCAGGTTATTTGTATCATATGCTACCCATCATGGTTTTACTGTCTTTCAGATGGACATCAAGAGCGCATTCCTGAGTGGCAAATTAAATGAGTAAGTCTACGTGGAGCAACCTCTAGGATTCGAGCGCCGAAACAAGGTGTACAGACTAAGGAAAGCTCTCTATGGTCTGAAGCAAGCTCCAAGAGCTTGGTATGAGACGCTATCACAGTTTCTACTGAAGAATGGATTCAGGAAGGGGAAGCTCGACAGGACATTATTCTTGATCAAAGATGCTAAAGACATTTTGCTCGTTCAGATCTATGTGGATGATATCATATTTGGATCAAAAATCTAAATCTCTGTGAGAAGTTTGCTCGACTTATGCAGACTAACTTTCAGATGAGTATGATGGGAAAGATGTCATATTTTCTAGGTCTGCAAGTTCAGCAATCCAGTGATGGGATTTTCATTCATCAGAAGAAGTATACCAAGGATCTCATCAACAAATTCTGTCCAGAAAAGACAAAGACACTGCGGATTCCAATGAGTACTACTTGTCAAATTTCAATGGACGAAGAAGGCGAATTGGTGGATCCCACAGCATATAGAGGGATAATTGGCTCTCTGCTATACCTAACAGCCAACAGACCAGACATTTCGTATGTTGTAGGCGTGTGTTCTAGATATCAAGCTAATCCTAAGAAATCTCACATGGAGTACGCACGAAGGATTGTCAGGTATCTGAAAGGAAGATAATCGTTAAGAATTCGGTATCACAGAGCAGATGATCTAACACTCGTAGGATATTCAGACTCAGATTTCGGAGGCTGTCGAATTGATCGAAAGAGCACGAGTGGAACATGCCAATTCCTTTGTCACAAGCTGATAAGCTGGTTCAACAAGAAGCAACATTCTGTAGCAACATCCACAATGGAAGTAGAATAAGTGGCTGCCACCAGCTGTTGTACACAAGTGATGTGGATTAAGCAACAACTTCAGGATTATGAAGTCAGCATTGGTTGTGTTCCTATATATTGCGACAACAATAGTGCGATGTGCATTACAAAGAATCCAGTACATCATTCCAAGACAAAACACATCGACATCCGACATCATTTCATTTGAGGTCATATTGAGAAAAAGGATATCTCCGTGGATTATATCTGAACAGAAGATCAACTAGCAGACATATTCACCAAATCTCTAGCAAAGAACAGATTTAAGGAGCTTTGTCTCAAGCTCAATTTATTGGAATTAGATGAGGTTATGGAAGAACGAGTCCCAGCTCTCATTCTGTTCTTGGTTTTCTCAAGTTTTGGAATTCTGTAGCTGCTTAAACTTCTTGAAGATTATGCGGAATAAGAGTGTGTCCCAGCTCACGCTCTTTAGAAAGAAAATATCGAAGTCTTTAAGTATTGCTGAGTCTCAGCTCTCAGCAATCCAGATGATTAAATATTGGAGAATATTGGTTTCAGCAGAATAAGTCAGTAGATTGCTGAGTCCCAGCTCTCAGCAGAAGAAAAGGACTGCTCAATCAATTTTGGGAAATTGATCAGATAAGAGAACAAATATTGGGATACTCAACCGACATATCAAGAAAAGATCATCATCTATGACGAAGCAACGATACATATTCACTATCATTACCGAAGATCTTGTTCAAGGCTCGAGACGATTTAGTTTTGAAAATAGCCGCCACGTGGAAAGTCGTTGTGAAGCTACCGGTTCCCAAGGCAGGCTAAGTGATTAGGAGAACAATTCTCTAGGAGGGGTTACTCTTATTTAAAGAGAGGTTGTCTTGCTTAGGAAAACCATATTCCAAAACCACTGAACCCTAGTGTTGGGAAGTTATTCCTAAATCTCCCTTAGGATTATAGTGTAAAAGGTTTTGTTGGATCAAACCTTAGTAGATTGGTCGATCAATTGCTGAATTCTAGTCTAGCAATTCCTGTAATGTCCTATATAGGCTAAGTATCGAGTTGTAATAGATTAGATTGTTAGAATCATTCCTAGCAGATTGTGGCTGCTAGAGATATTAGCAGACGAGGATGACTGCTAGAGATAATAGCGGTCAAGTGCTAAGGAGGGGATTGCTAAGGAGATAACAATCCTATGTCAAAGGAAGAGACTGCTAGAATTAAGTACTCAGCAGTCGGAAGAACAAGTAGCAGAATGCTAGAAGAAGTTAGCATTTGCTAAAAGCAAAATATAGCGGAATGCTGAAGGAATCAGCATTCGCTAGCAGGTAGCAGATTGCTAAAGGCGATAGCAATCCGGAGTCAAAGGAATCAAGTGCTAAACATGAACAACTATTGAGCAGTCAGCAGTCCGATACATGGTTAGCAGATTGCTAGGAAGGCTTAGCAGATCGATACGAGGAGGCTCAACAAGGCAAGATAGCTAACAACGACTGCTACACTACCGTTCTGACAAACGTACACACAAAGGACAAAACTTTCCTGAAGTAGGTCGGAAAGTACTGTACGATGCCGGAAAGGATGGATAAAGTCGAACTACTCTTGGACGAAGGAGCTGTTGTGTCTAACGGGTATGGAGATTTAAAGTTTGAATCTCCAGGTATAAAAGACAAGTCCAGAAGTGAGAGATAACTACTGCTTCAATCACTGCCTACACTCGCAAACATCCTAAGTTAGAGATTCCTTTGACAAAACAAACAAGTGATAAAGTAGTCAGTTGAGAGCACGAGATAAAAGTGTATTCAAAGCTCTCAACAACTAGGAGTGTCTTCCATTGAATATATGACACTGCCTTTGAGAGATTCCTTGACTTCGGTCGAGAATCCAATCATTGGGATACCTTCCATCCAAGGAAGCATCCAGCAGTCACATCTCTGAAAAGGGATTGACTCCGACGGGCATATTGCCAAAAACAGACAAGTTCAGGAGAGAACTTTAAAAGCTCCCCCTAGCAGCGAAGGACAAGTTTTACGAAGGTTAGACCTTGACTTGGCCGGAGCTGCAGCTGACTGAGAAGAACGAAGTAATGGAGGATAGTTTTGTAGTGGCTGGGTCGAAAGTTCACCACCTGCTACAAGTGAAAGACGAATCCTTGCCGTATACTTTCTTAGTGAAATTCTTAGCATTTCGGCTAAGGAGTGGATGTAGATCTATTTGATCGAACCACTATAAATATCGTGTCTCTTTACTGTTTTATTGATTTACTGTTTCTCGTGTTTGTTTTTGAAACCTAGCAACCAAGTTGCTAGAGTATAACTTGAAGAAACCCTAACCCTACCTTGAGCTAAAACTACTTTGATACAGAGGAACTTAAGTGCAAGTGAACGTTTATATTTCGCTGCACTTCGTGTGTGTTTGTTGTTTGTATTCACCATGACGACTCTGATCTCGGGACCAATACCTAGATTAATCACCTGCCACCCATTCCCATTTTTCTAAACCCTGCTTGAAGAAATCAGAAATGTCGTCCTTTATCATTTCACCAAAATACCTTAAAAATACCTTAAGAAGATTCTCTCAATTCTCGGTTCACCATGGACGATAAGCTTTCTGATATTAGAATCGAACGGAGATAGACGATCCATTTCGTCAGGCCATGACAGTTTTCTCGTTGGAGATATATAAACTTTTCTAGTGGGTTTGAGGATGGATAATCCTTAGTCACAAGAGGTTGGGAATTCCTATGGGTAGGGAATCCCATACTATTTCATCCTCATCTCATCTTCCAGTGTTTCAAAAGAATTCGATTCAGAGAAAAAGAGGAGATGGAGGAAAGGCTTGCAAGTGGAGTAGATGCAATTCTAACGTATCTGCTTGGCACTTGAAGCCTGAGAAAGCCGTATATGGTGCAGATGTTACCCATCCTACGAACAGTAGGGACATCTGTACAACATCTATTGCTGATAGACAGAGCGAAAAACTAGCTCCGATCTGAGTAGATGGTGAGATCTACTAGCATCGGACTTCCTATCCAACTATACGCTGGACGGTCCGCAGGTTGATATTTTTAGAGATATCCCTAAAGCTAAACGAAGAAGAGAAATTGGTTGTGGATATCTCTCAACCTACAAGACGTTGTTGCGCAAGTGGGGTGACTTGCAGCAATGAGCTCGGGGAAAAGACTAAGAAGGAGCAGATCTAGCAAATGCGTTATTTGGAGCAGTTTGAAGACAAATCGATAATTGTAAACTTGTAGTATTATACTTTGCAAAGTGTAACTCTTGTGTTGGTCCCAGATCAGATTCGTCGTGATGAATAGCAAACAACTAACACACGAATGCAGCAGAAGATTAATGATTATCTTGCACTTAAGTTCTTGTAAAAAATGTTTAGCTCAAGGTAGTAGTTAGGGTTTCTTACAGGTAGATACTCTAGCAACTGTCGTTGCTAGGTTTCAAATCACCACAATCAAACATTAAGTAATAAAACAGTAATGAACACACAAGATTTATAGTGGTTCGATCTTAAAGATCTACGTCCACTCCTCAGTCGTATCACTGAGAATTCCACTAAAAAGATATTTGAAGTACAAGGAATCGTCTATCTCTTGTAGCAAGCAGTGAGCTTTCGACCCAGCCACTACAAAGCTATCCTCCGACGCTTCAATCTTTCAGGCAGCAGCTATGGCCAAGTCAAGGGCGCACCTTCATAAAACTTGTCCTTCGCTGTAATGGAGGTTTTTTAGTTCTCTCCTGAACTTTGTCTGGTTTTGGCAATAGCCCGTCGGAGTCAATCCCTTTTCAGAGATGTGACTGCTGGATGCTTCCTTGTATGGAAGGTATCCCAATGATTAGATTCTTGAACAAAGTCAATGAATCTCTTCAAGATAGTGTGAGATATTCAATGGCGGACACTATGGTTGTTGAGAGCTTTGAATACTTCTCTTCAAGAGGGCTCTCAACTGACTTCTCTCTCTTTTGCTTTGTTCGCTTTTGTCAAAGGAATCTCTGTTCGCTTTTTCGATTGTTCAAGTGTTTGAATGTGCGAGTATGAGTAGTAGTAGTTCGAGTAGTAGTCGTATCTCTCCGTTGGACTTCTCTTTTATATCTGGAGATCCAAACTTTGAATCTCCAGACCCGTTAGACACAACCTTCTCCGTCCAAAATGGCTACTTGCTTTTTCTTCCTTTCCGGCGTCGTACAGTACTTTTTTACCTACTTCGAGTAAGGCTTTCGTCCTTTGTTGTACCTTCTGTCTGAATGGGCGTCTTTAGCAAGTCGTTGCTAAGTATTTCCTTGCTTAGTGTTCTATCGGAGAATGCTGGAAATACTCTGCTAAGTCTCTTGATTGCTGAGCTCTTCTTAGCATTCTGCTAAGGCTTTTGGTTGCTGAGCTCTTCTAGCAATCTCTTCCGTAGCAGCGAATGCTAACACCTTTAGCATTCTGCTAGATCTTTACTGCTGACTGCTGAGTAAATATCTTAGCAATCTCTCCTTTACTTTAACAAACATCCTTCTAGCATATGTCTTCTATCTCCTTAGTAGTCTCTTTTTCCGCATGTGATTGCTAGCACCTTAGCAATCACTCTTCTTAACACTTGACTACTTTTTTCCTTAGCAGTCATCTTTGTCTGCTGACTTCTCTAGCAGCTACCATCTGCTGAGAGTACTTCTAGAAATCTAATCTATTATAACTCGATATTTTTCCTAAATAGGACATTACACGAGAGTTGCTAGACTATGCTAGACTTCAGCAATGATCGACCAAACTACTAAGGCTTTGATTCAACAAAATCTTTTACAATTTTGATCTAAGGGAGAGAATTACAACATAATTCCCAACATCTTGTAAATCAATTATATCAATATAATGCTCTCTTTGATGACAATACTCTGTTGTCTCAAACAATATAACTACCTAAGCCAAACTGCTAGATCATTACACTCCTTGTGTATAAAGAATCTTATAAAAAATCAGATGATTTTCCATGAACAGATTGAGAAATATAAAGGAAAATCAGAAGATAGAAATTTTCTTAAGGTGTCCCCAACCCAGTCGGAATTAGAGTGCTTGATAGCTGAAATGGAGAATCAATTCAAGCAAAGCATTCTTTGCTAAATGATGAGTCCAAGATCTCATCAAATCTCAGACACCTACTGAGTCTGAGCTCTCAGTAAAAGATTCTTGAACTTAAAGGATTCTTTGAATCTAAAGAGTCTAGAAGAACTGCTGAATCCAAGCTTTCTGTAGATATCCGGTGAATGCTGAGTCCAAACTCTCAGCAGAGTAATACAGATTGCTATTCGGCTATAGGAAACAAAACCGGAAAGTGTTTACTGAGTCCAACAAGGTAGAACCCCGAAGAATGTGTTGTCTACTGAGTCCAAGCTCTCGGTAGAACCCTGAAGAATGCTGAGCATAAGCTCTCAACAAATATTTGTAGAAGGCTAAGGATACAACTGAAGTAACTGCTGAGTCCAAGCTCTCAGCAGATTATAAGCGTCTACTGAATAAAAGACCTTGAAAGGAAATGCTGAGTTCGAGCTCTCAGCAAACAAGGTCTAAGGAATGTACAGATCACAACGGAATCAAGGAATTAAATGCTGAGTCCAAGCTCTCAGCAAGCTATGTGATCTATTGCATTCTGAATAAGAGGGGTATTTCAGATAATCGAATGCTGAGTCCAAGCTCTCTGCATTGGCCATTCACATTGCTGGATATGCAACCCTCAACAAATGCACATTTGCATGTTGACCAACAAATAAGGAAGTGATAATAATTTCAAATATCTCGAAAGGCGGGATTATCTTTTGATGGAGAAGCTACAGGGTCTGCATTAATTGAAAAAGAGACTCTAGCTCATGGCGGCGACGAATACTAAGGAGACACGTCAGCCACGCACAAGTTTCCAACTTAGTGGGACGTAAGATTAACCGTCACCAACTACCCAACCGTCGATTCATCCAGATCAGAAGAAGAAGATCCAACTGCTCACAGTAAAGCTGGTTACTTGGGAATTCTAAACACTAATACTCCCATAACTTCTGATTTTGAAATTTCTTCTGCTCTACACCTTTTAAAGTTATCAGAAGAAACATCAATGGCGGAATCTTCCAACCGCATCATTCCCTCTGCAAAATCATTCGGACGACCCAACATACCCAAAGAGCCTAAACAGTTCCAACCGACGTTCACAAGTATCTACAAAATGGAGGATATTGACGAGTTAGTTTCTTACTATCACACTAGTTGCCATAAGTTATGGTAAGGAACCTGGTGAACTCACCTATGAGCAAAGGAGAACCGCTCAAGTCAAGAAGGACAAGATACTCTACGAACTATTATCCGGAAGTACTGGTGTGAAATTCTCATAGGTAAACTGGACCACGAGAACCTGTTCAAGTATCTATTTGCGGAACCCAAGAAGTTTTGTCCGCACATAGTCGCATAGTTCTTTGCTCGCGCAGTAGTTGGTAAAGATGAAAAGTTCTTCACCACAAGTATTTTGGGTATCAAGATTGTGGTAAGTCCAGAAGTTTTGGAGAAGAAGTACGGACTCCAAAACAACGGAAAAGATGTAGCCAACTACAAAATCAATGATGAAGCCAAAATGGAAAGGAGATGGCTGAGATGGAAGACGAAAACCTTCAAAGAGCCATGGAAGATAGCAGCACCAATTAAGTCACTAGCAGAGCCAATGAAGAGCCTAGCAGAGGTTGTCATAAGGATGTTAGTAGGTGAAGTTGGTTCGCTTTATGAACTAAGTGCTAAGAAGTTTGCTGTCATGATGGCGATTGAGGATCAAGTTCGTGGAAATTGGGCGAAGTTCATCTACACCAAATGGCTAGCGCATGTCTACAAGAACAAGAGTGTGAAGAAGGATCACACATTCACCCAAGATGTGGGTTTTAGATTAAAGATAAGTCACTTTCTGGAGGGAATCATACCAGAAAGAAGACGCTGCCTCGGTGAGGATTTGATCTACTCTGACTACATACTGCCAACTAGAAAAAAACAACCGCCAAAGAGTTTTAAAGATCCTTTGATTTTGAAAGGAAAGAACAATGTCAATCCTGATGATCCATGCTCTAATGAAGAGGATCCCCACCAAGGAAATACTTTCATGCCTAATGTTGTTCCACTTACCACCGAGGAAGTTGAAGAAGAAAGGCGAAAAGCAGAACAAGATGACCTGTTTACTGAACTTGAAAATTTGGTCGACATTCCATCACAGGAAACTGGTCAACCCCTGAGCCAACCATTGTGAAGAAGAGGCATTGATAAGCTCATTATTTTACTCGCTTATCTATATTATTTTCTACTATTTTATGTAGTTTTATTGAGTTTATATATATATTTTATGCATGAGTCTATATTGGGTGGTATTATGCGTACTTTGGTGTGTTTCTACAGGTTATTGGCCAAATTTACTTGAAAACCGTTCCGAAAGCAGTGACGTGTAAGAGTAGCAGTGAAGAGTTCTTCCAAAAGGGGAATTCGGGCTATTGGCACATGGCAATGGATGATGCTTTGAGTTAGCTCTCCAACGCAACTGGAATCGGGTCAATCGGAGTTCAGGAGAGGAAGTTATGGCCAAAACCGTGAGACCGCGCAGAAGGGGCGAGAGACCACGTCGATCGACGCCAATCAGCAACGATCGACGCGGGTCTGCTGATGCGGGAAATTTGATGAAAATTGGATTTATTCATATCTTTAGCCCTAGATTTGATAGGATACACATCCACC
>JAPKLW010000079.1:267318-283782 GCA_026898455.1 Plectranthus barbatus
GATAACCTTAGGGTTTACAAATTTATTTGCCACTGTTTCTATAATTAGTCTGTAGATTTTACAGTGATCAGGCATTCACAAAGAAGCCCTTAGCAGAGGAGGAGGAAGCTAGCAGGTGATGACGAACAAACCAAAATGAGGGGAAAGCACGACATATTTCAAGGAACAACAAAATTACAGTGCCAGAGGTAGATACTTCTCTACCAATTCCAGATGTCATCGAAGAGACTGCGACAGACATCACTGATACAACTGTAAAACAAAGGCTTGAATTTTCTGGTGAGGAGGAATCACAGAAGAAGAGGCGACAACAGAAAGCACTCCAAATGTCACACGAACAGAGAGACTATGCTAAGTTCAAATTACAGATGACTCTTTATAAGAGGGACTCTCGCTATGAAGAAGTCATGGAAAGCTACACAGAGCAAAATGGCAAGATTCAAGCTGGAGAACAAACCGATCGTATTACTCGAAGAGACTTTGAGAAGGCACAAGCCGCGAAAGGAAAAGGCAAGGTCACATTCGTTGATGAAAGTTTTGAGAACACAGATGATGAATCAACTGTTGATCTTGAGAAAAGATAGATGAAAGAACTTGTAAAGGAATCAAGAAGATTGCAGACTCCTGCGCAAGGAGAAAAGAGTTTTGACGTGATACCAATGCAACCCACCACCAATCAAGGGAGAAGCGTGAGTGCTGAAGAAAATTCTGAAAGATGTTTGATACATACTGCTATGGAAGATAGAAGCAGTTTTGTTGCTGAGAAAGAACAACTGGCTGCGCAAGGAGAAAGCCGAGTTGTTATAATTATGGCAGAAGTCGATCTGGTGACAGAGTCAGTCCAGGTCCCAATTGGTGATTCAGGAAATAAGGTGGCATAAAAGGAAAATGCTGACCCAAAGGGCAACGAAGAAGACAAGGGTTCACAACAACCAGTGGTAGCTATACTAGAGAGCGTTCAACAGATCATCATTACAACCGAAGGAACACGTGATGCTGCAACCACTGGAGAAGCGACGCCAGTACAAGAGGAAGAAACTACCTCATTGGATGTCAAAACCCGAGCACGACTACAAATAGAGCTCACTGCAAGCGTGCGAGCATGGAATGAGCTGTATCTACGCGGATTGGGAGTGGATCCATCAACAATTCCAGGATGGAATACTACCGCGGTTACTACGAATGTGCTCGAAAGAACCATTGAATCCATCTGGCAACAATGCATTCTGATTCCCAGCTCTCCAGAAGTATCAGGTATATCCTTTCGAATGATGAGGAGGATGCAGGAGTTGTCCCCAATGGAGAATCTGTTTTCAGAGAAGAAACTCTAAGAGTTCCCATGGAAGGACTACCCGATAGAAACTACAAAGCAAAGAGGATTGCAGCAGCTCAAGGACTCTGTTTGATGTGGCCTTTTCTGGGTTGGATTTGAAGGACACCTTGGCTTGTTTTCCTTGTTGGCAAGCTCTGCGTACTCCTACATTTTTGAAGGTCTCTTTGGGTAGTCCTGTAACAATGTTATTTCTGGCTATATAATTGATAGTTTTTAAGTTTAAGTGCGTTAGCCTTTTGACGACGGTAAAATGCAACACTATCTTCACGTGAAATTTTATCAATCCGAGTCCTTTCAATTCGCTCAAGTAAAAACCATTTACTTTTTTTGAAAGTTCAAATAGCAAGGCAAATCATAGTCGTTGGTAATTGTTTAACTAGGCAAAATAGAATGTAATCAAGCATACAAGTAACAAAGCAATAACAAAACATGTAATTAAACTTCACAAGCCAAAACAACTGAGTAACTTGCTTAGGTAGATCAAAATCTCAAGTTCAACAATAAGAAGATAGTGAGTGTTGATTGAATTTCTATTGTTCCAAGTTGAATCAAACTATGTTGTAAACCAAGTTTAATCCCTAGGAGGTTGAGCAATCGACTCTACATTTAGAATTGCAAACAGCTACGCTATTAACCCTTAGAACACTCCCAATGGACCGTCAATTATCGCCCTACGACCTAGCCCCGCACAGGGATTGGAACTAAAATCGTAAGAATATACACTTTTCACGACGATTCCGCACGCGTGTTGGCTGCAACGTTCACATCAACTACCTCTAAGGCTGGCTATTACCTACACCTAAGAGATAAGGAATAAGCTCAAGTGCAATTCAATCCCTCAAAGGAAAGTAAACAAGCAAATTTGATATCAACTCATCACAATATCCATTCTACAACACTCACAATTGAATTTTGTTCTTCATACCTTGAATTGAGTACAAATCAATAAGAGAAATGAGAGAATCCATTACAAAATATCAAGGTCTAAGTATGATCTTCTTTGATTGCCTTACTTGGACTCAATCTACCTTCCTTCCTTGATAGATCTTCACCAAGTTGGAAGAATTTGGCTTAAATCTCCATGAATGTGGATGGGGAATGGTTTGGAGATGAATCTAGAGAGAACTCTCGTGACGGTTATTTGAAATCTGACTAAAAGTTCTTTTAAAATGCAAAAATCCCCCTTTTATAGACGAGCTCCCAGGGCCTTGGATCGCCCGAGCCACCCATGACTCGCCCAAGCCATGCTGGAAACCGCCAGAAACTGAAAATCCCGATTTGGCTCACCCGGGCCAACCTCGCTCGACCGAGCCTGCTCTCTGTCAGCACGGCTCGATCTAGCTTGCAGAGCTCGGCCGAGCGAGCCCTCTGTCCGCTTGGCTTGGCCGGGCGGATCCTCCAAACTCCGAAACTCTTCCTTTTGCTCCGCTTGGGCGAGCCTCACCTCCTTGGACTCCAAACTCGGGCGATTTGCCTCCAAAACTCCACCAAAAATGCTATAATATGCTAAAAACCTATCCTACAACATTCAAAACACGAAAACACGACAAAAGAACAAAAAAAAATATGATATGAGGGCAAAATGAATGCAAACATGCACGCTCACACATCGAAATAAAGTCATTTTACACACATATCATAATCCCCCAAACTTGAACCTTTGATTGTCCTCAATCAAAACAAAGTAAAGCAATCCATGAACCTCATGAAGCAATCCTCACAGCTTATCTTAGTTATCTTGGCATGCCATAATCAATCGAGATCATCACCTAACTTTGTGACACGGTTATTGCTAAGGACTTGAACCACTCATCAATTCTTAGATAAAGAAATGATAACACTCCCTTACGTGTTTAGGGACGATGAGCATCACACATTCACAAGATATCGAGCACAATTTCCATAGGCTTGAAACTATTCTCACCACTATACTACAATGAGTTGGCTCCTAAATTCAAGAAGGTCTACGTTTTTTGTTATAATGTGGCTTACTAAAAGGTAGGTGATTTTGGGCCAAAGTGACTAAACTCCTCAATTTCCCAAAACCCCCAAACTTATTTTCTTCAATCCACTTAAAACCCGAGGCTTCTTATTCACAACATTTCTTTCTTTTTCTTCTTTTTTTCATATATAATTTTTTTTCACACCACCATTCATTCTTTTCATGGAGCTTTTCTTTCTTTTCTCTTTTTTTTTCTCTTTCTCTTTTTCTCAAACACCCAAAATTTTTGTTGGTGCAACAATTTTTAGGATTCACATCAATCCTTTATTTCATAACTTCCATGCCTCAATACTTGCAATACAAAGATACCGAACAATTCCCAACCCAACTCTCATCACCGTATTCACCTTCATATACTCTTTCCCCCCAAAATGTGTCCTAATAATTTTAAAGGAAATCCACCATTAAAGCTCAATCACGGGGGTCAAAGGTATGAAAGGCAAAATTATGACAACAACCACCTTATACTCCCAGAGTGAAAGGTATGACTAAGAATTGATGGCCTAATGTCATTTTTTAGTTACCAAACTCATGCCAAAATAGATAGAGAATAAGTGCAAGTTCTAGATCTTGTGCTGTCAATCTTGCCACTCATAATCGATAAAGATATAACAATATCATGGCTCAAATCTCACAGCTTTTTTTCAAGTCCTATGCATTAACCACACACAAAACTTGGCAGTTCAAAAGTTCAACTAAAGCATGCCTTGACAACTAGATTCCGCTCTATCATTGGTCAAGGTAAATATCAAGCTCATTAAGTAAATCATGATTCAAACCTCAAGCTCTTGTTTGGGTTCATCACACACACACAAGCACACAACATCCTAAGCACAATCTACATGCCATAAAACAATGTAATGAATCTAATTGGTAGAAGGAATGATAGAAAGCGTTACCCATCGACACACACGATCAAACCGCTCTCCATGCCTTATTTGTACCTACTACAAATCAACACAAACACCACCAAACTATTGAGCATAATCAAGCCAATTAAATTCTTATTTCCACCAACTTCCATAAACCAATCATCAACAAAAATAGGCAATATCCACTAGCTCCACCATTCAAACCAATCCATTAAACATTCCACAAACCAAACCAAATAGAAAGAATTCAATCTCATGCAAGCTCGCTAATAATCCATCAACATACCCATTCAATTTAAACATCCAAATATCATCCACATTCAAATATCCAAAGTAAAATCCAAAGTGAAGGTAGATCAATATCATTATACAACCAAATTGAATTTTTAACTAACTAGAAAGCAGTAAAGAGTTAGAGAGAGAGAGAGAGGAGATCACGTCACCGACCACCGACACTTCCCCCCAAACTTAGTCAAGTGAGACTAAGTTTGTAAAAAGGTAGGCGGTGAGGTCTCACTCCATGGGATCCGGCTGCTGCTGGTGAGCTCTGCGAGACTGATACGGGATAGGAACACGGCGCTGCAACTCCTGGTCGTCCTCCTGGATCTCGTCCATCTGCCGATTGACTCTATCAAATCAAGCAATGTAACATGCTTGGGCAGTAGAAAAATCACCCTGCATCGTAGTCATCCTTGCATCCAAGCCCTGCAGAGATAGAGATAAAGAATAAACAGTTTCGGCAGTTCGTTGCATCATGGACATCATCTATTGCTGCCAATCCTGAACCGGGGCCTGCTGGGGCCACGCAGGTGCGCGGGTACTCGGACCAACGTCCTCGAGATCAGCCCGCTCCTCTGCCGACAGATGATGGAGGGTAGAGAAATACCCATCAGTGGACAAAACACCAACCACATCTTTATGATCCTCCGAATCCATCAACCAATTAGACCGATCAGTCAAATCCAATACTGTGGTGTATCCTTCATTAGGCATTCTCAAAGCAAACTTCCCAAATTTGTAGTTTATAGCACCCCTCTGCCCAGGAACCAAAAATCTACCAGCCAGCAAAGAAGAAGTATCCAAAAACAAGGCAGGAGCAGAAGGGCCAGACAATGATAACTCAAGATGCTAAAAAATTGGAGTAATCATCCCACAACAAAAAGAAGGAGTACAGACATTAGCAGCCCTACTCCAGGCATCCATTAACATAGCCCCCAATGAAAATTTTATCCCATGCATCAAAGCATAAAGCATATGTAACTTGGCAGTAATCACATTACTAGATTCATATCGTTCGCACACATAACCACCAACAAACTTTTGAATGTAACGTATAACAGGATTTCGAATCGAAGTAGCTCTACAGTCTTTAATATTAAACTTCATATCATACTCAATCCCCGTAATCTCCCTCCAAAAATCCCCCAAATGAACATTCTCATGCAAAAACACAGAATCAGGAGTACACCCATAAATCGCATCAACTTGAGCACGTTGAAAGAAATGTTCTTTACCTAGGAGCTTGAATTTCATGGATAATGGAAGTCCCCCCGCACCTTTCATAATCGTGACCGAGGCCAAGAATTCCCATGACAATTCCATGTATCCGGGCCAACTTGCCGAGAGCAACTTCTTCCACCCTATGCCTTTGAGGAGACTCCAAACATTATCTTTCAGTTTCAGAGCTTTCAACATCTCCCAGCACAAGTATTTGGTGCCTACAACTTGACGATTCGCCAAACTCTTGAGTTTAGCAAATTCTTCATCATCAAAACCCTTGGGGCGACCATTTGAAAAAGATGATTCGCCTCGTGCTCGTTTGCTAGCCATGAATAAAATTGAAAGGTGAGATAAGGATAAATCAAGGCAATAAGGGGTTAGAGAAAATTGGAGAAGAGAAATTTCGACCGAAATGAGAATGGCGTTAAATGGGGATTGCCCGATCATTATATTTTGCACTTGGCTCGGCCGAGCGGCAGATGGCTCGACCGAGCGATGCCTCTGTCCGTGCGATTTGGCTCGGCCGAGCGAAGTCTCTATCCGAAGTGCCCGATCCAGCTCGGCCGAGCCTGTCCTGCTCGACCGAGCGATATCTCGGTTTTTGACTTTTTTTGCCCTTTTCCTGCATAATCTCGATCACTTCGCCACCACATTTCCTATCTTCATTCACAATGCCAATCAAACTTGTAGAACCACAAACAATTAAGAATCCCTCAACAAAATCACACAACATTAAACTAACAAAAGCAATTAACAAACATTTATTCGAAACATAAAAAGAAACAAGCTGTAGCGCTTTTTTAATGTCGATAGCTCGATGAACTTACCTCGCAATCAATCGTGATCAAAGGGTGCTGATCCAGAAATCATACCTCGATCAATAGTCACATGCTCCTCCGGAAAGAAAAGCTTCCTTCTTGCACTCCGAGGTGGATCCGTATCCACTCGAGCCTTCTTCATTCGAGTTTGATCAAGCTCATCATCATCCCCCGGATCCTCATTGTCTTCATATTCCTTGCCCATGATATTTAATCCCGGATCAAGCACATCCTTCATTCGTTTCTTTTTCATAGCTTTCTCAACTTCACTCTCATTCACAGTCTTTGGAGGTAAAGAGAACACCACTTCCTTTCCACAACATCGGAAAGTGAGCTCACCTTGTTTCATGTCGAATAATGCATTAGCCGTGTGCAAAAATAGTCTTCCAAAAATCAGTTGAATGCTATCCTTGTTCTTCATGTCCACCATAAGGAAATCTCCCAGAAATGTAAATGTCAAAACTTCGACATGAACATCTTCAACTATCCCCCGTGGGCAAATTAAAGTATGATTCGCCAGTTGCAAGACTTGACTTGTAGGTTTGAGTTCTCCAATCTCCAACTCCTTGTACAAGTCCCACGACATCACATTCACACTAGCTCCGGAGTCACACTAGGCTTTCTCGACATTAACGTCTCCAATTGCACATCCAATCACAAAGCCCCCCGGATCCTCCTTCTTTCTAGCTATGTTCTTCTTTTCTTGTTCATAATTCCTCACATCACGTGGCTCATCATCCGGGAACATTTCCACTCCAACAAGTTCATCCAACATCGGCACTCGCTCAATTTCTTCTGGAAGCGGCATTTCAATGTCTCCTTTCCGTACATAATCAAAGAAATTTACATTTCCGGTTTGCTCATCATTCCTTGCTTCCACCTTTTCTACTTTGATCTCCTTTTCTTCTTCAACACCCAATATCGACTCTTCTTCACCTTCCACTATCTCAATTTTAGGAGTCATTGCTTCCAATCTTTCCTCCATCTTGCTTTTACCCTCGACCATATTACAACCTTTCTTTTGCACCACCTCGGTATCACTTGAGAATTTCCCAGCTTGATGCTTCCCGCTCAATTGTTTAGCAAAAGAGGAAATTTGAAGTTAAATTTCGGCGAACATGCCATCGCACTTCTCAAATCTTTTGTCTATTTCCTCATTTGGATTCCTCCTCGTCTCTTGGGTGGCATACCTACTATTTCCCCCAGCATATCCCCCTTGGCTACTACCTCCCCCTTCAAGTTGTAACGGAGGATTAAGAGCATTGTTCGAGTTTGCATAGGAGAAATTGGGGTGAAACCGGTTAGACGGATGGTAGTACATGTTACCCGGCGGATCGTATTGAGGATGGCCATTGTATCCCATCTTTGATTAAAATAATTTACACTTTTCGGGAAGGACTCTTCATGTCGAACCACCATCATTTCCTCATTTCGATTCACCGAAGTAGACAATGCGTCAAGCTTCCTTTGCATGACTGCTATTTGCTCTTTAAATTCCTCACTTTCCTCAGCCTCGTTAACCGATTTGATCGATCGATAATCTTTCCGTTCCTTGGGCCAACAGAAACTATTTTCAGCCATTTTCTCAATTGTCCTCCAAGCTTCTTCCTCTTCTTGATCGAGGAATGCACCACCTGATGAAACATCCATCATAACTTTCGTATCATAGTTTAGTCCCCCATAGAATTGGCAAATTTGTTGACTCCGAGAAAGACCATGTCTTGGACACTTGCGTAGAAGCTCTCGGAACCAATCCCAAGCTTCATAAAGAGGTATCGTACCTTTGCCCAAACGATGTGATATCGGCCCTTCTCTTCAAAGTCAAACTTGGCGGAAAAAACTTGAATAAAAACTTTTCTCTCAATTCTTCCCAAGTGGCAATATTCGATTTGTCTAAACCTTCGAACCAATTCCTAGCTCCATCCCTCAAGGAAAATGAGAATAACCGCAGCCGTATTTGATCTTGGGGCACTTGGTTGATCTTTATAGTATCCGTAATCTCAAAAAATCGAGATATATGAACATTTGGATCCTCGGTTACGTGTCCCCCAAATTGGTTATTTTGAATCATTTGGACCAACTGTGGCTTTATCTCAAATTGCATGGCATTTACTCCCAACCGAAAACCTCCCGTTATCGGTTACCCTTGAGGTCGAAAAAGGTTTTGAAGTGGTCTCCGAGGACCATTCCTCTCATTTAACATAGCTTTCATCAACTCGAGCTGTCTCTCGAACTCTTCAATCATAACCGTGTCCTCTCCATGGTTAGCCATATCAAAATCAATTTGAATATTTCCTCTTCTTTCTTGAATTTTCCTTGCCTCAAGCTCCCTAGCCTTTGATCGAGTGATCATAAACTACCTAGGAAAAATCAACAAAACAAATTACAATGCAAAACAATTCAACTAAACAAACTAGAACAATTATCAAACAAATGTTAGTAACAATATTCACACAAGCTTTTCCTCAAACACCTAGCATACACTCCTTCAAAGTTTCAATAATTTCACAAGACCTACTAGAAGATTCCCCGGCAACAGCGCCAAAAACGTGACGACGGTGAAATGCAACACTATCTTCACGTTAAATTTTATCAATCCGAGTCCTTCCAATTCGCTCAAGTGAAAACCATTTACTGGTTTGAAAGTTCAAATAGCTAGGCAAATCATAGTCGTTGGTAATTGTTTAACTAGGCAAAATAGAATGTAATTGATGGATTTATATACTGAAAGCATTATGATTGGTATATTATGTACAAGGTTTATTGGTTAATATACTGGAAATCATAATTGTTGTATGTTCATCTCCTGTCTGAATTAACTAACATGTGTCGCAAACACAATTATCCTCTTATCTCGTCGATAGGGAGATCATACGGTGTGTAGAAGATCACGGAAGATCGTATCGATCGTTTGACCTAGCGAGATATAAATAGTCATCACAGCTGAGACAGTTCCAGGATAAACTGTCGGTGTAGGCTGCAGCATATGCGGATAAGCATCTTATCTTGGATGTCTTGGTATGCTGGTGTGGGGAACACATTGATGAAGACCTAAGTCGAGATCGATTCTTTTATCTGACATTAAAAGAATCTAGATCTCTATGACTTGATGGAATCTTAAGCCTATATGATGATACAGAAGTGTACATATATTGTATATCACTTTGAGTTGTAGAGAAGGTTCTAGTTGAACCTGTACATCTGCAGTCTTGGGTGATATCAATTTGTGTATGACTGTCTGGTATCTGAACTAGGTAACCACATCCAGTATAGGATGGTGACATTCCCTGAACAGCTCAAAAGGTTCATTATGCTAAAGTCCTGCAGGCTGATTAAGTTCAAGCATAAGTGAAAAGGTTTGAGTGGATTGATTCAGGAATTAAAGATGTTAATTAAATAGCTTGTCAGAGCTTAAATTAATTAACAAATGTCTGTAACCTTAAATGTGGGGATAAACCGAGTCCAATTCAACCCGTTCCTCAAAACGTGGTAGCAAATAGGTAGGACATTATTGATTCTCTGGTGGCATGAATCAATATTAATTAATTAATTATATTCTGGGTTGAATATGAGAATTAATTAATTGATAGGCCTTATTTGCTATTTGCATTCTGGTCCCTGGTCTGGCCCATGATAACTCAAGCCCAATAGGAGCCTAGAATTTCCTATAAATAGGCCTCAGTTCCTCAGATCTCAACACACCTACAACACACAAGATCATAAGTTGCACACAACAAACCAGTATTTGGGAGCTGTAAGTGATCGACTAAGATCTGAGAACGAGGAGGAAATTCTGCTTCTCAACCAGGCAAAGGATCTGATAGATAATCTTCACCAGATTTTCAGATCGAGTTGGGATACAAATCAGAAGATCAGATCAGGAGGATTCTTCTTCTTCTCTCTCCTCTCTTGTTTTCGAAAATAATCTTTTATTTTCTATAGATTAATTTCCTCAATCTGTTAGGAAATTAAATCTTGGTGCGTGGGGAAGATCAAAGGGCATCTCCGCGCACGCGTTCTTCAGAGTTCATCGATCCAGGTATTCCGCATAAACCTTCTTATGCATAATAATATAGGAGCATGCTAGGATTGTTCATAGGCATAGCAATTTATTTTTGATATCCCAATTAACAATCCTTGGCAAACGGACTTCGTGATTCAGTTCACGAATCCCTTCAATTGGTATCAGAGCCAGGTTCAATTAATTGGCTCTATCGGAAAAATAATATTGCCTATGAACATGCATGATTATTATTATTGATTGCATGCAATGGATGGTTATGGATTGATTGTATGTTTTTCGTCCTCGTGGTTCCTCGGGTTAATCCGCCCATTTATATGGATTCGTTTTTCACCCACGAGATAAATCCGTGGTTAGATTAGATTTTTTTTAGAATGTAATTAGAATTATTCCAATGTAATATTCTATTTTCAAAAAATTAAATCTGTAAAACGAAGAACGAAGAACACGAAGAACGAAGGACCGCGCGACAGGGCTGGCATGGCTGGGGGCCATGCACGGCCGTCGACGGCGGCGCACGGCGACGGCGGCGGCGGCGCTGAAACCCTAGGGTTTCACGCGCGCCGCGCGCGCACGCACTCGCAC
Organism: Plectranthus barbatus; assembly: GCA_026898455.1. NCBI lineage: Eukaryota > Viridiplantae > Streptophyta > Magnoliopsida > Lamiales > Lamiaceae > Plectranthus > Plectranthus barbatus. Next base: position 278,450 of record JAPKLW010000079.1, read on the forward strand.
AGGCCGCGCGGCCACGGCCGGCACAGGGCACGGCGCGCGGGGCTCCTGGCCGGGCCGGCGACGCAAGGGGCGACGGGTAGGGCGGCGGTTCGCAGCGGCGTGCGGGACAGGCGCGCGGGGGCGCGCGCGATGCGGCGGAACCCTAGGGTTCGCGCGTGCACGCGCGGCAGCCCTGCGTGGCGCTGTGCACGCTGGCGGCCGTCCTCCCTCCCTCGGTCGGCGTTGGCAAGCGGGGCAGGTGGAGGCGGTGGCTCGGTGGCCGGCGACGCGGACTGGGACGGCGGTGAGCGTGCGGCCGGACGCGGTAAACCCTATGGTTTTTCGCGTGGTTCGCGCGACCCCGGTTCCGTCCTTGCGCGATTCCGGCGAGTCACGGAGGCCAACGGTGGAGAAGAAGAGTGAACGGCGGTTCGGGCGACGGTCAGGGCAAACCGGGGCGGCGGCATGCGAAACGAGCAACGGCCGGAGGAGGCGGTATCGCGGACTGCATCCATGCACGTACGTGCATGGCTGTTGCGCATGCCGGGAGCCCTAACGGCGACGGCGGGTCGCCGGCAATGGTGTTTCGCCGGTGGTGGCTCGTCGGTCCGAGTTCTCGCGGGCTATTGGGCTTGCAATGTGTGCCTAGGCCTGCGATCTGGTTAACTGGCCCAGTTGTCCAATTTTCTGATGGATCAAATCTCGGAGGCCCAAGTTCAGAAAATAAATCAAGATCTCAGTCCAAGTAGTGGGAGCCCAGTCGAAGATCTGTAAAATAAATTCCAACTTGTAATAGTTAGATTTATTTTGTTTTGTATCATGGGGCCACGAGGACATTTTTTATTTGTTTTATTATCTGTCTTCGCATGATATACATGTTTAATTTAATTGCGCAGCATATAAGCATGTTGTAGATAATAGGAGCACGTTTACTGCTTTTATTTACGGCTTTAAAACATCCTATGTGATTTATTTTATGTAATTAATTATGACTATAAATTCGGGGTTCATGCTTTCCATGATAGAATTTTAGCAACGCTATAATTATGGCTACATAAAATAATCTGTGCAATTGAACCTTATGAACTGAAAATTACTAAGCTCATAATTTAGTAAGACCTCCACAAAGCGATCCTTTATTGGAAGTGGATAATTTATTAGGTAAACGTCTACATGTGTAGCTTACTTAATTTATTGTTCATAAGTTCCAATAGATAGGATTTCTTAAAACAAACATTTATTTCATGTGAGAAGTGGGAGTTCATGCGTAAACGTCTACATGTATAGCTTGCGTATTGAATTTTCATAAGTTCTCTAGGGATTGAATTAAATGAGACAACCTTATTATAAGGATCAGGTGTGTTCAAATAGATCCTAATATGGGAGGGTTGGCTTTGGTGGTAGGCTAGCTTAGATATTGTCCAGAGTATAACTCATATGTGAAGTCCCTGCTCAGTAGGATAATATGGTCTTAACTTAGTCTCCAATTATTAATTCCATTTGTCTAAGGAACCCGGGCATGGATTGGAATTAAAGGACTGAAATTAAAAGATGCAGTCTGGTTAAGTGTTTTGTTGTAAACGTCCACATGTGTGGCTTGCAATAATAATACTTAGGCAAATTGGAGGAAACATTAATATTGCTTTATCATAAGGTTTCAATATTTAATTGTTTCAATGTTCTGCGACTATGTTTTAATTGGTGTTTTTTAATTTATTGTTTTCAGACATGTCTTTACCGAATGTAATCAATATCTTAGCACAAAACCAATTAACCGGTCCCAATTTCCAAGAATGGAAACGCAACTTGGATTACATCCTTGTCGCAGAGGAGCACAAGTTTGTCCTTGATAAGCCTCGTCCGGCTGAACTCACTAATGCATCGACTGATGAGGAAAGGAGCTACTATAACAAGTGGCTCAAGTCAAACAATATAGTGAAATGCTATATGATGACTACGATGTCCAAGGTTCTTGCACAGTAGCATCACTCATATGAGAATGCTAGTGACATTATGGACAGCCTCACAACGACTTATGGTGAGTCAGACCGAGCTGTCAGATTCAATCTCATGAGGGAAATCGTGGGAAAGAAAATGGCGGAAGGAAGCTCGGTCAGAGAGCATGTGGTGGGTATGACTCATCTTATGGATGAGCTTACACTGCATGGGGGAGGTATCGATGCGGAAGCGCAGGTTGATATCATCCTAAACTCTCTGCCAAAGTCCCATGAGAACTTTAGACTGAATGCTGTCATGAACAAGAAAGAGTACACTCTTAACGAGCTACTCAATGACTTGATAGCAGCGGAATCAGTCATGCAGCCAGAGAAGGTTGCTTTGGCTACTTCTAGTAATCGTCCTGTTGCGTTGGTTGGCAAGAGGCGCAAAGGAACGTTTAAGAAAAAAGCCAAAGGTACAACTTCTGGCAGAAAGTCAAAGAGGACATCGGGCGTGCCTGCTAAAAGAGACAAGTGCTTCAGGTGTGGCAAGGCTGGTCACTGGAAGAATGATTGTCAAGTCAGGAAGACTGGACAAGGTGAGTCATGTGCATTTATAACGGCAACATGTTTGGCATCAGTTTCTACCCATTCTTGGGTAGTGGATACTGGAGCTACTGACCATGTTTGTTATACTTTGCAGGGGTTCAGGCCGACAAGGCAGCTGAAGCATGACGAGATTACCATCTCAATGGGCAGCGGAGAACGAGTCTCAGCAGTAGCCATTGGAGATTTTACTTTATGCTTTGAAAACAATGTTCTGATTTTGAGAGATGTTTTATATGTGCCGGTTTTTCGGCGGAACTTAATTTCAGTTTCCAAGTTATTTTGTGATGGATATTCAATTATTTTTGATAGTGGAGCTTCTATCATTGGTAATAACGGTGTTATCTGTCATGGCAAACTGATTGACTCTCTCTATATCATTGATTGTATGCATAAATCTTCCGTGAATTTTGCAAACTCATCCAATAATAATAATCATTTAAAGAGAAAGTTTTCTTCCGATGAGGATCAAACATATCTCTGGCACTTGAGACTAGGTCACATCAATCTAAAGAGGATTAAAAGATTAGCATGCGATGGGCTCTTGGATTCCTTCCAAGTGGTACCGCATCAAATCTGTGAGTCCTGTATAGAAGGAAAGATGACGACCAGGCCTTTTAAGGCAAGTCAGTCTCGAGCAGAGGATGTGTTACAATTGATCCACTCTGACTTATGTGGACCAATGTCCACGCAAGCTTGTGGAGGGTATGAGTATTTTGCCACATTCATTGACGATTACTCAAGATTCGGATATGTCTATTTGCTTCGCCATAAGTCTGAATGCTTTGAGAAATTCAAAGAATTCCGGACTGAGGTAGAAAAGAAGCTTGGTAAGACTATCAAGACACTACGATCAGATCGTGGTGGGGAATACCTCAGCAACGAGTTCTTGCAGTACTTGTCAGATAACGGGATTACATCCCAGTGGACTGCACCGGGAACCCCTCAACAAAATGGTGTAGCGGAAAGAAGAAATAGAACTCTCTTAGAAATGGTCAGGTCGATGATGAGTTATGCAAGCTTGCCGATTTCGTTTTGGGGATATGCCTTGGAAATAGCGGCCTATTTGCTTAACCTGGTACCTTCTAAATCAGTTCCTAAAACACCTCTGGAACTCTGGTATGGGCGAAAGCCAAGTTTGAACAGAGTGAGGGTTTGGGGTTGTCCAGCATATGTGCTGACAAAGGAACCTGATAAGTTAGAAAGTAGGTGTAAGCTGATGCTGTTTGTAGGATATCCCAGGCAAACGAAAGGTGGTTACTTCTATTGTCCTGAGAATCAGAAAGTCGTTGTCAGTACTAACGCGAGATTCTTGGAGGACGAATATGTAAGAAACCACAGATCCAAGAGTGAAATTATCCTCCACGAGCTTGAGGATAAAGAAGCAATTCCATCAGGAAAGCCCAGTGTAGTGGTAGATCCACCTGTAACAGGTGAGAATATACCAACACTGCCACTAATGCAAGGTGTGGGACCAACGCGTACTGTGCCAACTACTGACACAGCTCAGATGCCTCGTCGCAGTGGGAGGGTTAGTCACCAACCCGAGAGGTATATGTTCGTGGGAGAGTCTTCTGACTTGATCCCGGAAAACAGACTAGATGATACCGATCCCTGGACATATGACGAGGCGGTATCTGATAAAGATGCGGACTAATGGCTGATCGCCATGGATTCTGAAATAGAATCCATTACTGCTATGGATGTATACCAGAAAACTGATTTGCCGGATGGCCATCGAGCCATAGGGTGCAAATGGGTATACAAAAGAAAGAAAGGATCGAATGGAGAAATTACAGCTTTCAAAGCAAGGCTGGTGGCGAAAGGTTATAGTCAGAAAGAGGGTGTAGACTATGACGAGACTTTCTCACCGGTAGCCATGCTTAAGTCCATTCGAATACTCCTGGTCATAGCAGCACATAAGAACCTAGAAATCTGGCAGATGGATGTCAAAACCGCATTTCTAAACGGGTACCTTGAAGAAGGTAGGGACATCTATATGCAACAGCCAGAAGATTATGTGCAGAAGGGCGAAGAACATTTGGTCTGGAAGCTAAGGAAGTCGCTGTATGGACTTAAACAAGCTTCACGGTCATGGAATCTCTGTTTTGATGAGGTGATTAAATCTTATGGATTCTCACAATGTTCAAACGAGAGTTGCGTGTACCGTCTGTGTGTCAGCGGAAGCGTGGTATTCCTTGCACTTTATGTAGACGATATTCTCCTATTTGGCGACAATGTGGAAGTATTGTCGGGCATAAAGGGGTGGTTATCCGAGCAGTTTCATATGAAGGACCTTGGGGAGGCAGGATACATCCTAGGGGTAAAAGTATTGCGGGAGCGCAATAAGAGGATGCTGACCTTGTCTCAAGGGTCATATGTGGATACTGGGATTGCCCGTTTCAACATGCATAATGCCAAGAAAGGTCTGTTACCCTTCAGACATGGCATACATCTTTCCAAGGATCAGTGTCCGATGACACAAAAGGAGAAAGATGAGATGAGCAACGTGCCGTATGCATCGGCCGTGGGTAGCCTCATGTATGCAATGTTATGTACGAGGCCAGATATCTGCTTTGCTGTAGGCATGGTAGCGAGATACCAGTCTAACCCTGGACAGGCGCATTGGACCGCGGTAAAGCACATACTCAAATACTTGAAAAGGACAAGGGACTATTGTCTTATTTATCAGTGTGATGAGTTGTGCCCTGTGGGTTATACTGATTCGGATTTCCAGGCAGACCGAGATGAAAAGAAGTCCACCTCTGGCTATGTGTTTACATTGGGAGGTGGGGCCATATCATGGAGGAG
>JAPKLW010000079.1:284182-306002 GCA_026898455.1 Plectranthus barbatus
GATCCTTGGCAAACGGACTTCGTGATTCAGTTCACGAATCCCTTCAATCAAGCATACAAGTAACAAAGCAATAACAAAACATGTAATTAAACTTCACAAGCCAAAACAATTGAGTAACTTGCTTAGGTAGATCAAAATCTCAAGTTCAACAATAAGAAGATAGTGAGTGTTGATTGAATTTCTATAGTTCCTAGTTGAATCAAACTATGTTGTAAACCAAGTTTAATCCATAGGAGGTTGAGCAATCGACTCTACATTCGCTAGCCACTTGCTACGGAAAACTAGCGGTAGATGACACTAGGAATTGCAAACAGCTACGTTATTGACACCTTGATCACTCCCAATTGACCGTCAATTATCGCCCTACGACCTAGCCCCGCACAGGGATTGGAACTAAAATCGTAAGAATATACACTTTTCACGGCGATTCCGCCCGTGTGTTGGCTGCAGCGTTCACATCAACTACCTCTAAGGCTGGCTATTACCTACACCTAAGAGATAAGGAATAAGCTCAAGTGCAATTCAATCCCTCAAAGGAAAGTAAACAAGCAAATTTGATATCAACTCATCACAATATCCATTCTACAACACTCACATATGAATTTTGTTCTTCATACCGTGAATTGAGTACAAATCAATAAGAGAAATGAGAGAATCCATTACAAAATATCAAGGTCTAAGTATGATCTTCTTTGATTGCCTTCCTTGGACTCAATCTACCTTCCTTCCTTGTTAGATCTTCACCAAGTTGGAAGAATTTGGCTTAAATCTCCATGAATGTGGATGGGGAATGGTTTGGAGATGAATCTAGAGAGAACTCTCGTGACGGTTATTTGAAATCTGACTAAAAGTTCTTTTAAAATGCAAAAATCCCCCTTTTATAGACGAGCTCCCAGGGCCTCGGATCGCCCGAGCTATGCTGGAAACTGCCAGAAACTAAAAATCCCGATTTGGCTTGCCCGGGCCAACCTCGCTCGACCGAGCTTGCTCTCTGTCAGCACAACTCGGTCTAGCCTGCAGAGCTCGGCCGAGCGAGCCCTCTATCCGCTTGGCTTGGCCGGGCGGCTCCTCCAAACTCCGAAACTCTTCCTTTTGCTCCGCTTGGGCGAGCCTCACCTCCTTGGACTCCAAACTCGGGCGATTTGCCTCCAAAACTCCACCAAAAATGCTATAATATGCTCAAAACCTACACTACAACATTCAAAACACAAAATCAGGAGAACACGATAAAAGAACAACAATAACATATGATATGAGGGAAAAATGAACGCAAACATGCACACTCACACATCGAAATAAAGTCATTTTACACACATATCATAATCCCCCAAACTTGAACCTTTGATTGTCCTCAATCAAAACAAAGTAAAGCAATCCATGAACCTCATGAAACAATCCTCACAGCTCATCATAGTTATCTTGGCATGCCATAATCAATCGAGATCATCACCTAACTTTGTGACACGGTTAATGCTAAGGACTTGAACAACTCATCAATTTTTGGATAAAGAAATGATAACACTCCCTTACGTGTTTAGGGACGATGAGCATCACTCATTCACAAGATATCGAGCACAATTTTCATAGGCTTGAAACTATTCTCACCACTATACTACAACGAGTTGGCTCCTAAAATCAAGAAGGTCTTTATTTTTGGTTATAATGTGGCTTACTAAAAGGTAGGTGGTTTTGGGCCAAAGTGACTAAACTCCTCAATTTCTGAAAACCCCCAAACTTATTTTCTTCATTCTACTTCAAACCCGAGGCTTCTTATTCACAACATTTCTTTCTTTTTCTTCTTTTTTTCATATATAATTTTTTTTCACACCACCATTCATTCTTTTCATGGTGTTTTTCTTTCTTTTCTCTTTTTTTTCTCTTTCTCTTTTTCTCAAACACCCAAAATTTTTGTTGGTGCAACAATTTTTAGGATTCACATCAATCCTTTATTTCATAACTTCCATGCCTCAATACTTGCAATACAAAGATACCACACAATTCCCAACCCAACTCTCATCACCGTATTCACCCTCATACACACTTTCCCCCCAAAATGTGTCATAATAATTTCTAAGGAAATCCACCATTAAAGCTCAATCACGGGGGTCAAAGGTATGAAAGGCAAAATTATGATAACAACCACCTTATACTCCCGGAGTGAAAGGTAGGACTAAGAATTGATGGCCAAATATAATTTTTTAGTAACCAAACTCATGCCAAAATAGATAGAGAATAAGTGCAAGTTCTAGATCTTGTGCTCTCAATCTTGCCACTCACAATCGATAAAGATATGACAATATCATGGCTCAAATCTCACAGCTTTTTGTCAAGTCCTATACATTAACCACATACAAAACTCGGCAATTCAAAAGTTCAACTAAAGCATGCCTTGACAACTAGATTCCGCTCTATCATTGGTCAAGGTAAATATCGAACTCACAAAGTAAATCATGATTCAAACCTCAAGCTCTTGTTTGGGTTCATAACACACATACAAGCACACAACATCCTAAGCACAATCTACATGCCATAAAACAACGTAATGAATCTAATTGGTAGAAGGAACGATAAAAAGCGTTACCCATCGGCACACACGATCAAACCGCTCTCCATGCCTTATTTGTACCTACTACAAATCAACACAAACACCACCAAACCATTGAGCATAATCAAGCAAATTAAATTCTTATTTCCACCAACTTCCATCAACCAATCATCAACAAAAATAGGCAATATCCACTAGCTCCACCATTCAAACCAATCCATTAAACATTCCACAAACCAAACCAAATAGAAAGAATTCAATCTCATGCAAGCTCGCTAATAATCCATCAACATACCCATTCAATTTAAACATCCAAATATCATCCACATTCAAATATCCAAAGTAAAACCCAAAGTGAAGGTAGATCAATATCATTATACAACCAAATCGAATTTTTAACTAACTAGAAAGCAGTAAAGAGATAGAGAGAGAGAGAGAGGAGATCACGTCACCGACTACCGACACTTCCCCCAAACTTAGTCAAGTGAGACTGAGTTTGTAAAAAGGTAGGCGGTGAGGTCTCACTCCATGGGATCTGGCTGCTACTGGCGAGCTCTGCAGGATGGATACGGGATAGGAACACGATGCTGCAACTCCCGGATGTCCTCCTGGATCTCGTCCATCCGCCGACCGACTCTATCAAATCTAGCAATGTAGCCTGCATGGGCAGCAGAAAAATCACCCTGCATCGTAGTCATCCTTGCATCCAAGCCCCTTCAGAGATAGAGACAAAGAATCAACAGTTTCGGCAGTTCGTTGCATCATGGACATCATCTGTTGCTGCCAATCCTGAACCGGGGCCTGCTGGGGCCGCGCAGGTGCACGGGTACTCGGACCAACGTCCTCGAGATCAGCCTGCTCCTCTGCCGACAGATGACGGAGGTATAGAAATACCCATTAGTGGACAAAACACCAACCACATCTTTTTGATCCTCCGAATCCATCAACCAATTAGACCGATCAATCAAATCCAATACTGTGGTATATCCTTCTTTAGGCATTCTCAAAGCAAACTTCCCGAATTTGTAGTAAATAGCACCCCTCTGCCCAGGAACCAAAAAACTCCCAGCCAGCAAAGAAGAAGTATCCAAAAACACGGCAGGAGCAGAAGGGCCAGACAATGATAACTCAAGATGCTAAAAAATTGGAGTAATCATCCCACAGCAAAAAGAAGGAGTACAGGCATTAGCAGCCCTACTCCAGGCATCCATTAACATAGCCCCCAACGAAAATTTTATTCCATGCATCAAAGCATAAAGCATATGTAACTCGACAGTAATCTCATTACTAGATTCATATCGTCCGCACACAGAACCACCAACAAACTTTTGAATGTAACGTATAACAGGTTTCCAAATCGAAGTAGCTCTACAGTCTTTAATATTAAACTTCATATCATACCCAATCCCCGTAATCTCCCTCCAAAAATCCCCCAAATGAACATTCTCATGCAAAAACAAAGAATCAGGAGTACACCCATAAATCGCATCAACTTGAGCACGTTGAAAGAAATGTTCTTTACCTTGGAGCTTGAATTTCATGGATAATGGAAGTCCCCCCGCACCTTTCATAATCGTGACTGAGGCAAAGAATTCCTGTGACAATTCCATGTATCCGGGCAACTTACCGAGAGCAACTTCTTCCACCCTATGCCTTTGAGGAGACTCCAAACATCATCTTTCAGTTTCAGAGCTTTCAACGTCTCCCGACACAAGTATTTGGTGCCTACAACTTGATGATTCGCCAAACTCTTGAATTTAGCAAATTCTACATCAACAAAACCCTTGGGGCGACCATTTGAAGAAGATGATTCGCTCCGTGCTCATTTTCTAGCCATGAATAAAATTGAAAGGTGAGATAAGGATAAATCAAGGCAATAAAGGGTTAGAGAAAATTGGAGAAGAGAAATTTCGACCGAAATGAGAATGGGGTGAAACGGGGATCGCCCGATCATTATGTTTTCTGCGTGGCTTGGCCGAGCGGCAGATGGCTCGACCGAGCGACACCTCTACCCGCACAATTTGGCTCGGCCGAGTTAAGTCTCTATCCGAAGTGCCCGAACCAGCTCGGCCGAGCGACACCTCTGTTTTTGACTTTTTTTGCCCTTTTCCTGCATAATCTCGATCACTTCGCCTCCACATTTCCTATCTTCATTCACAATGCCAATCAAACTTGTAGAACCACAAACAATTAAGAATCCTTCAACAAAATCACACAACATTAAACTAACAAAAGCAATTAACAAACATTTATTCGAAACATAAAAAGAAACAAGCTGTAAATGCGTTGGGTTGCCTCCTAACAAGCGCTTTTTTAACGTCGATAGCTCAACGAACTTACCTCGCAATCAATCATGATCAAAGGGTGCTGATCCGGAACTCATACCCTGGTCAATAGTCACATGCTCCTCCGGAAATAAAAGCTTCCTTCTTGCACTACGAGGTGGATCTGTATCCACTCGAGCCTTCTTCATTTGAGTTTGATCAAGCTCATCATCATCCCCCGGATCCTCATTGTCTTCATATTCCTTGTCCATGATATTTAATCCCAGATCAAGCACATCCTTCATTCGTTTCTTTTTCATAGCTTTCTCAACTTCACTCTCATTCACAGTCTTTGGAGGTAAAGAGAACACCACTTCCTTTCCAAAACATCGAAAAGTGAGCTCACCTTGTTTCATGTCGAATAATGCATTAGCCGTGTGCAAAAATGGTCTTCCTAAAATCAGTTGAATGCTATCCTTGTTCTTCATGTCCACCACAAGGAAATCTCCCAGAAATGTAAATGTCAAAACTTCAACATGAACATCTTCAACTATCCCCCATGGGCAAATTAAAGTATGATTCGCCACTTGCAAGACTTGACTTGTAGGTTTAAGTTCTCCAATCTCCAACTCCTTGTACAAGTCCCATGACATCACATTCACACTAGCTCCGGAGTCACATAAGGCTTTCTCGACATTAATGTCTCTAATTGCACATCCAATCACAAAGCCCCCCGGATCTTCCTTCTTGCTAGCTATGTTCTTCTTTTCTTGTTCATAATTCCTCACATCACGTGGCTCATCATCCGGGAACATTTCCATTCCAACAAGTTCATCCAACATCGGCACTCGCTCAATTTCTTCCGGAAGCGGCATTTCAATGTCTCCTTTTCGTACATAATCAAAGAAATTTACATTTCCGATTTGCTCATCATTCCTTGCTTCCACCTTTTCTACTTCGATCTCCTTTTCTTCTTCAACACCCAATCTCGACTCTTCTTCACTTTCCACTATATCAATTTTAGGAGTCATTGCTTCTAATCTTTCCTCCATCTTGCTTTTACCCTCGACCATATTACAACCTCGGTATCACTTGGGAATTTCCCAGCTTGATGCTTCCCGCTCAATTGTTTAGCAAAAGAGGAAATTTGAAGTTGAATTTTGGCGAACATGCCATCGTACTTCTCAAATCTCTTATCTATTTCCTCATTTGGATTCCTCCTCGGCTCTTGGGTGGCATACCTACTATTTTCCCGAGCATATCCCCCTTGGCTACTACCTCCCCCTTCAAGTTGTAACGGAGGATTAAGAGCATTGTTTGGGTTTGCACAGGGGAAATTGGGGTGAAACCGGTTATACGGATGGTAGTACATGTTACCCGACGGATTGTATTGAGGACGACCATTGTATCCCATCCTTTGATTAACAAAATTTACACTCTCCGGGAAGGACTCTTCATGTTGAACCACCATCATTTCCTCATTTCGATTCCCCGAAGTAGACAATGTGTCAAGCTTCCTTTGCATGGCTGCTATTTGCTCTTTAAATTCCTCACTTTCCTGAGCCTCGTTAACCGATTTGACCGATCGATAATCTTTCCATTCCTTGGGCCAATGGAAGCTATTTTCAGCCATATTCTCAATTTTCCTCCAAGCTTCTTCCTCTTCTTGATCGAGGAATGCACCACCCATGAAGCATCCATCATAACTTTCGTATCATAGTTTAGTCCCCCATAGAATCGGCAAATTTGTTGACTCCGAGAAAGACCATGTCTTGGACACTTGCGTAGAAGCTCTCGGAACATATCCCAAGATTCATAAAGAGGTTCATCGTACCTTTTCCCAATGATGTAATATCGGCCCTACTCTTCAAAGTCAAACTTGGCGGAAAAAACTTGAATAGAAACTTTTTTCTCAATTCTTCCCAAGTGGCAATATTCAATTTGTCTAAACCTTCGAACCAATTCCTAGCTCCATCCCTCAAGGAAAATGAGAATAACCGCAGCCGTATTTGATCTCGGGACACTTGGTTGATCTTTATAGTATCCGTAATCTCTAAAAATCGAGATATATGAACATTTGGATCCTCTGTTACGTGTCCCCCAAATTAGTTATTTTGAATCATTTGGACCAACTGTGTGTTGGCAGTAGCCCATGATAATCACGCTTGCACTGCAAGGTGAGTGCTAGATTCTTTCTAGGATAGAAAGAATCACAATGATAACCTAAGAAGAATCTTCAATTGTCTCGAGCTTCGAGTATGAAAGCTTTTCCTAAGCTTCAATCAGGTACAAGCTTGGATATGAGTTCGCGTATGTATGAGAGTTTTAAGATCTCCTTTTCTTTTCTTGTTGTAGAGTTTTCGTGAACCTCTTAACCTCTATTTAATGACACCTATTTATAGGTGAAGATTCAAACATTTGTTTGAATCTTATCCATTAGACTCAGAGGGTTTGCTCGCCACTCTCTGTTCTTCCTTTTCTGCGAAGCGCAGAGACTCTTCACGTCTCCCTTCTCTCTGATTGGGAAGTCAATACTTTGTCCGTCTTTGTTAGAATGGGTCTTTCAGTTTAAATCTGGAAACCTTCCTTGTGTCTGTTGATTATCCTTCTCTCTGATTCGTCCGGTCTCCTTGTTATTTGGATCCTCCTGATTCACGACTTCGTATGGTGTGTTGATTGCTGTTGTAGGTCTGCTGGCAGTTGAATGTCTGCTGATATGTCAATAGTCTTGCTGAGATCTCAGCAATCCTTTTGCTTTAATCCTTCAACATTCTTCTAAACATGTCCAACATTCTTCAGTGTTTGCGAGCCTTTTACTAGCGTCTTCAACAATCTCTTGTTATGCTGATTCTTTCAGCATTCTTCTATCTTTGATTGTCCTGACTCTTTCAGCATTCTTCAATCTTCTATTCTAGTTCTATTACAACTCGAGTAATCCTATACATGACTTTTACAATTCGACTCGACACTAAGTTGCTAGAAACTAGATTGACTTGAGCTTTGATGCACAAAAACTAATAAACATACAATCTAGATCAATGGGTTATAATATTTCTAACAATATTCCTAACATACTGACCTACCCCTTTCTTACCATGTTTTGAGAAAGGGTTGCATCGACTCGGTGAATCCCCATAATAAGGTCACTGGACTTTCATTAATTAATCAGAGCTTCTGATAAGTTTCCCATAATTAATTAATATCTTATTATATTGAGTAGTACCACTAAAACATTATCATATGTGCTTGAATTTAATCAGCATACATGACTTCAACACGACCAACTTCATTGAGTTCCTTAGGGAATGTCCTAATCCTAATACTCGGATATGGCAATCTAAGTCTAGACATCAGAGCGTTCTACACAAGATGATGTCACCCAAGATGCGGATATACGAGCTAATTAATCAAACTCTCCACCATGGCAAGTCAAAGTGGCATACAACCTGTGCATACTTCTTAACCTTTGTTAGGATTCAAACTTAACCAAGTAATTAGATCTTGTTTCTTCTTAAGTCAGGTAGAAGAACACATCTCGCTGTGGTCATATCAATATGCAACCGCACGTACTGACATATCAAGTGATCAAGACATATCACTTATTTCTGACTATGATGTAGCCTACATCGACAAACTAATCTTCAATGTTGTCTCGGCTGTGATATTATTATTTATATCTCTCTATGTCAAAACAATCCATATGATCTTCTGCGATCTCCTACACATCATATATCTCCCTATCGACGACATAAGAGGATTCTATTGTTCTCGCAAGTATGTTTGTTAACATATATAAGATAAGTCAAATGTATACACACTATAATAAATTCTTTTAGTAGACCAAATCTAACATTGGGATGGTTGGAACAATTTTTTGTGGGGGTCATTTGCGTATATGTCCTTAGTTTACTATTTAGACTAAGCTCCTACGAGGATAGAAGCAAAAGGGACTCTTCATTTGGGCATTCCCATCTGGACTCTACATATATATTTTTAAATTTTTAATGTATTTATTAAATATTTTATGTACCATTGATGGTTTTTTCAATTATAATGAATGACTTCTTTGGTGTGGGCCTATGATATGAGGTCATTCCGCAGTACTGTGGTTGTTGCACCATTAAGGAGCTGCTTGATTATTTCCCTCGATCTATGAAATTGAAGTTTACGAGGCCAACTAAGATGGATTGGGTGTCCTTTTTTGCTCGATAACATGTATGTATGTAAATTATTTATTTGTGAAGTTTATATTTTTCTAATTATATTTTGTTTTATTGCAGATCGATGCTTTCACCCACCTAGTCCTTTTTCCAGTTGAACAAACTTATTGGTACTACAGGTCTTCTCAGATGAACGAGTCAACAAGTGTAAAATTCTGACTCCCAGAGAATCTGATACGTCCTCTGAGAAATAGAGATGATCGTTTGTCCCATAGCATGTCTGTAGGACAGGGGCATGATTATAATCAGGGGCAATATGAGGGGGATGAGAGGCATGATTAGGGGGATCAGGGGCACGATCAGGGGCATCAGGGTGATCAGGGGCACACTGAGGGCCATGGAGGCACATGGGCACACTCTCATTCTCAGGGGTGGGGCTAGAGACCATCACATTTGCGCACTTGTTCGAGGATGGGCAGACATTCATCAAGTGGGGATACCCGAGAATCGAGGTGATTTTTAGATTCTCAATCCTTTATGGATGGGATCTGAACTATTGTCATTGAAGCTATCGATGTAGCGGTGCACAAGGCAGTTGACGTTGACAAAACACTTCAAGGTATCTAGGCAAGACCTTAAAGGAATCCGCTATGCTGCCATACATCAGCAAAATGACAGCATTTCTAGATCGTAATGCAATGCCATAATGAGCCTGAATACTGAAGAATTGTTACAGTTTCGCCATAACTGCTTTGAGTTTGATGATTTCCCCCCGCAATGCATCCTTCGGGCAAAATACGCCGCCACTACTTTTGAACGGGTATTTCTGGATCCAATGCCAGTAAGATTCAACATACAATTATGATTTAGTTGAAAGTGGCAGACAATCCAGCAACCATCTTTGATGGAACACACCAGTGAAATCGGTTCGTACCCACGATTGTTGGATACCAAACGTACACATACATGGTTCATTAAAATTAAATCAAGAAGATCAAGAATTACCTTGACAGATTTGCAGATTGATTCCACCGGAGATCTTCTAGCCCTTGTCCCGTAAACCATGATCGAATGTCGGATTGACAACAATCCTCTGTTTCATTAGAAGCAAAAAATATCTAGATCTACAGAATTTTGAGAGAACTAAACCCTAGCCATCATTCAGCACATGAACTTATGGAATTAGGTTTTTCTCTGAACACTGCTTCCTATTTATAGGCATCATCTAGGTTTTCCAATTGGGCCAGACCAAAGATCTCAAGAAGGTATATGATTGGGCCTCTCATAAGTACAGATATATATATTCAGCCCTGAATATAATTTGAACTTATAACATTATTTCATTCCATTAGAGAATTAATGTTGCAAATGTCATCCTATCCCGGTGTGAATCAGAGCTTCTGTTTGACTTAATTAATTCCCCGTGTTTAAGACAACAGACATCCATTAATTAATTAAAAGCTCTAATAATAGCTTTAATCAATTAATATCTTAATTTCTTAAGTAGTACCCACTCAACATTGTTATCATATCGGAATATATGCCACATGCAGGGTTTAATACGATAAAACTTATGAGCTCCTTAAGGGGATGTCATCAACATGAATGACCAGGACACAGTGCACTAATGTGACTAAATAAATACATACAAATAATAATGAAATGTCACAATATTTTTTTGGACATATGTTGTTACCTATGATACGGAGCATATTAAATCATCCTTTTGATTCTCACCCATGGTAAGTCAAAGTAACAAACAATCATATTCATTTATCTGAATATCACATCTGGGGTTAAGAATCAATAAAATCACCTTGACCTTAGTTCTTCATAAAAGTCAGAGCAGAAGAAAACGTCTCACCGCGATTCATTCAATGCGACACCACACACTAGTATAAACAAATAACCAAGACTAGTTATCTCAAGTTTACACTACAACCTAAAACGATAGTTTATCCAGAACTATCTGAGTTGTGAATACATTTTATATCTTATAAAGAACTCAACAATATGATCTTTAGTGGGACGACACACCTACCACATTGTCTACAATATAAAATAAGTGGATATACTTGCAATCGTGAAATTGCAACATTGTGATAACATTTATTTCAGTAAATCAGAGGAGATTACGTACATGACAAAGCTCACTTAAAAGTTTGCTTTATAGTTTACACCAACATCTCCCACTTATCTAAACCTAAACTTTTAGTATACACCAGTGTCATTACAAATCTCCCACTTAGACTCAAAGTGTAGTTGCAATGTATTATTAACCAAGACCCTCTACGTGTTTTACGAAGAATTTAGTTTCCAAGGTCTTCGTGAAAGGATCGACTAAGTTATACAACGATACAGATTTTCCACAACCACATGACCTCGCTTTATGATTTCTCGTAAAATGTGGTACTATCTCTCTATGTGTTTACTTCCACATGGGCTCTAGGTTTATTTCTAGTTTGCTACAACACCAGTGTTCTCACAACAAATTGTGATACACTTAGGCATACTCGTAATCACCCCCAAGTCCAACAACAAGGTTCTTTGGGCCTCTGAGGCAGCCACATAGTATGGCTTCGCCTCCCAAGGTAAACATATAACCCAAGGTAAACTATCTCTTATCTCGGCCAGCTTAAAAAATTAAAGTTGATAAACCCAAAGAGTTCTGACTATCTGATTGGTAAACCAATATATATATATATATATATATTACCATAGTCCAATACCTATGACCAGGGTTAGATTGATATCTTGCCACCATGCCAACTGCATAGTGAATATTAGGTCTAGTAAAAGTATAACATACATTAGGCTTCCTACAGCCAAAGCAAAACGAACCTTAGCTATCTCCTCTCTCTTGCTTGGCGTTTTAGGATACATGTCCTTAGGCATAGAAACTCCATGTCACGAAGGAAAAAATCCTTTCTTGGAGTTCTGTATGCTAAACCAGACAATAATAGTGTCGAAGTAGGGAATATGGTACAAATAAAACATTATATTATTTTGATCATGAATGATCTTAATACCAATATAGTACATAGCATTTCCCAAATCCTTCATCTGTAACTTTTCAGACAGCCACACCTATACGTCCGACAATATCTTCAAGTTGTTACCAATAAGAAGATATCACCTACGTATAGTACTAAGAATACCACCACGTTTCCATTGCTCATTTTTTACACTAAACTTTCGTCTTGACATTGTTCAAATCCAAAGGGCTTGATCACCTCGTCAAAATAAATGTTCCAAGATCTAGAAGTTGGTTTATGTCTATAAAGAAATTCTTTACCTTCCAAACCAGATTCTCTTATAATTTCCTTACATAACCATCAGGTTACTGCATATAGGTGTCTTCATCCAGATTTCCATTAAGGAAAGCCGTCTTGAAAACCATTTGTCAAACCTCATGGTGCATGTAATTTGCTAAAAAGAAAATACGGATTAACTTAAGCATGGCTACAAGTGAGAAGGCTTCATCATAACTGATTTCGTCTTTTTGAGTCAATCCTTTCTCCACCAACCATGCTTTAAAGGTGATGACCTTTCGTCAGATCATCTCTTGTTAGGTGCTAAATTATAAAGGGGGAAACCTGTTAGGTGTTTAATTGTAAAATCCCACCTTTAATTTGATGTTTTGATGTGTCAAAATCGAATACCTAGGCATAGAGTTATTGCTTTTGTAATCCTTGTATAGGACTATTGAGTTGTAATAGTTCGATAGGAAGCAACCAACCAAAATTGAGGAACAATTTTTGAGACTATGGGAACATAACGAGCAAGGAAGCTATGATGATAGTTCGAGAGAGCCGCAGAAGAATGCGAGAGCATAGCAATGTAACAAGCAAAAACTGTAACTACATTTCTGAACAGTACAGAGCTTACAAGGACTGAAAACTGTGGACTCAGTTTTCACATTCAAAGGTACAAGAAATTGGAGAGAGAGCAGCTCAGTTTCAAAACAAGAAATCACATATGTAAGAGAGCACGTGAAGAATGTGGAGCAGAACAATCGTAAAAAGCCTTGGAATCTCAATGATAAGGAGCAACGGTTGAGGCAGTTGCAACTGGAGTTTAACGTTGTCGAGCCTGACACGTCAAGTACAAACTGTCTCAGAGAAAGGACAGCAGCACGCAGAAAAGGTGGAGGAGCAGTTCTGCTTTTCAGAAAGGTTATGGCCGCTGATTGGACGATGACTACCTTGTCACTACTAGCTATTTTTTAAAGACCCGCCTATAAATAGCAGAAGAAATAGAGAAACATACATCCGAACATCGAAATTCTTAATGTTACTCTGCCAAAATTAAAGCTCGAAGCATTCAAAGCTCTCATTCCACAGCATTTACTCCGTGGTTCAGTTACTGAACACGAGGCTTAACTGCTCAAGGAATCTTCATTGATTCACCTTGTGACCTACCTGGTACACGAGGTTTAAGTCATCTGACTTAATCTTTAATCTTGGTGTTCTTACTTTTCAAGTAAGAACACATCAGCCTATCTCCCTGTCAGAGAATAGGTTATTACGGGCATTCGCAAAACTGTTGTGTTCTGGGAAGAACTAAACCACCCACCCACCGTAGAAGGAGAAGGGAGGTGTGTCCTCAATCCATTTCCGACGACTGCCAGTCCACAGAGAAGATGCAGAGCATTCGATAGATTGAAGAAGGAGTGAAGAGAATCTACCTGGGCGAGTGATCCAGTCTGCTGCGAACGGTGGCTTTCATGGTGGTTGGCTATAGATCGTGAGGAGTGTATTCCTTACTTAGTGAATTTCCGAATTAATTTCCGAAGAGTGGACGTAGGACTTAAGGATCCAAACCACTATAATATCGTGTGTCTTTTATAGTTTTCATTTATTTTCTACTTTACTCAGTTTAGAACCGTGTCTTTAAAACCTTCAACACTTCTCAAAAGTGTTGAAGCGTATATCTGAAAACTGATAACTTAAACTGCTCGACTAAACTCAGTTTTCATAAATCTAAACAAACTAACCGATCTCAGTTTTGAGAGTGCAACCCCTTGTAATACTTCCGCTGCACGTTAATCATAACTCTGACCTGGGACCAACAAGTGGTATCAGAGCAGGTCGGTCTTTCTAGACTGCCCTGTTTTGAGTCGCTTAGGACCAGATCTATATTTTCCTTGCAAAATATTCGAAGCATGGAAGAAGAGATCCCTCATTCTACTGAAGAGACAACATCCAGAAATGGAAGAAGTGTTGACAGTAGGCCCGTTGAAGATTCAGAAAGTCAACACTCAGATTGGAGCTCGAGCTAGAGGAAATGACCAAGCACCACAACCACAAATGATAGATAAGCCTCCAGAAGAATGGACGCTCGAGGACAAGAAATGAGCTCAGCTTGATCCAACCGTTCAAGAGATGCTCCTACAATCGCTGCCAGATTCCCTCATGGAGGAAGCTGCTGTACAGACCAACAACGCAAAAGAGTTGTGGGACTGGATTATCGAGCTCACAAAGGAAACTGAAGCAATGAAGCATAACAAAAAGCAAGTCGTCATTGACAAATATGAATCCTTCCAAATGCTACCTGGAGAATCAATCAAATCAATGGAAGCGAGATTTAATGCCATTGTCAGCGAGATGAAGAACCTTGGAAGAGAAGAGAGTGTGGCTGACATGAATGTCAAAATCCTCTTAAGAATGCCCAAGGAAGATTGGTTCGTCAAAACTACCAGTTTAAAGGCTATGGATCTCTCGAAGATGACTACCAAAGATCTGTTCGCCAAACTTCAGGCCCATGAATGGGACATCCAGATGGTGAACAAGAATGAAGCTGCCAGATCCACATACCCAACAGCAAATGATGACGTTGCACTCTTTGTAAAGAGGGAGTTTCAAAGACGTCAGAAGAAGCCAGTTCAGTTTGACAGAACTGCCCATCAGTCAGTTCCAGCTAGGGGTGTTCGCGGTTCGGTTCGGCCAGTTTCGGGGAAAAATCTTGGCCAAACCAATAAGTACGGTTTGAGATTTTTCCAAACCAAACCGGCCGAATAATTTAGCTAAACCAAACCGGCCAAACCATATAAAAAATGGTTCGGTCCGGCCAGTTTTGCGGTTTGAAATGAAACTTGTTCTAAATTTCAACAATGCACTATAATCATAAATCGGAGGGTATGTATTAAAAATATTATTAGGTTAAAAAATAGTTTGATGTACTAAAAAATTATGCATAAAAATAGAGTTGATGTAACAAGTACTGATTTATTGTAAGACTATATAAGATGTTTACTTTAAATTTATGAGATAATATATTTGCGAATCGTAAATAATATTTTTTCAACTATAAATATTATTTTTTTAAGATATATAACTTGGACAATATATAAATAAATAAATAATTCACAATAAAGTATTTAGAAAATTATATAATTAACTATGAATAATAATAATAATAATAATAATAAGTACACATAAAAATAAGTATATCATACTTATATATTATATTACATTTGTAAATATTCATATTATCTTATGGAGTAAGAAATGTTTTAAATGGAAAAAATAAAAATGGATAAAAAAATTAAGGAAGAGGGATCAAACCCAAGACAATGCATAAAACCAAGCCACAATACCCAACTAATCTATACAAAGGACTTATAAAATATCGAAATAAATATATATAAACATGTATACGGCCGGTCCGGTTGAAACAGCCGGTTTGGGCCACCAAACTGGAACCGAACTGGTTTTGACCGGTTTTAAAATTTTCTAACTGCCAGTTTGAAAATCAAAATTATAATCGGCCAAACCGGCCAAATAAATCCGGTTTGGCCGGTTTGAACGGTTTCGGCCAAACAGCGAACACCCCTAGTTCCAGCAAAGGCCACCTCCACGACAGTTTCGAAGAAAGAAACTGACCAGACAGTTTCCACAAAAGAAACTGAGCAATCAATTGCCCAACTGGAGGAACAAATGAGAAACCTGGTCGTACTTCTCGAGAAGGCCAAAGCCAAAGGAAAAGGAGCTCAGACAAGTGAGCAAAGGTTTACGAAGAGAGAGCCACGCACGTGCTTCGCATGCAACTCTCTAGATCACCTGAAGTACAAATGCCCCCTCGTCTCTCAAGAGGAGAGAGACAGACTGAGGAAGCTATTTAAGAGAAGAGCTTCAAAGGCTGTGGCGAAGGCGATGCTATCCAGAACTAAAGTACCAGACATTCCAGATTATGATGATGGCTACTACACTTCAGAAGATGAGGATAATGAAGAACCACTTCTGGCCTACATGGCACTCGATGGAAACATCACTAATGATGAGGTCAACGAGTCACCCAACGAAATTATGGTAACAACCCATCTACCACTACACTTAGCATCTTCATTTGATGAAGAGAGCCCTGAACCTTGTTGTTCAAGTTCATAGGATATTACTCTCGATGTTATCGTTAAAGAATTCCAAAATTTTCATGAGATTAAAGATGTCTTAATTAGTGAAAATACCTCACTGAAATTAGAAATTTTAGTTGTGACCGATGAAGTCGTAAGAACGAGGTCACTCAGTAAGGTACTTGAAAAACTCAAGGAAGAACACTCCAAGCTTTTAAAGAATTTTGAAAATGTTTCAAATGAGTGTGAGTCCTTGAAGAAACTTGAGCCTATTGAGTGTGATTGTTCTCTCAAGAAAAGCTCAAGAAAACTGAAAGAGATTTTAAATGCTCAAAAACCACTGTCCGACAAGCACATGATTGGTTATTGTGGAGAAAATTTGAATGTTCATGCGTCTAATTCTAGAACTGATAAGAAGTTTTTAGGCTTTGTCAAAGAAAAATTCAGTTCTAATGATGTATTGAAAGAAAGTAGAGTCACACAAAAGGATAATACCAAATGTTGGTCAAAAACTGACTCTGAGCAAGTACCTCGACAAAGAGTGCAGACAGTTCAGAAACTGTATAAACCAATTGTCAAGAGAAAACTTGATCTTCCTTCGAGACTGGACAAGCGTTATGTTCCAAATGCGAGGAATCCAGTTTTGATATCAAGAACAACTGAGCAACATGTAAATGCTGCTAAGAAGTCAGTTCGACAACTGGATAGAGATCCGAGGAGTTATAACCGAACTCAACTTTGGTATACCACTATTCTGAATAGGAGAAACACCTATTCGAGGCCTGAGTCAGAGCAATGTTCTTTGCCAAGGACTATGAAGGCTAACCAACCGAGAGCATTTTCTCGAGACTCTTTTAGGAACAACAGTGTCAAAAAGAGTTCACACACCACAACCTTTTCCCACATGCATCCACATAGCATATATTATTTGAGGAGCAAGGTTAATCAGCCATCGAAGAATGACTCAGTCTCACAAGATGTGAAAGTGAAACAAATTTGGATACCGAAAGGATGGATCCAGAAAATTGACTCTGCAGGACCCAAAAAGATACGGGGACCTAAATGGTAATATTTTCTGTCTTGCAGGTGCGCAAAACCCAGTCAAAGAAAAAAGAAAGAACGTGGATACTCGATAGCGGGTGTTCAACTCACACGACTGGAGAACAAGAACTGCTCACAGAGTATACAATGTGTGAAGGACCATCAATTACGTTTGGTGACAATCTCCAAGGGCAAGTTATTGGAAAATGATGCGTGAAAAGAAATGGGATAATCATCAAGAACGTGTCCTTGGTCACCAGCCTGAAACACAACCTTCTAAGCATCAGCCAGTTGAGCGAGAGTGGGTACATAGTCAGTTTTGAAGAATCAGGATGCCACATCATAGACAAAAAGACCAACAAGACCAAGATTAGAGGCATCAGTAAGGAGGTCTTTACATAGTAGATTGGTCAAGTGGAGAAGAAGGAATCTGCCTCGTAGCACACAGCTCAACCGATGGAGTAAACTGGCTGTGGCACAAACGACTGAGCCATCTAAACTTCAATTCAATTTGACATTTGGTGAAACACAACCTAGTTGAAGGACTGCCACAAAAGATATTACAAAAAGAAGAAGTATGTAAAGCGTGCCAGTTCGGAAAACAGAAGAGAGCCTCTTTGAAGAGTAGGCCGATGATTGCCAGCTCAGAACAGATCTTAGAACTGCTGCGTATGGATTTGTTTGGTCCAATCACCCCACCCATGATTGGAGGAAGGAAGTACACATTAGTAATTGTTGATGACTACTCTAGATACACGTGGGTGATCCTGCTCAAATCGAAGGACGAAGTGAAGATTTAACTGCCAAAACTGATTACCCGCATCCAGAATGAAAAAGGGGTGACAGTCAAGAGAATCAGATCCAATAATGGAATGGAGTTTTACAATGGGCCACTCATGGATTTTTGCGCAGAAATTGGAATTATGCACGAGAAATCCACACCAAGAACTCCACAACAGAATGGCCTCGTTGAGAGAAGAAATAGAAAACTCAAGGAAGCAACGAGGACCATGTTAGCTGAGACCGACCTTGGAAAAAGATTTTGGGGAGAAGCCTTGATGACAGCCTGCTACACTCAGAATCGAAGTGCATTCAACATGCGGCTGCACAAGACTCCATACGAAGTTTATCACGATCGTAAGCCTTCTTTAGCTCATCTTTGTGCTTTTGGTTCACCATGTTATATTCACAATAACAGGAAGTCCAAATTGGATACCTTTAGTCCTAAGGTTGATGAAGGTGTGTTCCTTGGCTATGGACACCCATCATACAAGGGATATAAGGTATTCAATAAAGCTACCCAGCTTGTGGAGATAACATGCCATGTTATTTTCGATGAAGCTATTCTGGTGTCCAGGACACTTCAAGAGCTGGGTCTGGAACATCATGAGATCAAGGATGTCGCTGAGGAACCTAAAACTGATCTTGATCAAAATAGAACAGTTCCTCTGATTAGATCTATGATTGATGACTCTGAGATGCCACTTGCCTCGACTGAACCGTAGACAGTCGAGAGGGCCGATGATGCCAATGTTATTGCTGAGGCCTCTAGAAATACACAAGATGATGGTCAAACAGAAGAGAAGCCATTGGAAACTGGTGCAACTATTAGGGAAGTTGAACATCTTGAAGCCAACAAAGACATCCTTGAGGGAGCTGAAGAAACAATTCTTGTTGATCAACCAATAGATAGGGAGATCTCAGTTCCAGAACAAAAGAAGGATCATCCAGTCAGGATCAAGAAGTTTCAGCTCAACCCAGATCTTCAGAAACCCCCGTTAAAGTCCAACCTGTGAAGAAGCCTAGTTGGTTAAGAGACCATCCGATAGAAGCTGTTCTGGATAATGTCGGAAATCCAGTTTGCATGAGACAAGGCAGTGCTCTGATGTCATGTTTCATTTCCTAGATTAAACATCGGAAACATCAAGCCCACGACAATCTCACTTCAGATGGCTGATGGATCAGTGTCTTACCCGAGAGGCATCATGGAAGATGTGCTGGTGAAGGTTAAATATTTCATCATTCCAGCCAATTTCGTGGTGCTCGACATGGAAGAAGATCAGAAAATTCCTCTGATTCTTGGAAGACCATTCTTGAAGACCGGAGGGGCATTAATCGACATTCGAGACAACAAACTGACATTCCAGGTGAATAATGAGTCAGTCACATTCTCAATCTATAAGGCGATGCAGAAGCACAACGAAGGAAGCTATCAGGAAGAATGCCACATGATTAACTGCTTCAACCAGGTAATGTCTTCTCCCTTCGCCTCTCTCAAAAGTGAGCCAGAATTTTTGGAGAACTGCCAACAACACTCGCTGTTTTCGTCAACAAATCTGGATGAGGTAGACGAGGAGATCTTGGATCTGGTTATGGAGCTGGATGTGCTCGAGGAGATAACTCAGGAAAAAGAAACCAAAAGAGAACCACTGCCTCACCGTGACTGCCGGAACAAACCAGAAAACAATGGGGGAAAGCACACATTGATCGATGCTAGTGGCTCGTCGATCGATGCCGCTGTGAAGTCCACATCGATCAACTTGACAACTTTGTCGATCGACGCAGACCTAGGAAAGCCGTCATCCAGCTCTGATCCACCAATTCTGGAACTCAAGACGCTTTCGGCACATCTTAGGTACGCATTTTTGGGTTCTAATGACACTTACCCTGTTATTGTTTCTGTCCATCTTACACAGGGGGAGATAGATAAACACGAGTTCTACAGAAATACAAGTCCGCCATCAGATAGACTTTGGGGGATATCAAGGGGATCAGCCCTTAGATTTGCATGCATAAGATCATCCTTGAAGAGGACGCCACACTGATAGCTGCGTGAAGCACACACAATTAACACGTTAAATTTATCAATGCGGTCTCTTTTCTAATTCGCTCAAGTGGATATCATCTACTCAATTGAAGGGTACCAATAGCTAGGTTACTCAAAAGTCCTTGATTTTTTCATCTATCTAGGCAATGAATCGTAAACAAAGCTTTAAATGCAAACAATCAATTATTAAACAAATTGCTAACTTCTCCAATCATGTAATTCAATCAATGGTTTGGGTAGATTAAGATACCAATTTCGACAATCTTAGAAGATAGTGAGTGTTTGTAAACTTCAATTGTTCCGAATTAAACCAAGTTATGTTGCAAACGAATTATAATTCCTATGAGGTTGAGCAACCGACTCTAATGTCGCTAGTCACTTGCTACGGATAACTAGCGGTAGATGACACTAGGAATTGCAAACAGCTACGTTATTAACTCCTAGGCCACTCCCAATCGACCGTCAATTATCGCCCGACAATCCTAGCACCGCACATGGATTGGAACTAGAATTATAAGATTATGCACTAATCACGACGATTCCGTCCGCGTGTTAGCTGCAACGTTCACGTCAACTACCTAAAGGCTGGCTATCACCTACACTAATAGGCAAGAAGCAAGCTCAAGTGCAAATCAACCCCTCATAGGAAAGTAAACAAGCATAATCGATTCAATCCATCACAATATCCGTTATACAACACTCACTAATGAAATTAGTTCTCCATACCTTGAGTTAAGTACAAAACAAATTGAGAATTGAGAGAATTCATTACAAAACTTCAAGGTCAACGATTGATCTTCTTCGGTTGTCTTCTTTGAATCCAATCTACCTCTCTTCCTTCTTCAATCTCCACCAAATGGATGGAATGTGGCTTGATTTACCTTGATTTTGGTTGGGGAGAGGTTTGGAGATGAATCTAGGGAAAAGTATCGTGACGGTTATTCCAATTTTGCCAAAAAGCTCTTCAATTAACTGATTTTCCCCCTTTTATAGGCGAGCAAGCAGGGCCTCGGATCGCCCGAGCCGAAATTGGCTCGCCCGAGCCTTCCTGGAAACCGTGGGAAGTTGGGAGGCACGCTCTGGCTCGGCCGAGCCAGAACTGCCCGACTGAGCCAGAACTGCTCGACCGAGCCTGTTCTCTGTCAGCATGGCTCGATCGAGCCTGCACTGCTCGGCCGAGCGAGCCCTCTGTCCGGCTCAGCTAGGCTGAGCCTGCTTCGCTCGGCCGGGCGACTCCTCCAAGCCTCCGAAACTCTCCTTTCGCTCCGCTCAGACGAACCTAACCTCCTCGGACTTCAAACTCGGACGATTTTCCTCCAAAACTCCACCAAATATGCCATATTATGCTCAAAACACATCCTACAACATTTCAAATATGAAAACACTAAAATAAGACAAAAGAACAACGAAAGTATATGATACCAGAACCGCTCGACCGAGCCTGTTCTCTGTCAGCATGGCTCAATCGAGCCTGCACTGCTCAGCCGAGCGAGCCCTCTGTCTGGCTCAGCTAGGCCGAGCCTGCTTCGCTCGGCCGGGCGACTCCTCCAAGCCTCCGAAACTCTCCTTTCGCTTCGCTCAGACGAACCTAACCTCCTCGGACTTCAAACTCGGACGATTTTCCTCCAAAAC
>JAPKLW010000079.1:316002-365767 GCA_026898455.1 Plectranthus barbatus
AATTTCAAAAACTGGGAAAAGGAACCTTATTCAGGTTCAGGGACGTCCTATTTATAGTTGGGGCTCTTTAAATCTCCAAAAGATATGGTTTTGGGCTTCAGATTCGTCAGAATACGTCAAATCGCGACAAAATCGGCGGTCTGGAATGCCCGATCGGCGACCGCCGTTTATGCACGTGGGTCGCCGATCGTGTGTCGAAGCTGGGTGCGAAATTCTGCAAAATCGGCGACCCATCTACATGACCGGCGATCGCCGGTTGTGTCATTTGGGTCGCCGATCATGTGCCGTGAGAAATGGCTGGAACATCACCATCGGCGACCCATCCACATGACCGGCGATCGCCGGTTGTGTCATTTGGGTCGCCGATTTCGTCTCGAACATGATTTCGGCGAACTCTTCAGTATTTTCTGACTCTTTCCTCTTCCCAGTGCAAGCTAGCATCGATTGGCCGCAGGATACTTGGTCAATTCTTGTAAACAACTCAACTGCGTATGAAATTTGCATAAACAACCACAAACCAGACCAAACGTAATAATTCCTAAAAGAATATAGATAATGTATGGGAACACCACGTAATAATCCAATCTAAGGTCAAAAGTGAGCAAATTCACATCAGTAAAATGCACAAAGTGAGTGTTTATCAACCCCCCAAACTTAAACTATTGTTCGTCCTCGAACAATGAGGAAAACAATTAAACGAAAAAGGTAAACACGAGGGGTGCATTAATTGATCATCAGTTGTTTCAGACACAAAATGGGGTTGTGATTCCCACACCAATCACCACGTCATTCATCAGTTTAGTGCAAACAAACAATTTCAATCCTGGCCTCTACAAGTCCGCTTCTCACAAGATAGTGTATCACTCGTATTTCACTCAATATGTACGAAAGGTCAGTGTGTACTCTCAAACTGTCAACTGCGCATCTTTTTCTACCATAAGCTTGCTCATTGGCTAAACTCTCCATTGACTATGGGGGTGCTAGGATAAAGATCAAAAAGGTCTTTATATTAGGTTCTAATGTGGGCACATTGGTGAAGGGTATGGAAAATTTGGCTAAAAGTGACTAAATGAATACAACCTTATAACTCCATTCACCCCCGACTTATCCTCATCACATACCATCTGTGGGAACCAACTGACTTTAACAAGAACTAATAACAAAAACTGAAACAGGCCTAACTCATCAACAATGCTTCGACCAGATTCGGACTTAATAATAAGATTATTGAAACAACTCTTGTGCATTCCATACATTAAACAAGTATGCACACTCTACGACATCAACACAAATACTTTGCACATCCAGTGCATAATTCGACTCTTTCTTTTTTTTTATTTTTTATTTTTATTGTCCACTAAAGACTTCTTTCGGACATCACTGTCAATGACTAATTACAATAACACTGATGCACTTATCGTGCATTACACTTGTACTAAAAGACTTACTGCCCATCAAAGGTGTTTGGACTACTTATATTCACAGACTCTATTTTCATCACCTAACACTGTTGGGTACCCTTACAAATCCATCCACACCTCCTATCATCCGGGTTAAGAAAGGAAAAGTTTTCAGGCTCAACTGGGCTAACAAAGGAGTATGTATCGGGTTAGTGTTTGGGTTCATTGTGGCTTATGAAACGATGGCCTAAGATCATTTCTAAATCCTTGACACTCTCCTACGCAATTTTGAGCAAGAAACCAGAGCAAGTTCTAGAGATTAAGTGCACAGCGACATACTCTCAATGAAACAAAAATGTAGGATCAATTCTCACAGGCTATTAGCGTATTTAAGAGGCCAAGATCAATTTCGTCAATTCACAACTTACCAATTATTTACAGCAATCAATGTAAGTTTCACGAGAAAGAAAACGCTGTCATCATAAACTTGATCAATAATGCAGAGATAATCACCTTATCAATTCATTCCCTTCCACTATTCTGGTTCCCAATTACAATTACAGACCCAACAGAAAATAGAAACAAAATGAATACAAGTTGACAGGTCCTAATTAACTCTACTAAAATAAAGATAAGTACGACTAACAAAAACAGTAAAAGTGGTTCACGATGCAATGTATCAAATTCAGTACATCAGTTATCAAAACAGGTGGAGCAGATAAAAGATAGAAAAGGTAAGGAGAACACATCGACCGATCACATCGCCCTCCCCCAAACTTATTCTACACGCAGGAAAGAATAAGTTGGGGGAAAAAGATCACGGAGATGTGTGAGAAAAACCTCTTTGAATCTCACTGCGGTGGGGGCCAGTACTGTG
This sequence comes from Plectranthus barbatus, assembly GCA_026898455.1. Classification (NCBI taxonomy): domain Eukaryota; kingdom Viridiplantae; phylum Streptophyta; class Magnoliopsida; order Lamiales; family Lamiaceae; genus Plectranthus; species Plectranthus barbatus. The sequence goes on from JAPKLW010000079.1 coordinate 318,280, forward strand.
GGAACCTGGCCATGAACTGCCGCATCTGCTCCTCATGCGCCTGCTGCTGCTCCCAACGCGCCCGCTCCAGGGCAAAATGATTAAGTGTTTATCAATTAAGTGTGCTAATAGGGTGAAAATGATTTTAGGCATGTTCTTTCGTAGCCCATCTCCCATACACTAACCTTTAATTTCCACTTGTAGCCCCTTTGAGCCTTGAATAAAATTTTCTTTGATTAGAAGGGTTGATGAATAAGAGGATTGTGATTTATCGGATGGTGTGAATTGTGGGATTGTGATATGAGGCTGTGTGAAAAAATAGGGTTTCCCATGGGTAAATTAAGAAAAAGTGAACATTGGTGAAAAAGAAAGAAAAGAGAAGAGAAAAATGAGAAAAACTCATATGTTGTAGTTCACAAAAGTTTGAAACATGTTCCAAGGGACCCTGAAAATTATGAAAAGGAAGGAACAAGATTGTGCATGAAAAAAAAATGAGAGAGAAAAAAGTATGTGGTTATGATATGCTAAGGCCTTTGGGTTTAATTGCAATATTTTAAGTGACTTAGCCAAAAATATCCCACTTTTTAGGTAAGACACATTACAACCAAATTAAGACCTTTCTGATTCCCTGAAAAGCCACACTAACAAGCAGTGGAGAGACGAGAAATTTGTCAAACCTATGGTGAGGTAAACTAAAACCTTGAATGAGTGAATCACAAACCCTTTACTTGATTGAGCGATGAGTGCAAACACTGCCTGGTGAGGTTCCTCCTCAATAATTTAACAATGATAATTTGTTTGGATTGCATGATTTATGTGAATAAGTGATACTTAGATTGCAAAAGAAGCTTTTGAGGCATTGCACACTTGTATCTCCATTTGATTCGATTTCTTTTCTGTGAATTAATCGAGGACGATCAATGGTTTAAGTTTGGGGGAGTTGATAAGTTAGTGTTTTTACCAACTTATCTAGTTGTTCTTTGACTGATTGAGTGATGTTCAGACTGTTTTTAGTGTCTTTTTCGTGCATGGATTGGCTTTTGTGCTCGTAATATCGTGTTTGGTGAATCATGCAGGTTTTTAGCCGAAAACAGGAAAGAATCGGAAAAGTGCTCGAAGTTCCAGTTCTACGTCGATCGACGCCAGGGCACGTCGATCGACGCAGACACTAAATGGATCGATCGATAAGAGGAAGGAGAGATCGACGGGAGCCGCAAAAATGAAGTTCACATTGATCGATGCAAGGTATGCATCGATCGATGAGGGTGTTTCAAGAGCGTCAATCGACGCTGATCTCCAACGATCGACACGACTGCGGGATTTCCTAATCTGAACCTGATTTGAAGATAGAGACATATCTAATCCTAGATGATGTTTGATACATCTTTCATTATTATAAATAGCAATGTAAAATTCGAATTTTAGGGTGGAAATCAATATAGCAATTAAGAGATTTTAGAGTTGAAGGTTTTAGAAGATTTCCAAGAGTTTTAGAGTTTATGTTTGAAGACAGAATTTTGTGGGAAGACATTCAAACCCAAGTTTTTATGCAATTCAGGTTTTATTTTTCTATAATGAATATTACTATGAATATGTGTAACTAACTTCTTCCTCAGATTCTAGGGTTTCGAACTATCAATGTATGCACGTTTGATTGATTGAATTATTTTCCCTTTTCCATCGTAGTTTGTAAAATCTGTGTTTATTCATAATCTTGAGTTTGCTGGCCACATCTTAGGATTAATTAGTTGCTTACTTGAGACGTAACTGTAATGGTTTTCAATGGAAAGAGATTTTTACAATATAATTTGATTTCTTCTCATAACTGAAGGAGATAAGTTATAGGAATAGATCCGTAGAATTATGGAGTTAATTAATTCATCTTGAGACCGAGCAGAGATAGTTAATTAATTAATCTACTTTATGAATTGTCCGACAAAGAAGTTCATAATACTTTTACTGATGTTTCACTACGAAGAGGAATTAAATTGGGAATTAATCAATTTATTCATACATGTCATACTTGATATATAGGTAGATATCCCAAGAATATGTACTTCTCATAATCGTTTCATCAAAAGTATTTTAATTTCTTGTTCAATCTAAATTTGCAAGTATTACGATTTTCGAAACAACAAAACCAAAATTTGATTTTCCTAACCAGTGTTTTGAGAACTTACGTTTTAGTATTTAAGGTTTTTCGTTACTTCTTTCCCCTGGGATTCGATAATTTTATTTTCCACTATATTATTAGCTTTGCTAAGTCATTGTTAAATAATTTTAGTGATCACTTTGCTTTACCCTTCTTCTTCTTTTCAGCTTCGATTCCTTGTTGGGAAGCCTCCCGTGCCGCCTGCTCCAACAACTGAGCAACCCTCTTCGCCTCAGCACGTTCATCAGTAGCCTTCTTTAGTTGCTCGAAATTTCAATCTCGAGCCTCGAACATCATCTGTTCCATGCCTTTCTTGAACTTTTTCTGCTCCTGCACCCTCCGTTCTGCTTGCTTCTTCCTTTTCTTGTCCCTCAGAATTCGGAGTCGTTCCTCAAAAGGCTTAGAAGAAAGAGGCTCATCTTTCTCTGGCTCCTGCTCCTGCTCAGCATCCTCAAATGTTTTCTTCTCCTTCTGCTCCTATGTCTTCACCAACCTCCGCCTGGTCCTCTTCTTCTCAGGCTCAGCAGTGGTGAGGATGTCCTCAGAGGGATTATCTGTTGGTTTTGGAACCCTCCTCCTCGTCCTTCGCCTCTCTGGAGTAGAAAGCTCCGTTCGGGGCCTCTTAGGAATGGTAGCAGCGAGAGGATCCAGTTGAGCGGTAGATACAGGGACATCTCTGAGCTCGAGCTTCTCAATCTCCTCGAGCTCCTCGAAGCACTTCTCTGTCTCTGCTTCTTTCCGAGCAGCTGCTATTTCCTCAGGCGTCATAGCAATGGCATGCTCCAATATAAAAAATGCTAGCTCTGCTAGGTGTGGGTGCTCAGGAAATATAGGAACATCTTTATCCACGTTCGATTTACCCTTTTGAATCTTTGGGCGTCTGGGATCGGGATGGAGTGTTGCCTTTTTCGTTTGAGGGATGAAATCCGTCGGAAGAAGCTTCTCCCCTTCATCAAGCTTCTTCCTGTGGAAGAACATCTCTATGAACTTGCTAATTTTTAGCCCAAAGTTCACGTTGGAAGAGAATGTTCCATCCTTCTTGACAGTCACGTTCTTCCGGATGTGCTCCAACCACCGTCCAAAGAAGAACTCCACCCAATTTCATTCAATCCTATCAACAATTGCCATCATTACTGCATACTTGTGTGCGGACAGCTGTGAGTATGATCCAGCATCACACTGGAACATTTTGATCACAAGCTCAGCCAGGACCTTGTATTCCTCACTAAATTGATTGATCATCGGCTCCCCCTTGTTGTCCTTCACCAACTCCGGCTTCTTCCATAACTTCCATCGCCTCTTCATCTCCTCAACATCATTGAGCTTGTACGTAGCCACACGCTCACCTTTGTTCAGAAGACCGAACTTATTCGCCAAAATATATGCGCTCACCTCCAGAATAGTCCCAAAGACCGAAGTCTTGAACGATTTCTGGGTCAACTCTTCAACTACCGCGCGGGCATAAAATTCAGACACCATGTGGGGATGAAACCACAATGGTTCTGCTGAGAGATATTGAATAACGTCGGCCTTGTTTAGGGCTTCCATTAGCCATTCTGGGGATTTTCGAGCAACGAGAGGATTATACAAGATGCGGTCCTTCAAAACTTGTGTTGCCCTCCTCTGGTTGCTAGACAACCCGGACTGCTCCTTATTTTTGGCCAAGGTCACCAACTGGCCATACGGGATGTCGTCTTCCACGTCTTCCTTCTTGACGACACCGGTGTATTGAGGTGCCCACCTCTTATGGAGAATCATAGTGGAAGTAAGGGATTGGATAGGAATACCGGACTCAGTAGACGAATCTGCTGAGGTGGTATAAACAGATGGTTCGGAACCAGAGTGATGAGATTGGGTGGGGGATTCAGGGTTAGCAGCCATTGTAAAAGAACTTAGGAAATTTTGAGAGAAATTCTGGGAATTTTCAGTGAGCTTGAAGGTTTGAAGGCTTAGGGATTTGAATTTCTGTAAAGTGAAGAAATTGAGTAAGTGTGGAGTATATACCTACGGGTAAGGATCTGACGGTTGGGGTACGACTCTTCAGATGCAATCGACGGCTGGGCTTCGTGAGGATGTTTTGTATGGTGACCCACGCCCCTACGAACTCGAGTACCGATGACATGTCAAACCCTGGTTCGTCGCTGTTGTTTGCTCGCAATAAATGCATGTCCCATTTGAAATTCAAATTCATCCCGCGTTTGACTTCCTTTGCATGGTGGAGACTGCTACGGGTTGGGACTTAGCAGTCTGCTATCGTAGGAAATCCTTAGCATGCATATGAGTCTGCTGAGATCTTGGACTCAACACTCAATTCATACAGGTGTAGTCTGCTGAGGGTTCAAACTCAGCAGCCAAATCCTCTAGAAACCTTCAATGAATATTCCCTAATATCAAACACTTTCGGGAATGCTAAGAGCTTGGACTTAGCATTCCTCTGCTATCTACTTAGCAGTCTTGACTTAGCTTCAAGATCTAGCAGTCTACAGACGTAAGCTTGGATAGGTTTCTCCATCTCCTTTAGAGCTTCAAGAAATCCAGAATAACAACTCATTCATCCATAGCATCGCCTATCTCCATAAGGCCTAACTTGATGCATAATTCTTTAAATCTGGCCTCAACTAGCGGTTTAGTGAAGATATCCGCAATCTGTTCTTCTTTGCATATATATTGGACGTCGATATCCTTCTTCTCTTGATGATCTCTGATGAAGTGATGTCAAATATCAATATGCTTCGTCCTTGAATGATGAACTGGGTTCTTCGTTATGCACATTGCACTATTGTTGTCGCAGTAGATCGGCACACATTCAGGAGGATTATCATAATCTTGCAATTGCTGCCGAATCCACAGGATTTGCGCACAACAGCCAGCGGCTGCTACATACTTTGCTTCAGTAGTAGATGTAGCCACTGAGTGCTGCTTCTTGCTAAACCAGCTAATAAGCTTGTGTCCAAGGAATCGGCATGTCCCGCTGGTGCTCTTCCTATCAATCTTGCACCCTCCAAAGTCTGAATCTGAGTAGCCACTCAATGCTAGACTATCTGACCTTGGATACCAAATTCCTAGACCCTCGGTGCATTTGAGATATCGTACAATCCTCTTAGCAGTGTCCAGGTGCAACATTTTGGGGTTTGCTTGATATCTCGCACATAGACCAATAGCATAAGATATATCTGGTCTGCTAGCTGTGAGATATAGAAGTGAACCGATAATACCTCGATAAAGAATAGGATTCACATCATCTCCTTCCTTTTCAAGTGCAGCTATATAGGTCGTGCTTATTGGAATCCTTAGACTCTTCGTCTTCTTCGGACAATACTTAGCAATCAGATCGCGAGTGTACTTCCTTTGGTGAATGAAAATCCCTTCACTCGATTGCTGAACTTGAAGTCCTAAAAAGTACGACATCTTCCCCATCATACTCATCTGGAAATTACTTGTCATGAGCTTTGAAAACTTATCACACAAGTTTGAATTCTTTGATCCAAAAATAATGTCGTCGACATTAATTTGTACGAGCAATATGCTTCCTTCGTCTTTGATGTAGAAGAGAGTCTGGTCTATCTTTCCTTTCTTGAATCCATTAGCTAGCAAGAACTTAGACAAAGTTCTACCACGCTCTTGGTGCCTGCTTCAAGCCATATAACGCTTTCCTTAGCCTATTAACTTGGTTTCCCTGCTCAAAGCCTGGTGGTTACTCAACGTAAACTTCCTCCTTGAGCTCACCATTAAGAAAGGCACTCTTCACATCCATTTGCATCACAGAAAACTCATGATGTGCAGCATATGCTAGGAATAAACGAATAGCTTCCAGTCGGGCTACTATAGCAAACGTCTCGTCATAGTCTATTCCTTCGCATTGTCTGTAGCCCTTTGCTACTAGATGAGCTTTGTTGCGGATGACCATTCCTGACTCATCTTTCTTGTTCTTGAACACCCACTTGGTTCCAATAACACTCTGATGCTCTGGTCTATCTACTAGATCGCAAACATGATTGCGCCTGAACTCTGCTAGCTCCTCCTGCATAGCATTCACCCAATCTGGAAATCATGGAGCATCTTCAACCTTCGTAGGCTTCTCGTGAGAAATATAGCTCGCTAGCATTTCATTGCCTTGTCTCGTCAGAATAGGATCATTGATGTCACCAAGGACATCATCCAAAGGATGATCGCGTAGCCATCTTGGCTTCGGATTGCTAGGTTCTGGAACTTCAGCATTGGCCTCTCCTGCTGGGTTGTTGTCTGCCACAACATTTTCCTCAGCAATCTCCGGGGGTTCAACATTCTGGATCTCGGCATCCTGATTCTCAGCATCAGGAATCTCAGCAACTGGCAACTCAGCATCTGGAACTTCAGCAACAGGTACTTCAGCAACTGGAACTTCAGCAGCCTGATCCTCAGCATTCTCCAAATGCTCAGCAACGGTTTTGGCAACATCATCAGCAGCGCCTACACCGTCTTCAGCACCTCTTGCTAGATCTGGGATCTCCTCATCATCTTCATTAAGCGATCCCAAGATATCCAAATTATCATTGAGATAAATCGGATTGGTGGCCTCAGCATGATCGTTAGCATCATCGGCCTGATCAGCAGTCTGGTCACTTGCTGAGTGCGTCTGGGTTGGATTGTAATCACTCATAGACTTTGTCGGGTCAATACGTATATTTTCGAAAGAATTCAAGATCGATTGACCATGGACATCATTAGTCTCATGATTACTAACCACTTTCTCTCTTATAACTCTTCGCACTAAGATAGACTCATAAAAAATAACATTGCATGTTATTTCCACCACTCCGGTCATCTTGTTTAATACTCTATAGCCTTTGTGAGAAGGGTGACCATATCCAAGGAACACACCTTCATCAGACTTAGGCGAAAAAGTATTAAGCTTTGACTTCCCATTGTTATTAATATAACATGTCGAACCAAAAGCACAAACATGAGTAATAGAAGGCTTACGACCGGTGTACACTTCATAAGGAGTCTTATTGAATTTGGCAGTGATTGCACTCCTATTCTGAGTATAGCAGGCTGTCATGACTGCTTCGCCTCAATACTTAGCAGACAGCTCGGAATCGGCTAGCATAGACCGCACTGCTTCCTTCAATGTTCGGTTCCTTCTCTCTGCTAGACCGTTCTGCTGAGGAGTCCTAGCAGTGGATTTCTCATGCGCGATACCAGCATAGGTACAAAAATCCATGAGAACAACATTACAAAACTCGGTTCCATTATCAGAACGAATCCTCTTAACGGTAACCTCTTTGCTATTCTGCTCCTTGAGGATCAACTCAGGTAGAATGAGTTTCACCTCATCTTTGGTCTTTAGCAATCAAACCCACGTGTACCTCGAGTAGTCATCTACAACCACAAGTGTATAAATCTTTTTACTTACAGTGGGTGGAGTGACTGGGCCAAATAGATACATGTGCAAGAGCTCTAGGATCCTTTCTAAAGTGGCCTTCTTCGGGTTGGATCTGAATGATGCTTTGGTCTGCTTCTCTTGCTGGCAAGCTTTGCACACACCTTCCTTGCAGAAAGTCTCAGGAGGCAGACCTACAACAAGCTTATTCTTGGCTAGATGGTTAATGGTTTTAAAATTCAGATGATTTAACCTCTTGTGCAATAGCCAAGTTGTCTCTTCCTTGCTCAATGCTACGAAGCATGAATGTTGTTGACCGCTTTGCCAATCAACAATATATAGGCCACCCTTGCGGATGCCTCTAAGCTTTACTTCACCTGTAGCATTGTCAGCAATAGAACATCCAGTATTAACAAAAGAAACGGTATACCCATTTTCGCATAGCTGGCTAATGCTTAGCAGGTTGTGCTTGAGATTGGACACGAGCGCAACATTGATAATCCTTAGTCCATTTCACTCTATGCATCCTCTCCCAACCACTTTGCCTTTGCTATTGTCACCGAACATGACTGTGGGGCCATAAAATCTTTGGATGTCAGAGAACAACTCTTCATCCCCCGTCATATGTGCTGAACAACCGCTATCAAGGATCCATTCGTTTGACATACTTGATGTCTTAGCACAGGGATCCTGATCCTGCAAAACAATCAACAAGTTGATTTAGGTACCCGCTTAGCATCGGGTCTTGCGGGATTAGCATGGATCATGGTTCCTCTTGGAACCCACATCTTGGTGATCTTCAAGATTTTCTTCTTGATCTCACCCTTCACAACCTTCTCGACCTTAGGATAAGTATGCTTTGCATAATTAGATCTAGGTTTGGTTGTGTGCTAAGCCTTCCTAGTCCTTTGAAATGGAAATGGTTTGGACTCAGGCCTCACATAGGTGTTCCACCTATGTGGTGTGTAAGAGTGATAATGTGGTCTTACAGCATGATAATGAACCTGCTTGCCATTGTGGAAGGAACGATATGCTTTCCTAGCATTGGGAACAAAATGCTCAGCATTCCTTCTCGACACTGCTGGGGATGACTGCTTAGCATTGACTTGCTGTGTCCTCTGCTGAGGTCTAGCAGATGCCTGCTTAGCATGTGATCTCTGGTTCCTCTAGTGAGGTTCAGCAGATCCACTCTGCTTACGTCTTTCCCCATGCTTAGCATTTGAGGATTCAGCAGTCATCTTTCCTTTAGTATCCTCTTTAGCATATAACTTTCCATCATAGATGAATTGAATCTTTCTCTGCTTAGAAGTTTCTGCCTTATCAAGTACAACCTTCTCAGAGGGTTTGCTAGAAGCTTTAATACTACCAAGGCCTAACCCAAATCTATCAGTATGAGATCTTTGTTGGCTCACAATGGCATTTAGTACTGCCTTGCTAGTAGTATAAGCACAAACGCATTCCTTACTAGCCCTGTTTTTCAAAGCGTGATTCTCCTTTTCAAGGTTTTGAAAATTTTTAGAGAGTTTGGAGAAATCATCCTTGAGTTTCGAGAGTTCTTCGCTATCAGACCTTAGCCTTTCGACTTCATCGGTCAAAGATGTGACTTTTAATTGTAGCGAAGTGTTCACTCCTACTATAGCATCTTTCATTTCATACATATTTGAAAACTCTAAAGATAGCTTAGTAAGGTAATCGTCCTCAGAATCTAAGAAAGTAGACTCCTCCAATTGATGCGTGATAGCTGGAAAAGAAATACTCATGGAAATTACCTCCTGAGCATCGACTACAAGAGCTGATTTAGCAGGCTGCTCAGCATCCGCATCAGCATCCTCAACAATATTTGCCATTAACACGAGCATGGCTTCCTCATCATCTTCTTTGGAGGAATAGTAATACTCCTCATCATTATCTGGAATATCAAGTACTTCAGTCCTCGTCAGCAACGCCCTGGTAACGGCTTTAACAGCACGTCTTTCAAATCTTTACTTCAGGCGCTCTCTCTCCTCTTTGCTGACTTTCGGACACTCGTGCTTGAGATGATCTGGCGAATCACACTCAAAGCATGTCCTAGGCTTTCACTCTGATGAACGGGTGGATGATGAAGATAGCTTAGCTTCCTTGGCTTCTTTTTCAGCTTTGGCTTCCAGCATCAGCTTCTGAAGCTTTCTCATCTGCTCTTCCAGCTCGCTGATCTTTAAATCAACAGGTTGAGAACCAGAGGTTGAGACAACCTCCTTTGCTGGCGACGCTGGAGCAGATCTCTCACTACGGAAAGGCTTCTTGGGCTTCCATTTGTTGGGATCTCTCTTAGCGAAGAATGCTAAGTCCTCAGAGTTAGCAGCGGGTGTCGATGAAGCTTGTGCCACGACTGCTTCATTCTTCTTCGACTGCTGGATTATAAACTCGTGAGTTTTAAGTTGAGAAAATACCTCGGATGTTGACATCTTGTTGAGGTCCTTCTCGCTCAAGCTCGTCATCTTCACGAACCAGTCTTCTCTTGGGAAGAGTTTAGAAATGGTCTTGTTGTTCATCCCCCCATTGTCATATGTCTTTCCCAGGTTGCGAAGCTCTCCAACAATAGTGTTGAATCTTTCTTCCATAGCTTGAATAGATTATCCTGCACGCATGGAGAAGGATTCATATTTATCAACAGCTACCTGGAGCTTGTTGTGCTTCATTTGGCCGGTTTCCTGGGAGGATTCACAGACATATTCCCACATTTTCTTGGCTGTATCAAAGTTCAAGGCTTTATCTGCCATCAACGGAGGCAATGAATCAAGGATAAGCTTCTTTGCTAAGTGCTCCAGCTGAGCTCGCTTTTTATCCTCTATTGTATACTCCTCAAATGGCTTTGGGATCATTTGAGGTGGTGTCGGTTGTCCATCAGCGACCTGTCCTACAAAAGTGTTAGCTTTCATAATTTTAATAGGACCTTTCTCAAGAAAATCCTCCATCTCCGGATAAATGCTTTGAAGTTGTATGATGGCGAGCTTCTGCCATGACTTGAACTTCTCCTTGGTATACTTAGGCAAGGTATGGTTCATCTTGGCAAACTTTGAACCTGAGCTAGACAAACAAAGGAACAAAATACCAGCGCAAGGAAAAACTAGATCTGGTCTTAAAGCGACTCAGAAGCAGTCGGTCTTTCAACCTCCTCCTCTGATACCACTTGTTGGTCTCAAGATCAGAGTCGTCGTGGTGAATACAAACAACAAACACACACGAAATGCAGCGGAATATTAACGTTCACTTGCACTTAAGTTCTTCTTTATCAAAGTAGTTTTAGCTCAAGATAGGGTTAGAGTTTCTTCAAGTTATTCTCAAGCAACTTGGTTGCTAGGTTTCAAAAACAAACACGAGAAACAGTAAATCAATAAAAAAGTAAGGAGGCACGATATTTATAGTGGTTCGATTAAATAGATCTACGTCCACTCCTTAGCCGAAACGCTAAGAATTTCACTAAGAAAGTATACGAAATACAAGGATTTGCCTTTCACTTGTAGCAGCCGGTGAACTTTCGACCCGGCTACTACAAAACTATCCTTCGTTACTTTGTTTTCCTCAGTCAGCTGCAGCTCCAGCCAAGTCAAGGGTGAACTTTCGTAAAACTTGTCCTTCGCTGCTAGGGGACTCCTGAACTTGTCTATTTTTGGCAAGATGCCCGTCGGAGTCAATCCCTTTTCAGAGATGTGACTGCTGGATGTTTTCTAGGATGGAAGGTATCCCAATGATTGGATTCTCGACCAAAGTTAAGGAATCTCTTAAAGGTAGTGTCAGATATTCAATGGAAGACACTCCTGGTTGTTGAGAGCTTTGAATACACTTTTATCCCATGCTCTCAACTGACTACTTTATCACTTGTTCGCTTCGTCAAAGGAATCTCTAACTTAGGATGTTTGCGAGTGTAGGCAGTGATTGAAGCAGTAGTCGTCTCTCACTTCTGGACTTGTCTTTTATACCTGGAGATTCAAACTTTGAATCTCCCTATCTGTTAGACACAACGGCTCCTTCGTCCAAGAGAGGTTCGACATTATCTGTCCTTTCCGGCGTCGTACAGTACTTTCTGACCTACTTTGGGAAAGTTTTTTCCTTTGCGTGTACGTCTGTCATAATGGTAGTGTAGCAGTCGTTGTTAGCTATCTCGCCTTGCTAAGCCTTCTCGGAATGATCTGCTAAGCCTTCCTAGCAATCTGCTAGACATTGTATCGGACTGCTGACTGCTCAGCAGTTGCTCATGTTTAGCACTTGGTTCCTTTGACTTTGGATTGCTATCGCCTTTAGCAATCTGCTACATGCTAGTGAATGTTGACTCCTTCAGCATTCCGCTATACTTTGCTTTTAGCAAATGCTAACTTCTTCTAGCATTCTGCTACTTGTTCTTCCGACTGTTGATCACTTGATTCTAGCAGTCTCTTCCTTTGACATAGGATTGCTAACTCCTTAGCAATCCCCTCCTTAACACTTGACCGCTATTATCTCTAGCAGTCTTCCTCGTCTGCTAATATTTTTAGCAGCCACAATTTGCTAGGAATGATTCTAGCAATCTAATCTATTAGAACTCGATACTTAGCCTATACATGACATTACAAGAGTTGCTTGATCGACCAATCTACGAAGGTTTGATCCAACAAAACCTTTTACAATATGATCCTAAGGGAGATTTAGGAATAATTTCCCAACAAGATCTAATAGGAAAACTCTTTGTAATCTCACTAATCAGCTTTCCCATGATCAGTAAATATTAAAGTTATAGATAGAGACATTGAACGCACCGAAAAGGGAGAAATTGTTAGGAATATAGTTAGATATTATAAAAACCCCTTCAATTGTAATTGATTCATAGTCTTAGGATGATATGTTTTGGTGCATCAAAGCCCTAGCAACTGAGTATCGAGTCAATTGTAAAAGTCTTGTATAGGAATTCATACTCGAGTTGTAATAGAAAGGAAAAAGAATCAAGAATGGTGAAGGAGTCAGCAGACTTGATAAATTGCTGAAGATTGTGAAAAGAAGAAAGGGCCAACAAAGCGAAGGAACATCACAAGAATGCTGAAGGAATAGCTCCAGCAGAATCCGAAGGTCTCATCTCAAACTACTGAGATACTCGACGCACGCCAGCGGCCAGCAAACCACAATCAGCAATCAAGAGAAATTACGAAGTGGTGAATCAGACGGATCATAAATCTCAAGAAAACCCGACCAATCAGAGGATAGAATAATCATGATGCACAAAGGAGGTTTCAGAGCTACACCAAAAGATCTGTTCTGACAAAGACGGCTACAGGTAGAAGCTATGCCAATCAGAGGCGACGAGACATGAAGAGTCTCTGTTCACTGCAGAAAAAGGAAGAACGCAGATAGGCTAGCAATGCCTTTGAGTCTAACGGATAAGATTCAAACAGCTGTTTGAATCCTCACCTATAAATAGGTGTAATCCTTAATTGATTCAAAGGTTCGCAAAATTCTACACTCAGAGATAACAAAAAGAGAACAAACACATTCTCCATAATACGCGAACACACTCGAGCTAAGTTCTTGGCTGAAGCTTTGAGCTTTGTATAAGCTTTCATCTCTAAAGCTCAAAACCTGCGAAGTTAAGCTTCCAAGGTTATTTAAGGATTCTTTCTATTTTGGAAAGAATGTAGTAGTCACGATTGTCATGCAAATGTGATTCTTACGAGCAACGCCTACACAAGGATATGTTTCGGGAAGAACTATAAAACTCCCAGCAGTCGACGTCCAAGGAGAAGGGAGGTTTGTCCTCACTCTACGGAGCGACACCGGTTGATGATTGGAGATCAAGGTGCTTAAAAGTGCACGGTGACCAGACGAAAGAGCTGTTCAACGTTAGAGATCAGGTCTGACCTTGTACTCATTCTTCTAGTGAATTTTCAGTCGGAGGACTGAAGAGTGGACATAGAACAATTGTTCGAACCACTATAAAATCCTTGTGTTCTTTACTGCTTTATATTGTTATATTCTGTGCATACATATTTGAAACTCAATATATCGAGTGTTGAAGTATAAACTGCAATATTGGAATTAACGATTATTCGAGCTAAAACACATTTGATGAACCCTTACTAAGTCGTGACCTTAGCAAGATTAAATTAATACTTCCGCTGCATACAAAACACTCTGATCGGGGACCAACACACGAGATTCGATCATTTATAATTACCTTGGCATTTAAAATGCCCAAGGCTCTGGCCGTATTCCTCGGCTCAGATTTCACATATACTCTCTAGCCGCTTTCTCGGCTCAGAGGACATATAGGTAATGCAAAACAAAAAGGTTCACAGATAGGACAATTCAATTCAAAACAAAACATGTTCACATAATTTTCACAAATAGGACTCATGGTCTGAAATCACATTTTAGTTTAATAGGAAACCCCACCTTACGCGGTAACTTCTATTCCTTAACTGCTTCAACGTTGCTCCTTGGTATTCCCTTCATTTACGTAATTTCCTATGTTAGACTCGCGGCAATTTATATTTTAAATCTAGTAATTAATAATTAAAAGTCATGAATAAGTTCTATCATGTTCATTATGCATTACTAATTGGTGCTATGTGTTTGTGATATTTATCTGAGGTTTGAAATTAAGTGAAAAGAGCGCCTAGATTTTCAGGTCATCTTTCAGGCATTTTGACAAACAATTGGTGTGCACAGTTTCTTAATTCCTTAGTCAGGTGCAACACTTTACACACGATTTACCGAGTACCAACAATGATCCACGAGCTTACAAATGCATTCAGTTCTACACCAAATTACACTCTACGCAACCGTGCCCTTAACTCATATCAAAGATTCATGCAATATCGATAAATTTGGCCGCAAAGATAGGGCTTTCAAATGGCTTCCAGACTTGAAAATTTTTCCAGCATTTTCAGCATGAGGGGTGCATGTTCTAGCATATAGTTCTTGCTGTTTCACGCATATATGGTTCGAGAAACATGCCCGCACACATAGCCCATACTTCCTACTTTATTATCAATACATAAAAGAGCAATAAACACTTACACACGACCCATAATTCGTGCCCCAAAATGACTATGTCATAGTTTTTAAAACATAAGCATGCTTCTTCATGTGGTTGCTGCAGCTATCGGAGATGGGGGAAGGGATGTACCTCAGGAGTTCACAACAGTGTGGAGAACATGGGAGGTGGTGCTCCAGTCATCGGCGTTGAACGGAGGGGAGGGTTGTCGGTTGTCCAGAGAACAGAAAGAAAAGAGACAGACAGGAAAGTGACAGTTGCGGCTCGTTTCCATCGGATGAGGGAGAGAGCAGGGGCTGGTCTAGTTACTCCCAATCAAGCTCCAGTCCCCGGTGTACATTCGAGGTAGGAAAGAGTGGTGTCTGGTGCAGCTGAAATGTGGGGGAGAGGCGGTGGCATTGTCGGTTGCTACGGAAAGATAAAAAAGGATTTCTTCTGCTTCTTGTCTCGACGGGTAGGAGAAGGAGGTGTGGCTACTCTGCACGACTCTAGGAGATGTTGCTGGAGGGTGGGGAAGGAGAAGAGATGGATGTCGGCGTACTGGAATAACAAAGGAGGGAGCTGGGTGTTTTGGTTGTGTTGCAGCGTGGAGGCAAGTTGTCGATGATGCTACTGGTTCTCCAGTGATACAGGAGTGGCGGTGGTCACCAGCGGCAGTGGAGACAGGCGACGGAGGTGCTGGCGGTGGTGGTTGGTGTTTCAAGAGAGGGTGTGAAGAGTGGAGTGAAGGAAGACACGCACACACACATATAAACACATATTTATACCAACACACTCCATTTCTCTCTCTTTAATTTATTATTATTTTTATTTATTCCTTATATTTATTAATATAATTATATATATATATATATATATATATATATATATAATTAAATCCCTTCAATATTTCAAATTTCTCCTTTTTATAAATTTATATATCAAGATTTGATTACTTAATTCGATTCCGTGAGGATTATAAAGTTTCGCGCTCCCAATATGAAAAATATTATATATATTTATACTTTCTCGGATAGATGATTTGTTTGTTGAGTGGCTTGAACAATTATCTCGACATTCATGTGAGATTCTCGCACCTTAAATTAATCGCTAATTAAATTCTGATACTTGATCATCTGAATGAATCTTCGCCGTTAAATTTGTAAATTTAAATATCCTACAATAATAATTCGATTATTAATTTATGCGATCGAATAACAAATTACACAATGATAAATATTTCCTTAGTGAAAAATGGTGCTTATAATTATGTGGGGTGTTGCATAAAGAACTCAACAATATGATCTTCAGTGGGACATCACACCCACCCCATTCTCTACAATATAAAATAAGTGGATATACATGCAATCGTGAAATTGCAACAATGTGATAACATTTATTTCAGTAAATCAGAGGAGATTAAATACATTACAAAGCTCACTTAAAAATTTTCTTTACAGTATACTCCAACACTTTGCACCTTGCACGTATATGAAACTTATAATTCTCGTGTTATTTGCAAATATAGTCAACATGTTGGCTATCAAACTTCTTCACTATAAACTCTTGTCGGTGCTCCATATGCTACAGACCAAGTACAAGAAGAAGGTCATCTTTCTTCGAGAATATGGAGCCTAAACTCAATTCCTGATCAGGTATAGCTTCTGCATTTCTCATCATTGATGCCTTTATCGTATTCAATGCCAAATTGGAACCATCCAATTATTCATATAACCTCATATTTGACAGCCTTCTGGTAGGGGATTGGTCGCCATAAAATTTGAAATGAAAGCACTCATACCTCCTGCCGATCTGATCCATGCAGAAAATTTGGTAACTATACAACTTATCAAGAAATTCTCACCATCATTGTGAGAATCATATTAAGATGAAACTGAATCAAGATCGGCCTCATCATCTGGATCCTCCTTCACCACAACACCGTCAGTTCATGTGTGGTGATCACTAATGAAGTCAGCATCCTCATCTGCAAACGCATCGTCAAATGCCTCTTCATTACAATCTTCATAGAGTTCATTGTTCAAGTCAGGAATATGTGTACCCTGAATTCCACCTTTAAAGCCCATATCAAATGCATGGAATACACAAATTTTTGAAGTTCTTAGGAGTTGAACTGTAATTCACATGCGGTGGTGGACTGGCTGAGGACATGAATGGTCTGTACGGGAATGACTCCTAGAGAGAAGTCCCAACACCAGTGTTAATTGTAGGATTCATAATAACATAAATATCAGGATCCGAGTTAAAAGTGACCAATCGTTGTAGCTCTGCATTCTCCGTCAGCAATGATGCTCCAATCTATTGCTTCGAGTTTAAGATATAAAACAAATATTGTACTCATCTCTAATATTTTCTGCATCAAGAGTCATTTAGATGCTGCTTCTCAATGCATCTATGGATATATTGGATGTTGATAAGTAAACCAAACGTTCTTGCCGCCAATATAGTGTCACGATTGATCGAACTGCCTATTGTAGTGCAAAAATGTGTTAGACGAATTCTCCATTTTTAAAGGTTGAAAGGGTGAGAGAAAGAGTGAATGAGAAAATGTTGAGTGCATATGAATTGAATTATATAAAGTAAAGTTATGTATATCATTCAATAAATGAATTCAAAGTCTATAAAAATAAATTGATTGAATTCATCAGTACAGTACAGTCAATTTAATGTACGACTAATTTTTATTCACTGTTGTGTTCAAGAAAGTGAATTCAATGGCATGCATGTTTCTGCATCTTAATGTATGACCAATTTTTATTCACGTATCTTTTAAAAATATAATTCATTATCCTGCAGACATGCTTGATAACACAATTCATTGATGGTAAAAAGTTGATCAAACCATAATTTATCTATAAAAATCAAAAAAAAAAAATTCAAACTTTTATCAAATTCAACAAGGATATTAAATAAAAAAAAGAATAAAAAAATATAGGGTAAGGACCGACCGATCTGAACCGATCGGCACCTTATCCCGGCCGGTTGGCACCATGCTGAATCGGTGAGAATCTAATTTAATTTTCTTTTTTTAAGGGGTAGGGGACGACCAGTTTGAACCACTCAGCACCGCATCCCGACCAGTCAACACCCATTCTAAATCGCTTGGATCTGTTTTTTCTTTTTTCATTTCATGTGGTTGGGACTTTTTCTTAAAACAAATTTAATTAATTAACATTTTCATAAGGTCGAGACCTTATTTTGTGTTTTAAATTTATTTATTTTTTCATAATTTTGAAACTATTCTTATTTTTAAAATTGTTGAAATATATTAAATTATTTAAATATTTATTTCAAGTAATGATATTAACATCATCAAATATATAATTGTGTGGATTTGATTAATTGTTAATCAAGAAAATATGTCAAAAAATGTATTTTGTAACTTTTCTTGAATGTTTTATAAAAGAGGGCATTACATTCTGTTTAAAAAAGGCATTTTCTAAAATTAAGAGTTATTGTTTCACTAATTAAATGATAATTTGTTTGTTTTTATATGTAGCTTTTGGTTCGTTTGCAAAACTGATTTATATTATAACAATACAGAAGTAGAGAGTTGTTTCCGATCACACCCAACTATTTTAATATTTCAACACAACATCAAATTCAATGTTAACTTTAGATACAAACAACAGCATACTCAATTTTGGTGATTGAGTAGGAAAATATTTAATCCAAAAGAAAAAAAGATTATCGAAATTGTCACATTTATTTTCTTTTAAGATGTTTGAGAATAGTGCAACAAAGAGAAGATGACTTTTTTTTAGAGTTATTTGGTAATTGGAGGAAAGATTTAGGATTGGTTTGGTAGGTTGGTGGATATTAATAATTTAATATTAAGGAATGAAATGATTGTGAAATCAACTTAGTTTATAGTTTTGGGAATCAAAATATGAGAATGATTCAAGTTTTATAATTCACAAAATCATTGGTCTTGAACGAGTTTTGTTTCGTTCACTCTACGCCTTCATATCTTCGTCTCATCTTTATGCGCTCGTGTCTTCCCTCTATGCCTCATCTTTTCTCCTGATTTATTACAATGTTTTTTTTCTCACAAAACCCTGTGCACTCTCTTCTCCTTATTTTTTATGAAACCCACCATGAGAAAAGAAAATTGGTAAGTAAATTATTGAGAATTATGTAGTTTTGATGATATGTCAGAAATCTTCATCGACTAATTATGTATAGAAGCTGATTTTTAGATCGATTCTTAGTCTTGGTCGGTTAGACCTTATTTGGTTTTAGCCATTGGGAGCTTAGGATCCCAAACTGGGAAACTGAAGTCAAAGACAAGTCGTAATGACTCTCAACCGAATGCAAAGGAACTATAGTTGAATATGGAAATGTAACTGATATGCTGAAAAGAAGTTCACAAAGTCGGTTGACAACCGTTTTGAAGAGAAGAGGCATCCAGATATTGGAAAAACAATTGAGAAATATCCAAAATTGATTGAGCTCAACTTTGAGATAGCTTACATAAGAAGATATATTATGTTGAAAAGTTGAGGGGTTAACATAAAGTACACTGGATAAAATGTTTATCCAAGGTCACTTCACAAAAAAAAGTTGAAAAGTGGATAGGGAAAGGATAAATGGTGACTGCTAAGCATGATAAATTGTGGTGATGTGTCCAACAAATATATTCCATAAATACACTATAAATAACATCTAGAGATACAACTTTTGAACCTTTGATCTTCTCTCTTAACTCTCATCTAAGAAACCTCGAAAATACTCATCTTTTAAGAGTAAATTCTTAACGTGCAGCTGAAGCACGAGACCGTTTGATTGTATTTGTGAAAAATCTCGTAAAAAGAAAGATCTTTTATGTGAGAAAACTAATAATTTAACTTATACGTATTATAATAATATGCATAATTTCTAATACATTAAAGAAATTACAATAACTTAAAATATACTTGAACGTTCACCCAATGCTATCACCACAAGTTTCGTAGAATATCACATGGATAGAGATTACATCATTTCGAATAAAATATCTTTATGATTTCTCGATAAATAACCGCTAATAATTACTTAACATTCGTCTCCTATTAAAAAAATTAACTTAAATTGTTAAAAGAGTACATTAACTCATATCATGATAGATACTTAAAAGTCTCAATGAAATGAATGTAAGACAACCTCCACTTACAATTACTTGACATTTTATCTCATTTGCAAGATTATTATAAGGAGATTGCAAAATTCACTGATAAGACCGATGTCTCATTCTCTAAATCAACCAAATCAGACTGTCTATACTGCTAGACACAATAAATCTAAAAAACACCTTCTACATATGAGGTAAGAAGCATGTGTATTTTAGAATTAATAAATTAAACTTTTTCGATGTATCGGTCATTGCAAATTGTATTAAATGAGGTAGGCGTCGTGGCATCAAAGAAGAAAATGGACAAGAACAGACTAGGGATTTTTCTCAATAGAAATCTGATGCAGAAAGAGTAACCAATGAGAGATTTTGACACATTGTTGAAACACGAAATAATCTATCTTCAAGAAGGGTGGCTGTGTTCGTTTACAGTGGCGGCCGTGGCAGCAGCTCCGTATTTGGAAAATACACCTGCGAGTACCGCCTGCTCTTGAATTTTCAACCTGCATAAAGAAGAAATAGTTAGTAATGTTAGAAAAGGAGAGGTTAAGCTACTCTCTGACTTCCACGAAGTAATTCGCATTACTTTTTGGCAGATCCCGGAATGTTTAGTTTCAGAGTGTTGCCTTTCACTCGTGTTGATGCCACATTTTTCTGATGCTTCTTCGGTCTTCTTGTCGTCTGCTTCAAGGAAGAGGAATTCGTTGAAGTCTCTTCTTCTTCTCCTCTCTGTTCATCAGCTAAATGAGAGTCCGAGGTAGTTGACACGCTGTCAATCCCTCCATCATCATCATCATCATCTTCTTCTTCCCATTCTGCTGTTACATGCCTCGCGTCTGCATCATCATCAAGTTCACTCTCTTCCAAGGAATACGACAGCTGATCACATTCAGGCTTCAGCACCTGGGGCTTCACCATTTCACATTTTATCTGCTTTTCGACCTTGCCGAAGGCAATGGGTTTACCAGAAAAGTTCTGCATAAACCTAAAAGACACAAAAAGTTCAACTAAGGCTGTGCACAGCTTGGTTTGGTCGATATAAAGGTGAAGTACGGCCCAACAAACAAATCGATACACTTTAAAAATCTCACAAACCAAATTAGCCAAATGATCAAACTATATTAAAACGGTTTCAAATATTATTCGAGGAATAGGGCAAAAAATGAAATTAATATATCATGTTGACAGATTTAAATATTATTTCAATAAATGCTCCGAACAATAAAACTAATATAAATATATTTCACATTAATGAACATATATAAATATATTTCACATTAATGAACCATATATCGGAGAGAAGTGAGCAAGAAATGAGACCGTGGCCACAAGAAAGAAGGAAAATGATGTTGATTCATAATGAAGCGATTCGAAGAATATGAACCTCGGATGTATATATAAGGAATTGACACTTTAGCTTTCGATTGAATAAAATTTAATTAATATCATTATATTTAGAATAATATTATATATACGGTTGGTTCCATGCTTCAGACCATCGAGCAAATCGATATCATTTAGCTTATAATTTTTCAAACCGGCCGGCGAAATCATTTATCTCAAACAACCAAAATTAATTTGGTTTGGCTGGTTTCAGCCAAACTGCGCATACCCCTAAGTGAATGATTTCAAACAACCAAAATTAATTTGGTTTGGCTGGTTTCAGCCAAACTGCGCATACCCCTAAGTTCACCGAGACTTTAGCAAACTGAATCCTGTCAAGCATCACAAATGTAGGGAAGAAGCACATTTACAGGAAAATACTATTGCATAACTTAAGTGTGTGTATAGATCTACCTCTGTGCTTCATCCTTGTTCTTGAAGTCGACAAAAGCAAGTCCTTTGCACACTGGATCCCTCGTTTTTTCATTTCCAGAAACAACGGGGACTATGTTAACTATTCCAGGTACTCCTTGAAACGCTGCTCGTAAATCCCTGTGAATGTTCTTTTTCTTAGGAAGATTGACCAAACGTACTCGAAATCCTTCAACTCTATGTTGAGGGCCTGCAGAACATCCAGCATGTTTTAAATATATCTGAAACAAAATGCAATGCAAACATAATCACCATATAATGCACACAGAAGATTAGCTAGGTGCTTTTGCAGCACATCCAAAAATCTAATTATTACAAATAGATTTTTGCTCTAATTCTACCAAGTAGTACAAACTAATTGAAGGGTTTGTTTGAACTCAAAACTAAAACATACCTTCTCACTTACCTGTGGAACCAAATTAAGAACTTATAGAAGAAAGAGAGATTAACAAAATTATGTTTCCAAATTTCTAGTTTCCTCCAACGATTCAATTTCTTAATCTCAGTTTCTAGTCTTTGTTGCTAAGTGATGGCACAAACCACATATCCGTGTCCAACTGCATGGGGCCTTGACTTAAGGAATAACCTCGAAAACAGCTCCAGGAATCACGGTTATAAAAGCACTGTCTAGAACCAAGATTGGGGGCTCCCATGCCACTCTCCACCCCTGGCCCCTCCCATATCAGAGAGGGAAAGGTCTCAACTTGCAGCCGGGGTCAATGTCCCCAGGAAGCCACCGGAGCCTTATGTGTACTAAGCAAGGTTCCTTGGCTGACCAATGGAATCGGACGACATTCTCTGTAAACTAGGCATTTTGATATCCTTGTTAATCAATGATAAATGCAGATGGTACTTCTATTAGAAAAATTTCCAGCCATTTGTAAGGGACTCAACTAATAGAGTTGTTGCTACTACTCACACATAGAAGTTCCCAGCTAAATATCCTCGACTATGAAAGTCTTCGATCAACTATGGAATCAGCTGACCCGCCGCCCCATATAGGACAACCTCCTGTTAGTTAGTACGGAGACCCCGCATGTGATCAGAAAATGAAAAACACTTTGGACTACTAACAAAGGGTCAAAGCATTCTAATATTGATCATACTGAGCTAATCAGTAGTCAAGAACCATACTAGCATCAAGAAGTGAGCAAAATGGATATTTATTCAAATTCATAGAAACTCAAACGTGAAAAAACATTAAAATTGAACAATGAATTTCAAGAATGTCAATGGCCCTTCACGTTTTACTCGCATTCCACTTTAGCACAACCCAATGTCAAAGCATTAACCAAATCCAACATTACACAAATAAAAAATGTAATCTAATAATAGTAATAATAATAAATTAAAACCAAAAAAAAATCAAGAAATGACCAACCTCCTTTATCTTTCTTGCTCATTTCATTTTTGGAACCCTGATTGATGGGATTATTCTTGAGCTTGTTCACGTTTGCAAGCTGGGCTCTTCTACTTTGCTCGATTTCTTCCATCAACTTATCCTCAATCGTAGTATCATACACTTTGCCTTCACCGAAACCACGCGGCCTATTCAGAAGCCAC
The DNA here is from genome assembly GCA_026898455.1 of Plectranthus barbatus. NCBI lineage: Eukaryota > Viridiplantae > Streptophyta > Magnoliopsida > Lamiales > Lamiaceae > Plectranthus > Plectranthus barbatus. The sequence continues at coordinate 341,264 of JAPKLW010000079.1, forward strand.
TGCTTCATATTCTTCAACGGGATTACAACCTCATCATCGTCATCGTCTTCGTATCCTCCGCCGCCATCTTCCATCTCACTAAAATCTATGAACTCATCATCAAAATCTTCATCGTCAAACTCGTCAGAACCGTCCATTTCTTTCACGCCAAAGCCGCCTTTTTTCTTGGCTCCCAGGGCTTTGCAGCGCAACCCATTTACAAGAAAATCTCCCCAACTGAGGCGAGGTGAATTCGAGAGATGGGGTTTGGGAGGAAATTGGAAAAGTTTTACGGTGGGGTTGTGGAGAACGACGTTGTAATGAAATTGCGTCGGAAATCTTGCAGGATTCAGCATTTCCTCGAGTGACGATTAACGCCACAATATTTAAACGTTGATTATGGGGTATGGATGTTTCTCAGATATTTCAAAGTTCTGAAAGATTAAATTTTTAGATAAGGGGTTGGAAATAACAATTTGAAACGAGTATTGTTCAGTTTTAAACAGGAGCAATCTATTACATCTCGTTTTCGTTTTTGTTTTGTTTTCCTCGAAAGAGTGCCCTTCAATTTTTGCAAGTGTAAAAAATGAAAAATGAAATGGAGGCCCATTTTGTACTGCAATTAAGAAATTTGGCGTTTAAAAGGCCCATCTCAAATTCTCTCTTTTTAAATTGCAAAAAATATATTCATACTAATGTTCATCGTGGACACATATTAATGTACTTACAATTAATGTAATAATATATTCGAGGTCATGATAATAATTAAATTTGATCTCATCGTTAATATTATATTATCATATCAATATGTTATCACATTGACATATGTTCATAATGAATAGGTGCACCAAACTGCGACAGTCCAATAGATACAAATACCTTAATAAATAGAGTTGGTTTTTTCTTAAATGTATTATGAAATATGTATATTATTACAAAATATATAAAATTATCAATTTCATTTAATGTTTTTTATGGGAACAAAAACTCAACGCCAAAAGGTTGACGTTGACTCACCATATGATACTAAACATTTACAAAATTACACCACAAACTATTATAGTTTTTCCAAAATCCTCTCATTGAATTATTGTTGAAGTTTGAGGATATATATATGTTGGTCTCCGATCAGAGTGTTTATATTTGCAGCGGAATGTTAATAATGTCTTGCACTTATCTTGCTAAGGTCACGACTTAGCAAGTGTTTGTGAAATGTGTTTAAGATCGAATATTACTTAGATTTACTTCAAATTATACTGCAACACTTAATGTGTTGAGTTTCAAAATAGACAAAAAGTAATGAAGTAAAAGCAGTAAATGAACACGGGATTTATAGTGGTTCGAACAACTGTTTTACGTCCACTCTTCAGTCCTCTTGACTAAAAAATTTACTATGATTGATTACAAGGTCAGACTTGATCTCTAACGTTGAGCAGCTCCTCCGTCTGGTCAGCGCGCACCTTCAAGCACATTGGTCTTCAATATGCACCTTGGCACTCCTTAGAGTGAGGACAAACTTCCCTTCTCCTCGGACGTCGAACTTGGGAGTTTTATAGTTCTTCCCGGAGCCTTTTCTTTGTGGCAGTAGCCCGTGATAATCACTCTTGCAGAACAAGGTGATTGCTAGATTCTTTCTAGGATAGAAAGAATCCCAAGATTAACCTTATAAGAAACTTCAAAGGTCTCGATCTTTAAATTCGAAAGCTTATGCAAAGCCTCGATCAAATGTATGCTCGGATGTGAGTTCGCGTAAGTTTGAGAGTATTTTGATCTTAACTTCTCTGTTGTAGATTTTGCAAACCTCTCTAGCTCTTTGCGTTATCACCTATTTATAGGTGTAGATTCAAATGGTTGTTTGAATCCTATCTGTTAAACACAGAGTGTTTGCTCGCCTATCTCCGTCCTTCTTTTCCTGCGAAGCACAGAGACTCTTCAGGTTTCCTTCGTATCTGATTGGCGTTCTCCTTATCTTAGCCGTCTTTGTCAGAACGGATCTGTTGGTCCCTTATGATCAGAGTCGTCGTGGTTATTAACAAAATACACACACGAAGTGCAGCGTAATAGATTGCATTTTCTTGTATTTAGATTGTTCTCAAATTTATTTTCGTTAGGGTCTTCTTATGTTACCTTTTCAATTATACGCTAGTAACGTGGTTACTAGGTTTTAAAGCACAACAGTTTGAAAAGCGGTAACGACAAAACAACACACAATTTATAGTGGTTCGATCAAGTGATCTACGTCCACTCCTTAGCCGAATCGCTAAGAATTTCACTAGAAAGTATACGGTGTACAAAGAATTGCCTTCCCTGTTCAGCAGCCAGACTTCTGAGATTCTGTCTGCTTCACGGCTATCTTCCGATACTCCGGACTTCCTTGGTGTTGCTCCAGCTGAGTCAAGGGCGCACCTTCGTAAAACTCGCTTTCACCACTTACTTTGGAGTAGTTTAGAGTTCACTCCGAACTATCGAGTGTGTTTGGCTTCAATGCCCGCCTTAGTCAATTTCTTCACACGAAGTTGACTGCTGGATGCTTTCCTTAATTGGAAAGTGATCCCAATGATTGAAGATTCTTGAACCAGTTCAAGAATCCCACGGACGAATGTCAGATGTGGTGAGACACTCGGAATGTTGAAGGCCTTTTTGTATCTCTGGATTCGCCTTTCAACTGGACTGCTCTCTTGCCTTTTTGCCTTTTTGATTCTTTCGTATTTTTGTGATTCTGATTAGAGAGTAGCTCCTTCTGCATTGTCTTTTGACTTCCCTTTTATAGTTACGATCTTGAAGTTTGGGTCGAAAGATTCGTTTAGACACAACGGATCTTTCTCCTTAAATGCTGGTAGCTAATTATTGATTTTTCTGCTTTCTGACAGGCTTTACCGTCCTACTTCTGACATGGCTAATTGTCGTGCGTTGGTCAGAGTGGCGGTGTAGCAGTCCTCCTGTTTTGCTTTGTTGAGCTTCTGCTAGTACGGGATGCTGTGTCTCTTTCAGCATGCTTTTGATCTCTTTGCACAGCGAGTGCTTTATCTGCTATTCTGATTTGATCTGCTAGCATCGTCAGCGGTCAGTGGTGCGTTTGTCGAATGCTGATCTTCTTAGCATTCTTAATACGCACAACCTTCAGCATTGTTCGATATTTGCTGAGATATTTCAATTGGCCTATTCTATTACAACACGATGTTTTAACCTATACAGGACATTACATCGGATGCTAAGCTATGCTAAGGTTCAGCAATGATCGACCGTCTACTAAGGTTTGATCCAACAAAACCTTTTACAACTAGAACCCAAGGGTAATTTACAAGTATTTTCCCAACAATTTCCCCCTTTTTGGTGCGATCAAATCTTATTAAGGATTGCTGAGACTTAGCTTAGAGATTAAAAAACCAATTGTGTGCGAAGCATTCAGCAAACAAGTGTATATCAACTATTGTTCATACTAGGAGAATCAGAGTTCAGAGAGAAATTGAGAAAACCGACAGAGCAAGGGTTTAGAGAATGACCTTAATTCTGAGCATCTGGTGGAGATTTTGGCTTTTCAAGAGTTTCAACCTTCTTCATTGTCATGGCCATTAGTTTCTCCATCTGTTCAATCCGTGCCCGTTGTTCTTCTCTTTGTTGCTCTGCTAGCTTCATTCTTCGTTCCATCATTGTTCTTTCAAATTCTTTTTCTTTCAACGTTATCTCGGCTTCTTCAACTTTTATTCTTGCTTGTTCAGCAATCCGTCTTTCTTCCCCCTCTTTGAGAGCATCCAAAACAGAGGTGGTGAAAGACTTGTGAGCGTCAAGATTGTTGTGGAGAGTCACCACATTTGTTTGTACCGTGGACACGGTATCTTCGACTTGCGTGATCTTGGTGGTAACTTGACCGACTTGATGCTGAACTTCTGAGACAGAGGTTTTTACGCCCGAGATTGCTCCGCGGACATCAGCAACCTCTTTCAGGACTTCTTCATTGAATCTGGCTTGCTGGATATCGCGTCGATGCAGGGCGATATTAAGAATGTTGACAAGAGATTGGAAGCTTACTTGTACTGGTTCTCCTTCAATGGGTTTGTCAGACAGAACTATTTTAGTACTTCCAGCTACTGTAGTGGCTTCACCATCTTCGCTTTCCACTGTACCAATTTCAGAAGCATGGGTTGCTGCGTCAACATTTTGTGTGGAAATATCCAGAACGACGTTGGTAGCTACTTCCATGGACTCACTCATTGTATTTGGTCCCAGAGTTGAACCAGAACCTTGAGGTTCAAACATAAGAGGTGAAGTTGTAGTTCCAGTAAATCCTTTCTGAAAGTTGATAATTTTGAGATAGTCTGACATCTGGCTTCCTTCTCTTTTTCTTCTTCAATTGCGGCTAGTTCAAGATTCCTAATCCGCACTTTCTCTTCATAAGCGGCTTTCCGTTTCCGATAAGCACTCATTGCAGCCCTTTGTCGTGTGGTTAGCGCCATGTGTGCCAAGGACTTCTTATCTGGCGCAAACTGTGATTTTGGCAGGAACTGTGATGGAAGAACTTCCTGTTAGCTCGGATGGCTTCTAATCGAGCGTGTACTTGTTGATCAGTATACTGTCTTGTGCATGAAGGTTGGTCCATCCACTCATTTGCCCATAGTTCTTCAGAACGCCATAAGTTAAGACCTTTTCTAGCAATAATAATCATCATTTCCTCAAAGCAGAGTTCATGCATGCTGTAGTCATAAATCTTCCATCGTCGAAATTGACTACCAAGCACTCTTCCTTCCTCTGTTTCTTCATTAATCACACCAGAAAAGACGCCTGTGATGTCCCTATTTACTTCTTGCTCGACAAAAGGTAAGATCTCTTCACTCCAATCTTTGAGATCAGCATTCATATCTTCGCTATCTGAGACAGCAGCACACCATTGTGCTATACGTCGTGAGCGAAAGAGTTTGCCAGGTAAGCCATTAAAAGGTATCCTTAGTTGTTCAGTTTGTAGAGTGGGGTATTTTCGAAGGATTTTGGCGTTAAATACTTCAGCAGATTCCCCCTCAGAATCAGATTCCGATGAACAGGTGGACTCATCCAGACATCCAGCAGAGGAGACTTCGAGGTCCATTGTATCTTCTGATTTGTCTATGCTGTCAGCATCGACCAATGTTTCCTCAACAACATGGACGTCCTCAGCAGTGTCTACCATAGCTTCATCGGTTGCAATTGATTCATCAATGATTGGTTTCACCGGATTATCAGCTGCAGTAGAGGTGTTCTCTGTTTCTTCAATGGTGTCTTCCATCAGGATTTCAACCATTGTGGATTCTTCACCATCCGTGTGATCTATGGCTTCACTTAGCAGCTCCTTAGCAGTTCCAATAGTATTTTCAAAATCGGAGGATTCTTTGGCAGTGGCGGTTCCAGATCCAGGATCCTTAGTTGTTTCTTGAGCGACCAACTCTGCAGTAGACACGTTTGTACCTGTGCTTTCGTTAGACATTGCCGATGTCCCTACATCCTTATCAGCGGTCTCTTTCTCTTCTGAGCTACTGTCTTGAAGAGATGTAGCAATTGGCTCGCGAAAATGAACCGATTTGCCTTTGGAATGTTCCGTGGCTTCAAAAGCGCCAGATTGAATTAGCATTTCTAATTCTTTGTCGGCCATACCGTCTGCTGCAGTTACAGTCTTTGAAGGATTATCAAAGGCTTTGTCGGTCAGAGCAGGGTCAACTTTTGTCTTCCCTTTCTTTGCTGCTCTGCTTGAATCCTCAGCAGTTTCTTCATCGGGTGTGAGATCAGAATTCTCCTTGTGACTTACCCGTTCTAGATGGGATCTCTTTATTCTTTCAAAGTTTAGATCCCTTCCTTCGAATGTAATTCTATCCTTCTCCTTTCGAAATTCCTTTAGTTCCTGTGCCCTTTTCTTCTCTTCACGCTTTTGTTTATTCTCACGGATACCTTGCAAGCGTTCTTCATGACTTTTGGATGATAATGGAGAGTCTGGCACTTTCGGGATCGGGATAGTGCTTAACTCAGCAACTTTACGTAGACGCTGACGACCAGATTTTCTGGTGGGAGCAGTACCCTTTTTGCTGTTCAGAAGAAATTGGAACAACAAGTTGACCAATTACAAGTGGCTGCTGAAGAGCGGCCTTTTGGTCCATAATTTCCTCAATCTGTTTGGTTGGTATATCTCCAAGAGCGACAATATCATCGAGCTGCTTGAAACAATGCTCTGTTTCAGCGTTCTGAGTTAATGTTGCTATCTCTTCGGCAGATATAGGTGTTGCTATCGGCATTACCTGTTCACCCAGAGAACGCTCGTCTACTTCCTCATCTGAAGTAGGTTTGTCCGCATCCACATTGGATTTACCAGTTAGCCTTCTTGGTTTCTTGTAATCAAGTGGATTAGATGCTTTCCGCGTGATTGGAATAAAATCAGTGGCGGCCAATTGTACTCCTTGATCAATTTTCGTTGAATGCATGACTAATTCCAGGAACTTGCTTATTTTCAATCCAAAATTAACATTTGAAGAAAAGGTTCCATCCACAGACATGTGATCGTTCTTCTTGGCATGTTCTGCCCATCGTTCAAAGAAGAACTCAGCCCAATTTCCTTTCACTTTGTCTGTGAGAGCCATCATCACTGCATATTTCTTAGCAGAAAGTTCGGAGTATGATCTGGCGTCGCATTGGAACATCTTGATCACCAATTCGGCTAGTAATTTATATTCATCCTGTAAGGAATTAATGGGTGTGGCGGCCTTGAAGGTGATCACATGGCCTTTCTTATCCTTCAGTACTCCAGGCTTCTTCCAAGAATTCCAACGTCTTTCCATCTCATCATAATCAGTTACTTTATACTGGGATATACATTCCCCCTCATTCCGAAGGCGAAAAGTTTTAGCAAGAATATCGGCACTAACTTCAATGATACTTCCATAAACACAGGTTTTAAAATATTTCCCATCTTTACTTATCACTGCTCTGGCATAAAATTCAGAAACCATATGCGGATGAAAATGCATGGGTTCAGCAGATAAGTAATGAGTTACCTGTTCGCTCTCGAGGATGTCCATTATCTAATCCGGAAAATGTTCAGCAGCAAGACGTTTGTACAAGATCCTATCTTTCATAACTTGAGCCAGACGCCTCTGTTCCTTTGAGCGGCCAGCTAGGGATACCACTTGTTGGTCCCTTATGATCAGAGTCGTCGTGGTTATTAACAAAATACACACACGAAGTGCAGCAGAATAGATTGCATTTTCTTGTATTTAGATTGTTCTCAAATTTATTTTCGTTAGGGTCTTCTTATGTTACCTTTTCAATTATACGCTAGTAACGTGGTTACTAGGTTTTAAAGCACAGCAGTTTGAAAAGCGGTAACGACAAAACAACACACAATTTATAGTGGTTCGATCAAGTGATCTACGTACGTCCACTCCTTAGCCGAATTGCTAAGAATTTTACTAGAAAGTATACGGTGTAAAAAGAATTGCCTTCCCTGTTCAGCAGCCAGACTTCTGAGATTCTGTCTGCTTCACGGCTATCTTCCGATACTCCGGACTTCCTTGGTGTAGCTCCAGCTGAGTCAAGGGCGCACCTTCGTAAAACTCGCTTTCACCACTTACTTTGGAGTAGTTTAGAGTTCACTCCGAACTATCGAGTGTGTTTGGCTTCAATGCCCGCCTTAGTCAATTTCTTCACACGAAGTTGACTGCTGGATGCTTTCCTTAATTGGAAAGTGATCCCAATGATTGAAGATTCTTGAACCAGTTCAAGAATCCCATGGACGAATGTCAGATGTGGTGAGACACTTGGAATGTTGAAGGCCTTTTTGTATCTCTGGATTCGCCTTTCAACTGGACTGCTCTCTTGCCTTTTTACCTTTTTGATTCTTTCGTATTTTTGTGATTCTGATTAGAGAGTAGCTCCTTCTGCATTGTCTTTTGACTTCCCTTTTATAGTTACGATCTTGAAGTTTGGGTCGAAAGATCCGTTTAGACACAACAGATCTTTCTCCTTAAATGCTGGTAGCTAATTATTGATTTTTCTGCTTTCTGACAGGCTTTTCCGTCCTACTTCTGACATGGCTAATTGTCGCACGTTGGTCAGAGTGGCGGTGTAGCAGTCCTCCTGTTTTGCTTTGTTGAGCTTCTGCTAGTACGGGATGTTGTGTCTCTTTCAGCATGCTTTTGATCTCTTTGCACAACGAGTGCTTTATCTGCTATTCTGATTTGATCTGCTAGCATCATCAGCGGTCAGTGGTGCGTTTGTCGAATGCTGATCTTCTTAGCATTCTTAATACGCACAGCCTTCAGCATTGTTCGATATTTGCTGAGATTTTTCAATTGGCCTATTCTATTACAACACGATGTTTTAACCTATACAGGACATTACATCGGATGCTAAGCTATGCTAAGGTTCAGCAATGATCGACCGTCTACTAAGGTTTGATCCAACAAAACCTTTTACAACTAAAACCCAAGGGTAATTTACAAGTATTTTCCCAACAGGATCTTTCAGTTTGATTTTAGAAACCTTCCTTTTGTCTGTTGATTATCCTTATCTTTGATTCGTCGGGTTTCCTTGTGATTTGAATCCTTTTCTTTTACAACTTTGTATTGAATGTTGATTGCTGACATGCATCTGCTGGTAGTTGGTAATCTACTGATATCTCAACAATCCTGTTGAGATTCAGCAGTGGCTTGCTTCACTCCTTCAGCTTTCCGTTAAGCGCTTCCAGCATTCTATGTTTGCTAGCCTTTTCGATGTTTGCGAGCTTCTTTGGCAATCTTCATCCTTGCTGACTCCTTCAATATTTTATTTCCGCATGCTTGAGTCTTCTAGCATTCTTCTTGTAATTTGTTGAATCCTTCAACAATCTTTGATTTTTCTCTTCTAGTTCTATTACAACTCGAATAAGTGTATCCTATACAGGTCTTTTACAATTTAACACGATTCTAAGTTGCTAGACACTAGATCAGCTAAGATTTGATGCACCAAAACTAAAATATATGCAATTAAGATAAAGGGGTTATAATATTTCTCACTATATTCCTAACAATTTCCCCCTTTTGGCGCGATCAAAGCCTCAATTCTTAGTTAATCAAAGCTCTAATTCCAACTTATTAATCATGGGAAAGTTGATTTTTGAGATTACAAAAATATTCCTAGCAATTCTATCTTAACATTTCAACTCCCTTAGATTCAGTATTCTACAGAAATGTCCCCCCTTAAAATATCAAGGGTATTGCTCGATTAGAAAATTTTGTTCAGGTAAATGGCTTTCAAGTCAGCAATCAAGTTGGCATAAAGCACATTCTCACACAAATATAGAGCAACATGCAGGAACATATCCCACACACTCAAATAGTCCAAGCGATTTGCTGATTACACTGAGTGTGTAAGTTCAGCTATAACAATTAATTCAAAGTTGGACAATGAGGTGTTGTCATCAACCTGGGTTGGTTTCCATTAAAAATGTAACGGTAGAGTACAGGAAACATACACCCAAATCAAAAAATTAAGGTTTCTTTCAGGAATACTTTATGAGTTGGAAGGATTAATTCTTGGTGGTTGAGGTGTCTGAATCAACATCTTTAGCACTACAGGAGCCAGTAGGTTTCTTCAGTTTTCTGAGAGTCTTGATTGTCCTTTTCTTGTTCTTCTCTCATGATCCTCTCCCTTTCCTCTCTCTTTCTTCGTTCCTCCTTCTCATCCTCTTCTTGTTGTCTTCTTAAGTCTTCATCCTGCTTCTTGCGTGCTTCGAGGCGCCTTATTCTTTCTTCTTCTTCCTTTCGCCGCTCTGCTTCTTCTGCCAATCTAATCTCTTTCCCCTCTTTGATCGCAACCAAAAGGTCGGTAGAGAAAGTCTCAAAGTCGTCCTGAAGAGTCTGGCGAATTTCTATCTTTGCCTCGACCACTTGGGTTCGCACTTCAGTTCGCACAATAGGCACAACCTACAATTTGCCTCTTTACCACAACATGAATAAACCTCTGGAGGTCCCTGTGAAAAGTACTAGAGCTTAAGGGTTCAACTGTCATGATCAGGGGCTCCAAGGATATCACCATCTAATTTGAAGTAGTAGGGATGTCAGCAATGGTTGTCATCGCCTGAGATGGATTAGCAGTCGGATCAACATCTTCTGTTGTAGATGTTTCACTGTCCTGAGTGTGTTCTTCTTCAGCAGGGACTAGAGAGGGAGGTCTAAAACTATTTATCCGAGATGGGATTCCGTCCAATTTTTTCTTCTGCCAATCTTGTGTGCAACTCAGCAGCTGCGGCCATCTGTCTTCTTGTTGTGGGGGTTTGAACGTCTGTGTGAATGGGGGAGAGTCAACAATGGCATACTCTAAAGCAGGCAATGAGCGATCTCCAGTGATTGCTCGGTGAGTCTTTATCTTTTGCAGCCTTGCTACTACTTGCTTCTCGGTGTACTGTCATTTAGATGTCTGGTCCATCCAATTATCCGCCCATTCCTCCTCACTTCTCCAGTAACTTAGACCCATCCTAGCCAGCATGATTGCGTAGTCTTCATAGTGTAGCTCATGTGTGGCATATTCGTAGAATCTCCACCATTTGAACTCTATCCTCAACCAATCAAGATCAGAAGACCCTTATGAAAATTCTGGGGCATAAGTGGTCTCAAGTTCTTGAGCAACTTGGGCTTCAATAAACACACATATTTCCTTTGTCAAAGAAATGAGGTCGTCGTTCTTCTCATTCTTCACATTGACGGGAGGACACCATTTAGAAATGTGCTTCGCCTAAAACCTCCTATCTGGTTGTCCTTCTATTGGTACCCTCAATATCTCTGGTCTGAAAAGCGGTTCACCTCCAGCGAGCACTAAGACCCCCTCGACAGCTTCTACATTCCCACTCATCTCCACATCCTCATCACTTGGAATATCACTAAATGAAATACCTGAGACTTCGGGAGAGGTAGGGATTGGAATACGCCTCAGCTACAATGATTCAATGGTCTGGTCGAGCACGATGGGTGTATCTGCCCCTTGCTTCCATGATGGGATAGTAGAAGGATCCAGTCCTAAGGCGCGTAGATACTGCTCGTTCCTTGCTCTATACTTGCAGTGAGGTTGGTCTGTAATCTTGCTCGGGTTTCAGCATCAAGCGAGGTAGTAGCTCCTCTCTCCACAGCTTCCTTCTCAGCAATTTCCTATTCAACAGCTTCCTTCTCAGCTATTGGTTCTGTTTGTTGCACAGCCGTCTGATTGGCTACCTCAGCATCTGCTGCAATCTCAATAGTTCTGGTCACAAGGCCAACATTTCCTTTCTATGTTGCCTAGTCCTTGTTTTCATCAACAACAAGTTGGTCCTCAACCTGCATCAAATCATTATCAACAAAAATGTTAACAATCCGGTCTCCATATTGCATGACCGGTTGTTCATTAACACCTTCAACAACAACACTGCTTCCACCGTGCGCAACAACCTATTTATCCACAATCACATTTTTAACTACAGAGCTGCTTCCATTTGGCGCAACAGCCTATTCCACACCTTTCTCAATAGTACTGCTACCTTCTTGCACAGTAGTCTATCTATCAATCCTTTCAACAATAGTACTAGCATCATCACTCCCCCTTGTGCAGTGATGGGTTTCTCAGTCTGATCGGCAACACTTCCTTCCCCTTGCGCGGAAGTTTGCTTGATCACCAGTCCTCCTGATCCACTTGTGGGAACATCTTGAAGGGTACTGAAGACGTATTTCTTGTACATATTGTCGAACTCTGTATCAGTCAGGGCATCTGGGTTTGCAGCAACTTATTCTACATCGCTCACCTTCTTATTCCCTTTAGCAACCCTTGCCCTCTCAACATCTTTCCGAGTTAGACATTTAGATTGATCAGTGGTTTGCATCTGGGCATTACTCTCATCATACACAACTTTGATCTGCTCAAAGTGAGCATCCCTCTGTTCGAGCATCATTTTCAGCATTTCCTTCTCAAACTCCTTCTGTGCTTTCGCCTTCTTAAGTGCTTTCTCCTGTCGCCTCTTCTTCCATGCTTCATGCTCCTTTGTGGCAAAGTCTAGCTTTCTCTTTGTGTCTTTGGAAGCTTGCATAACAGGAGTTTCTTTTATAGGTTTGGCAACATCAGGAATCGGTAGAGTGGTGTCTACTACCGGGACTGTAACCTGAATGCATGATCCTTGAAAATGATCAATCCTTCCTTTCTTCTCTGCTTGTCCCTCAGCATCTGTTGACTTCCTTTTCCTCTGCTGGGGGCTTTTCTGCGTTCGCTTCCTCTTCACAACAGGATGTATGGGAGGGTCCAGTGGTGGTATTTCTAGCAAGCTGTCACACTCCTTGAACAGAGCATCCTGTTCTGCTTTCTTTCTTTCAGCTTCAATTTCCTTAGCAGTCAGAGGAATTGTTGTCGGTAGAATTGCTTTGCCTTGATAAGGCTCTTCTTCATCTAAAACTAGTTCGTCGGGGTCGACATTGCCCTTCCCTACTAGAAATATCAGCTCCCAGAAGTCCTTCTGAGGTTGTTGTTTCTTGGTGGGCGATATGTAATCAGTGGGTAGGCTCTCAAGGAAGTGATTTATCTTAAGTCCAAAACCCACATCCTGAGTGAACGTATGCTCCGTCTTGATGTTCTTGTTCTTAAAGATGTGCGGCAGCCATTTGGTGTAGATGAAGGTTGCCCAATTCCCGCGAATTTGGTCTTCTATGGCCATCATTACTACAAACTTCTTGGCACTCAACTCTGAAAGGGAGCTAACTTCTCCTACAAGTATCCTTATAACAATTTGCGCTAGGCTCTTCATAAGTTCTTCCAACGATCTCAACGGAGCAGCCATCTTCCATAGTTCTGTAAAAGTGTCTATCTTCCACCTGAGCCATCGCTTCTTCATCTCTTCATCATCGGTCACTTTGTAAGTGGCAACATCTTCTCCATCCAGTCTCAAGCCATACCTTGTTGCCAACACTTCTGGGCTTACTACAATTTTGGTGTCTAAGACACTTGTGGTGAAGAATTTTTCACTCTTATCGATCACGACTCTTGCAAAGAATTCTGCTACCAAATGAGGACGAAACTTGAGGTGTTCTGTGAACAAGTACTTTAGAAGTCCTTTACGATCTAATTTTTCGATAAGCCTTGGATAGTAGTGTTTTCTAAACAATGGCTCATAGAGTATCTTGTCCTTCTTTACTTGTGCCGCTCTACGTTGTTCAATGGTAAATTTCCTTGGCACTCTACCATGAGGAATCGACACCATACGACCATAGGAGATTGATTCATCAATTTGCTCTTTCTTGAACATACCTGTGAACGTTGACTGAAATTGTTCAGGTTTTCCGGGAATGCACGGTCTTCTTGATGTTTTGGCAGGGGGTGTTCTGTATTCGTACGGTTGGATGATTCCGCGATTTGATAATTTTTCTTGAACTCAGAAAAGATATTGAGTCGAAGAAAAATTTGAAAAGCAGAAGTAAAGAGTAATAGGGTTTTGAAAATCCCAAACAAACTTCCTTTGTAAGATAAGAAGCAGTTTGCTTCGAGTGAGTGGTTGGGTTTCCTTTTTAATCTAGATAGATCGATGGTAAGATAGTTCAGTGACGGTTTGCCTTATGTCCCACGATGATGGAAAGTTGCACGTGGCTGATGTGGCATTTACTTATATGTTGCCGCCCTGTGTAGTAGTCACTTTTTCAATAAATGTAGACTTCACAGCTGCTTCCGTCAATCAGATAATCCCGCCTTACAAGAGATTTGAAATCATTATCTCTCTTCTGTTTGCAGGCCAAATATAGCAAACATAAGGCATATTGCTGAGAGCTTGGACTCAGCAATCAATAAGTATCTGCTGAGAGCTTGGACTCAACAACTGATATGAAAATGTTGAGAGCTTGAACTCAGCAGTAAACTTAGATTCCACTAAGATATCAGAATACCATAGGTAATAGTTACCTGCTGAGAGCTTGGACTTAGCAGTGAACTCAGATTCTTCTAACACCTTAGGATACCATAGATAATATGAATCTACTGAGAGCTTGGACTCAGCAACAAATCTAGACTTTGCGAAGAGCTTGGACTTAGCAGTGAACTTAGATTCTGTTAACATCTTAGGATACTGTAGATAATATGAATCTGCTAAGAGCTTGGACTCAACAACCAATCTAGACTTTGCTAAGAGCTTGGACTTAGCAATCTACGGTAATCTACTGAGAGCTTGGACTCAGTAGCCTTCGTTCCGATTTTGTCTGCTAAGACGAATATAGCAAACAAGGTCACATTGCTGAGAGCTTGGACTCAGTAATCACCGGGTATCTGCTGAAAGCTTGGATTCAGCAGTAAATTTAAACTCTTCTTTAATCTTTGAAGTTCAAAGAGTCTTTACTGAGAGCTTAGACTCAATATTTATCATAATTCTACTAAGAGCTTGGACTCAGTAGTCAGCTGAGATGTTTGCTTGATTATTTTAGCATATCAAACATCAAGCACTCTACTTTCGACATAGGCTTCGGGGGAGACATTTCACGATATTTCTATCTGCTGATTTTCCTTTATATCTTCGGTTTTAATCATGGAAAATCATAAGGACTTTAGATAGGATTCTACGTACACAAGGAGTGTAGTGATCTAGCATTCTGTTTAGGCAGCTATTATTTTGAGACAACAGAGTATTGTCATCAAAACGAGCATATTGTTTTATTGAAATCATTGATTTACAAGTGTTACACTTCGCAAAGTATTAAACTACAAGTTACAATGATCCAACTCTTCTTCGAATTGCTCCAAATAATGCTTTTGCTAGATCTGCTCCTTCTTGGTCTCCTCCCCAAGCTCGTTGCTGCATGTGTCCCCACTTGCGCAGCATGCCTTCTTGAGGCTGAGAGATGTTCATTTCCAAGTTTATCTTCTACTCCTACTTACCTTGTATGTAGACATCTCTTTGGCAACAACCTTTTGTTTCCTGCGGACAATCTAACATATTTGAAAGGAAGTCCGAGTCTAGCAGATCTCGCCATCTGCTCAGACCGGTGCTCTTGTCCGCACTCCCTACCAGCGTCAGGTGCCATACAGATGATGGGTGAGTAACATTTGTACCACCTACTAGCTTACATGCTAGATGCAAGTTTCTTTGGCTCCAGATGCCAAGTAGATGCATTCGAGTTGCATCTAGTCCATCTGCAAGCCTTTCCTCCATTTCCTCTTCTTCTTCACGGTTGACTTTTGAAACCTTTGAAGAAGAGATGGGAAGAAATTGAATGGGTTCCTTTTGATGCATTGTTCCACGAGCACCCAAAGGAGTTACCCAATCATTGTGACTAAGGAATATCTATCCTCAGACCCACCTGACATGCTTATATATCTCCAATGATAAGGATGTCATGGCCTGACAAAATGGATCTCTATCTCCATTCGGTTCTAATATTAGAAAACCTATTATCAGAGGTGAACCGAGAATTGAGAGAATCTTCTTAGAGATGATTTCTATAAAGATTACGATTCTTCCTCTCAATTTGGAGTCTTCCAAGTCAAGTTGCTCGAACCCATCTTGACGTTATTTCGGTGAGATGGTAAAGGATGACATCTTGGTTTTCTTGAGCAAAAAGGTTTAATCGGATGGGATGAAAGGCATAAGGCAAAGATGGGCATTATTTTAGAAGGTTGAGTATGATTTCCTAGATAATTGACCTCCCTTTAAATAGATGAACCCATCTTGAAGATTTGTTCGATCAATCAAATTGGTTGCCTAGGGAACCGACGGTTTCCACAATACTTTCCATGTGGCTGTTTGTGATACCATATCCAGATCAGAATCATCTCGATCTTTGAGAAAAATCTTCGAATATTGACCATCCCAACATTAATTCTCTCCATTAATGTGGTTTGAAACTATTTTGTTGGTTGAGATATCTTTGCTTTTTTTCGAGATTGACTCCTCTCAGCTGGATAGTCTCTGCTGTGAATTAATTCAATATTCCCCCTATACTTGCTGAGAGCTGAGGCTCAAAAATCACTAAGATGTCTACTAAAGTATTAGATTTCAGCATCTGATGTTGAGTCTGCTGAGAGCTTGGACTCCGCAATTCGATCCTGAATTCCTTCACATCTGAGTAGAGAGTGTGAGCTTGGACACACTCTAATCCGCATCTTCTCCAGAAATCCAAGAATTCCAAGGACAGAATGAGTGCTGGGACTCATTCTTCCACAACATCATCTAATTATAATAATCTGAGCTTAAGACAAAGCTCTTTGAATCTGTTCTCTGCTAGAGGTTTAGTGAAGATATCCGCAAGCTGATCTTCTGTCCGAATGTAATCCACTGAAATATCTTTCTTTTCAACATGGTCTTGGATGATATGGTGTCTGATATCAATGTGCTTCGTCCTTGAATGATGTACTGGATTCTTCGTGATGCACATCACAATGTTGTTGTCGCAGTAGATCGAAACGCATCTGATGTTGACTTCATAATCTTGAACTTGTTGCTTGATCCACAGTACCTGTGTAACAGCAGCTCGCAACAGCCACATATTCAGCTTCAATTGTGGATTTTACTACCGAGTGTTGCTTTTTGCTGAACCAGTTGATCAGCTTATGTCCAAGAAATTGGCAAGTCCCACTCGTACTCTTCCGATCAATTCAGCATCCTCCGAAGTCGAAGTCTGAATATCCAATGAGTGTGAGGTCGTCTGCTCTCGGATACCAAATTCCTAATGACTCTGTCCCTTTAAGATATTTGACAATCCTTCGCGCTTACTCCATGTGAAATTTTTTTGGATTTGCTTGGTATCTAGCACATACTCCTACAGTATACGAAATATCTGGCCTGTTGGTTGTTAGATATAGTAATGAATCAATAATACCTCTTTATGATGTTGAGTGATGCACACAAAATTTAATCAACCTAAGTCAACTAAACTCAAGTGCAATCAAAGTAATAAAATATCAATCCAGGTTCTTCCTGATTCGCCCGCTAAAATACGAGGTACTCACATATTGTTTCATATCTAAGAATGACTAATCGTTGAGTTTTGAACTATAGTCGTAATCAACACAAAATTCAACTATCTAACTAAGTAAGCTTTATCTAACATGCAATCTCTCAATTAGAATTCTCAAACAAGAAATAAAATTCAACAATGACAAAACAAGGACATTGGTAAGATATCCACTTTGAAACCATGAAATTTATTTGAATGATGTAAACAAATATTTAATCCATTCAAAGATGATCAACCTACCCCAAAGCTTCCTATCCCCCTTAGTACCGGTGAGACAAGAGTAGATGAAATTAAACACACAAACAATTACGTTATAGCATCTAATATCACTCCAAATAGACCGTAGGTTATGGACCTATAGGCAATCTCCGCACAAGGATTGGATCAAAACCTATATGCAAATGCACTTCTCACAACACCTAGATCCGCGTAATGGCTGCAATTTTGGTGTCTAATACACACATAGTTGATTAATGCCTACACTATGTGATTTAGGTAAAAGCTCAAGTGAGTACAATCGTAGGAATGGAAGTAAACATACAATTCAAGCTCAATTAAACATTTCAAAGCTTCAATCTACCAATATCCTCAATGGTTTAGCTACAAATACCTTTGACAAGGTTCAATTGAATAGAAAATTCAAACAAAACCATCACAAGAGTAAAACAATGTATAGAATTTCCCCAATTGGGTGATTTAACCCTTGATCCCCTCCTTAGCTTCCATTGATCCTCCAATCGAGTTGATTTGGCTTGAAATCCACCTTGTTTGAGATTATGGATGAGTGGAAAGTGAAATCCTAAAGAGTAACCGCTTCAAAATCTATCTAAAATCTGAATATCCCTTTTAAATTCTATTTTTCCGCCTTTTATACTCAACTGCCATACCACAGGATCGACCGAGCCAGAATTGGATCACCCAAGATCTGCCGAAACTGAAAAACCATCGAACAACACAATCTGGATTGCCTGGTCTAAAATTAGCTCGACCGAGCTTCTCCTCTGAAATGTCGGATCGGCAGAGCCTACAATGGACTGATCGAGCCAACTCCCTGAAATGCCAGACCGGCCGAGCTCTATAGTGGATAGGTCGAGCCATCTCTCTGAAGCTCCAGATCGGCCAAGCCTGCAATGGAACGGCCGAGCCGGCTCTTTGAAATCCGTCCTGCTCATCCCGGTCGATCTTCACACCCATTATAGCTTGGATCGGTCGATTTTCCACCAAATCTTAGCCTAAAATGATGAATTATTCTCCAAAATTAACCTACACACTCCAAATCACATAAAACACGAAAACACAACAAAAACAACACAAAAACATATGATATGGGAGTAAAATGAACGCAAACATCAAAATATTGGTCATTTTACGCACATATCATAATCCCCCAAACTTGAACCTTTGATTGTCCTCAATCAAAACAAAGTAAAACAATCATTCTACCTTGTGCAATACCTTATAGCTCATCATATCCGTCTTAGCATGCCCTAGTCAAACGAGATTATCACCTAACTTTGTGACACGGTTAATGCTAAAGACTCAAACCACTTAACAAAATTGGATATAGGCAATAAAATGCACTCCCTCACGTGTATAGGGACAATTCACTCAAGCATGAGTTTTCTAGCTCGATTTCCATAAGCTTGCATCTATTCTCACCACTATACTACAACGAGCTAGCTTCTAGAATTAAGAAGGTCTGTGTTTTTGGTTATAACGTGGCTAACTAATTGGTAGGGTGTTTTAGGCCAAAGTGACTAAACTCCTCAAATTCCCAAGAACCCCCAACAATCGATTTCAAACCACACATCCCGAGGCTTATTCTTTCCTTCTCATTTTTTCTTTCCTTTTTCTCCTTTTTTTTTTCTTTTTCTTTCTCATCATTTCTCTTTTTTCTTTTTCTTTTCCATAACAACACCAATTTTTTTGTAGATGCTTATTTTTATGACTTTGCACTTTTCCTCCTTTCATTTCCAACTCTCACTTATTTCAATCTAGCCTCATTCATTGGGACTCAACCAACAATCATAACACAATTCCCATCCCATTCTCACAACACCGTATTCACCCTCAAACTCTCATCCCCCAAACTATGTCCTAAACATATCAAAGAATATTCTCCAATAAAGCTCAATCACGGGGAATAACGGTAAGAAAGGCAAATAATGATCAAATAACACCACCTTATACTCCCGATGTACAAGGTAGGTCTAGGAATCGATGGCCTAATATCATTTTCTAGTTACACGCTCATGCTAAATAGACAGAGAACAAATGTAAGTTTTAGATTTCTTGTTTTCAAACTCGCCTCTCACAACCGAAAATATGACAATATCATGGCTCAATTCTCACGGTTTTTTCGTTAAGCCTAAAACATTAACCACGCACAAAACTCGGCAATTCAAAAGCTTAACCTAGGCATGCTTCGACATCAAAGATTCCGCCCTATCATTGGTTAAAGTAAACTTCAAACTCTACTAGTAAATCATGAGTAAATCTCAAGCCTTGTTTGAGTTCATCACACAAACAATCCTAAAACATCTACATCCAAACAAATCTAAATGGCTAAATGGCAAGGAGAACGATAGAATGCGTTACCCATTGGTATCCACGATCGAACCGCTTCTCCCATTGCCTTATGTACCTACTCAACATTAACACAAAACACCACCAATTTGAGCATAATTCATTTCCATGAAAAGTTCATATCCACTAACACCAAATCTCACAATAAAACACTTCCACAAATTAACTCATCCAAATCCTCTTTCCACCAATCATACCACAATCCAAAATCTACACAAATTTATCATTTTTCCACTAGCACCACCAAACATTCCACCATAGATCATCAATATCCAACAATACCAAAATATAAGAAGAAAACGCTCATGTAACATCCATTCATCAACAAGATAAAATCATGAAAACATCCATCCATATCATCAAAAATAATAATCCAAATCCAACATCAAAAGCTAAAGTAAAATATCAATATAAGTACAACCCAATCGAATCAAATTCAATCCAAGATAAAGTATCCATCAACTACACTAATAAGAAATATAAAGATAGGAGAGAGAGAGAAGAATAAACTGAAGCACCGGCTACCGGTACATCCCCCAAACTTAGTCAAGTGAGACTAAGTTTGTAAGAAGGTGGACAGTGCTCGTCACTTCTCTTGTCCCTGTGGTGACGGATCACGGCGGCGGCGGTGGTATGGCGTCATTCCCGTGCTTTGCTCCCCGAACAGCTGCTTCCTGGCTCCCAACACTCACTATTCGATAATTAATCTCACAACATCCAAATGCTTCTCGGAATTCATCAACCAGTTAGATTTATCCTTCAAATTATCAACTGCCGTCAGTACACAATTTGGTAATTAAATCACCTTGTCCCCAAATTTACAGTAATAGCACTCCCCACACCGAGAAGGAACCAACAACCCATCAGTAACCAAAGTAACAATATCCAGAGGCAATCCAGGGGCCAAAACACCTAACAGATTATTACCAAAGAGTTCAAAAAATAGGAGTCAACATACCACCACCACAAATAAATGGATCTCCTAAATTTTGTGATCTGCTCCAACTATCCAGTAACAGACCTCCAACAGAAAACTTCTTCCCATTCAACAAAGCAAATAGAAAATATAGCTTTGAAAATCCCACAGTACCAGACATTTCGTGACCACAAGACAACCCTCCTATTACTTTATGGAGATACCAGAGAATAGGGTTTTTAATTGAGGATGAATTACAAGACTTAATATATAAAAACACCCACAGTTTGTATCCCTGAAATTGACTCCCAAAATTCAGCAGGATCAAGTTCGTCAAAGATAAATAAGGAATCTTCCTTACACCCAAACATGTCATCAATTTCTGATCTACTCAAAAAAGCTTATGACCTCTAATTTTGAACCTCACGGACAGAGGATTACCTTTCATATCCTTCATAACAACCATCGAAGCCATGAATTCTTTGGTTAGTGCCACGTATGCCAGCCAATTTGCAGTTAAGAACCACCTCCAGCCAATACCAGTGAGAAGACTCCACACATCACCTTTGAACCCCAGTACTTCCAAAGTCTCCCAGCAGAGATACCTAGTCCCCATGACTGGCTTGTCAATCAAACTTTTGTATCTTTCAAACTCTTCGTTATCAAATCCTCGTGGGCGACAAACGAAAGAAAAGGAACTCCCCCTTGCTCTCTTGCTAGCCATGGTTAAAATTAAAGTGTGAGAACTTTTCAAATCAAAGTAATAAAGCACAAGAGAGAATTTGGGAAAATAAATTTGGACAGAATTGAGGATGGGGCGAGCTGAGCCCTAAAATTTCTTTTAAATATGCGTGTGGCTCGACCGATCCTAAGGAGGCTCGGTCGAGCCGAGGTTCTGTTCGCCAGAATTGGGTCTACCCGATCCAGATCAACTAAGCCTGCAACAGCTCGGTCGATCTCATGCTCTGCCCGCAAAAAATTTGAAATGCTTGCTATGCTCGGCCGATCCCACAGCAGCAAAGGTTGGGATCAGCCAATCCTGCCTGAGCCAGGGCTATCCGAAACAGTCCCGGGCGAGATTTCCCTTAATTTTGCCACTTCCTTACATCTTTTCTTCAAATTTTAAACACCATCTCGAATTTGCAACTCCCCAAACCGTGATTCTCATCTACAAAAACATGTAAGTCTTGCAAAACATCCACAAATCAATCACCCTATATCCGTTATTATCAAAACAACAAAACCAATGAAACTAAACAACCTAAACATTTATTCCAAAAACTGAAACTACCAAACAAGTAAATATTGGGTTGCCTCCCAACAAGCGCTTCTTTATAGTCAATAGCTTGACTACTTACCTCAATCTCTTCAATCATTGTCAAATGGGGAAGAACCGGAGCTCATACCTTGCTCCGAATGCCAATGCTCATCCAGAAATATCAACTTCTTTGTGCACTCCAAGGTGGAACATTTTCAACTCTAGCTTTCTTGATTCTTCCTCGGTCTTGCTCAAAATCATCCCCCGGATCAAGATCTTCCTCCTTGCTTCCATCCATAGTATTCCATCTAGAATCATCCTCTGTTGGTCCTCAAATATCAGAGTCGTCGTGTTGATAACTTAACACGAAATGCAGCGGAATAGTTTTATATCTCTTGCACTTAACATTGTTTTCCAAAAGTTAGTTAGCTCAAGTTTTGACTTAATTATGTTTTCAGATATACTCTAGCAACTCCGTTGCTAGGTTTCAAATCGATCTTTAAGCAGTAACTTAATAAAACCAGTAAGCGGACACAAGATTTATAGTGGTTCGATCTAATAGATCTACGTCCACTCCTTAGCCGAAACGCTAAGAATTTCACTAGAAAAGTATACAGATTACAAGGAATCGCCTTTCCAGTTAAGTAGGCAGTGAGCTTTCGGCCTGGCTACTTGACAGCTATCCTCCGTGAGTCTGAACTTCTCTGGTAAGGTTTGGCCGGGGGTCAAGGGCACACCTTCGTAACTCCTGCCTTGCCTGATATGGAAGATTTAGTCACTTCCTGATTTTCCTTGAGTGTGGCTAGACGCCCGTTCTAGTCTTAACCTTTTCAGGTGTTCGACTGTTAGATTCTTTTCTAAAAGAAAGGAATCTCAATGATTGAAATATCCTTGAATGCAATCAAGAATATCTTCAATGGAGTGTCAGTACTTCAATGAGCGACACTTCTGGTTGTTGGGAGCTTTTTGATAAACTTTAGCACAACTCTCAACTGACTACTTTTAAAGTTCACTTTGTCAAAGGAATCTCTAGCTTGAACGTTCGTGAATGAGTAAAAGTGAGAAGAGCTCTTGTAAGTCGTAAAAGCAGCTTGAAGTAGTCTCTGTAATCTCATCTTTGAGACTGTCTTTTATAGTTGGAGATTCAAACTTTGAATCTCCTTATCCGTTAGACTCAACGGCTCCTTGATCTGAAAGAGCTTTGTCTGTGGCACTCACTTTTGTTTTTGACTTGTACTTTCCTAGCCACTTCGGGAAAGTCTTATCCTTTTGCGTGAGCTTTCTGTCAGAGTGGCAGTCCGGCTTCGAATTTGGTTCTTGTTTTGGTACGCTAGAATCTGCTAAAAGTATATTCCTTGTGATCCTTTGACTTCCGTTGTTTGCGATTCTTTATCCATTGCTGAAAGATCCGAATGCTAACATATATAAGATCCGAATGCTAATCATCTTAGCATTCTGTCTAGCGTTCTTTCAGCCATTTGCAAGTGATCCTTTGTTCGCTTGCTTCTCTAGCAGTTTGTGAGTCGAATGCTGATATCATCTGCTTTGTGTCTGCTAGGAATTCTTCTCAGCATACTAGTCTATTAAAACTCGATGTACAACTTATACAGAACTTTACAAGTTGTGTTAGACTCTCTAGATTTTAGCAAATGATCGACCAACTAAATAAGGTTTGATCCAACAAAACCTTTTACAAATAAGTCCTAAGGGAGATTTTAGGGATAATTCCCAACATCTAACAATGTTCCTAACATCCTCTTCCTTTAATCTTTTATTTTAAACACTTTTGTCAAATTCCACTTGACTTTCATCACTCTTGTTAATCATGCTTTTCGGAGGTAAAGAGAAAACTACCTCCTTTCCACAACAACGAAAGGTAAGTTCACCACTCTTCATATCAAACAATGCATCGGCCATATGTAAGAATGACCTTCCAAAAATTAAGTGAGCACCCCCCTTGTTCTTCATATCAACAACTAGAAAATCACCCGGGGATGTGAAACTTTAAACCTCCACATGCACATCCTCAATAACCCCCCTTGGGAAAAACAAGGCATGATTAGCCATTTGAAGGACTAGGCTTGTGGGTTTCAAATTTCCAACATCCAATTCTTTGTATAAGCTCCAAGACATCACATTTACACTTGCCCTGGAATCACACAAGGCCTTCTCAACATATGTATCCCCTATTTTGCAACTTATGATAAAACCTCCGAGATCCTCCTTTTTGCTCGCAACTTGCTTTTCCCTTTGATCCTCACTATCATAATTAAACACACTTTCACTCAAGCTAAATTCCAATGCATCACAATTCGATTTCAACTCCTTCCCAATCAACTCATCTAGCAATGGAACTCGTTGTATCTCTTCCGGATTAGGCATCTCGATATCTCCTTTCCTCACATAATCAAAGAAGTTCACTTCTTCACCTTGAGCTTATTTCTCTTCTTTCACTTGTACAACTTTGGTTTCTTTAACCCTTATTCATTCACAACCTTCTCTCCAATTTCCAATTGCAAATTCTCAACCTTCGGAGTCATCACCAACATTGTCTCATCTTGACTCTTCTATCCATCCACCACATTGAAACTTTTCTTTTGTATCACTTCCGTATCACTTGGGAATTTCCCAGTTTGGTGCTTTCCACTTAGTTGCTTGGCAATTGATGAAATTTGCAATTGGATTTCAACAAACATCCCATCATATTTCACAAACTTCTTTTCTAACTCCTCACTTGGATTCTTCCTCACCTCTTGGTTTCCAAACCGACTACCTCCCCCAACATACCCACCTTGACCACTACTTCCCCCATTTTCCAATTGCAT